>JBBPBK010000199.1:0-70367 GCA_039720395.1 Liquidambar formosana | reverse complement strand
CCATCACACAACAACACACCCCCACCTAACACCATAAATGCCATTGGGGTTGAATCCTCTCGCCCTCGCCATCCCATAACAATACACTCCGCTCCCCATGACCTTAACCCGTCTCTTCACCATTTGCCGCAATAACAGCCTTATCATGCCACTTCCACCAAAGCCAAGACCATCAACCCCTCACCAATATTGCCAATACCATCGTGCACCCCCATGACACCGAGGCTTGTTCTATACTAAAGAAGATCATCCAAGACCTCATTGACCAAAAGGTTTTGTTGTTGCCAAAGAAATCTATCCAACAAGAGCTGAAAGAAAGATATGAAGCAGGGGATCCTCAGGTTGGCCTATTAGGTGAAGCGTCGGGGAAATATGATTACTATGTGCTGTACTCAAGCCCAAGTCCGATATCAGATGAGCCGATAGTCCCTTCAGGTTGGGATGACTTGCCGACAGAGATGGAGAGCATCGACATAATAGAATGGGATGACTTGATGAATGACTCCGAGGAAGTCCATGACATATGGGCTAGCGATGATGAGTTGGACCATATAACCAGAGGGGGGTCGTCATTTCAAGCCCCCCCACGTAGATTCTGAAAATCCGTTGGAAGATTTGGAAGGGCAAAGGCGTCCTAGCTTGCAAGAAGAAGAGGATGAGGTGCTTAGGCAGCTGAAGAAGACCAATGCCAACATTACTATTTGGGCTTGCTCATGGCCTCGCATAAGCACAGACAGATCGTGTTGAAACTGTTGAATCAGATACAAGTGCCTGTTGACATATCCCCTGAGGGATTGGTACATTTGGTGAATCCAACTCCCAAGAACTCAACCATCGTGTTCACCAATGTAGACCTACCTAAAAGCGGGCTGAGCCTTTCTCAAGCTCTCTATGTGACCGTTGACACTATGGGGAAGAGGGTTCCTACCGTCCTTATCGACAATGGGTCCGCACTGAATGTATGTCCTCTCCGAACTGCCACTGTTTTGGGTTTGGGACCCACCGATTTCACGCCATCTGGGCAGACCGTAAGAGCTTATGACAACACCCGCCGAGAAGTAATAGGGGTGGTTACTTTGCCTCTTATCATGGGACCCACTGAATTTAGGGTGGAATTCCAAGTGTTAGATGTGCCGTCATGTTTCAACTTGCTGTTGGGCCGACCTTGGATTCATCCTGCTGGGGCTGTGCCATCTTCACTCCATCAAAAGGTGAAGTTTTCCTCATGAAGGAGCCATAGTAACACTTCAAGGGGACTATGAATTGAAACTCGCAGGTGTGCCTATATGTGAGATACAACCTGAATCAGCAGCGATACCGCTATCTGGGTTTGAGTATGTCCAATGCATTGAGAAAGAGCTCGAAAAGGGTGAATTAATACCCTTGGACTTTTGTCCCCATGGCAACTTGCATGTTGGTGAAATCATGAGAAGAATGAGTTTCTTTCCAGGCATGGGGCTAGGGCGTCGCCAACAAGGGATCCCTACGTCTATTCAAAGCCGTGTCACCTCATACACCTTCGGGCTAGGATATGAGCCCTCTAGAAATGATCATGCGGAAATGCTAAAGAGGAACAAGGAGAAAGTAAGAGCCAAAGCCGAGGGAAGGGTGCCAGACCTAAAGATCTCGCCATATCGACCTACTTTGAATGGTTACTTCGTCAAAGAAGGGGATGATTTTCTATATTGCGGGTTTCCAGAGCCCACCTTTGACCAAGCTACCAAGATCCGAGTTCCGGGTTTTGAAATCTTCTTCACCGAATGGTATCCAATCACAGCTGAAATGGTGGATGATGAAGCCATCAATGATGAGTTCTGGGAAAAGAAAGAGGAGGACTGGGCAGAGAACCTTGATGCAGGGGCTATGACTGAAATGTTCCAAAATATGATCCTCACCGTGGAAGACTCGACCATTGAAGAACTCCAGGGTTCATCCATTAGCCCTACTACCATGCCACTTCTGAATTGGTACCTTGAATGTGGTGTCATTGCGGAGATCCATGAAGAAGAATACCTTGGCCTACCTGATAGCAGCTTGTAGGTGTCTTAGTTTAGTAATATTTCCCTAATTCAATAAGATGTATCTACTTAACTCACCTTGTGGAGTCATAGTATTGGTACAGATTTGTTTGTTTTCTTTCTTTCTTTTGTGTGTCATTCCCATTATTCCTAGTCAATAAAGTGTGCTTTCTTTCTCTATATATGCAGTGTCTCTTTTCTCTCCTCTATGGATATTTATGGCATGGATATAGATCCTAGGAACGATGTCCCCCCGGAGCTCGTTGAGCAAAGGAAAAGGGGCGTCACCGAACCTAATATGGATGAATTGGAATCAATCAACTTAGGAACGAATGAATTGCCAAGAATAGTTAAAATTGGGAAAACCCTCTCCCCCGTTGAAAAAGAAAAGATGATCTCCCTCTTGAAAGCCAACATTATGGCTTTTGCATGGTCTTATGAAGACATGCCTGGCATCGACCCCGATATTGTGCAACACTATATCCCCACTAATTCCCTAAAGAAGCCGGTAAAGCAGAAACTCAGAAGATTAAAACCAGAATGGGCTCTAAAAGTAAAAGAAGAGGTAACTAAACAACTAGACGCGGGTTTCCTCCAAGTTGTGGAGTACCCCGAATGGTTGTCGAATATAGTGCCTGTGCCTAAAAAAGATGGGAAAGTGAGGATGTGTGTCGATTTCCGAGATCTCAACGCCGCGAGCCCTAAGGATGACTTTCCTTTACCCCATATCGACGTGTTGGTGGATAGTACAGTGGGACATGCACTCCTCTCCTTCATGGACGGATTCTTCGGGTATAACCAGATAAAGATGGCGCCTCAAGACATGGAGAAAACAGCCTTTATCACGCAATGAGGAACGTACTGTTACAAGGTAATGCCTTTTGGCTTAAGAAACGCTGGGGCTACTTACCAAAGAGCAGCTACAACCTTATTGCATGATATGATCCATAAGGAAGTAGAGGTTTATGTCGATGATATGATCGTGAAGTCCGTGGATAGAGAAGGGCATTTCAAGGCACTAGAGAAATTCCTAAAGCGAGCAAAAAAGTACAACCTCCGTCTCAACCCACAGAAGTGCGCTTTTGGTGTCACTGCAGGCAAGTTATTGGGGTTTATGATCACTCAGAGAGGTATCGAAGTGGACCCAGGGAAGATAAAAGCTATTGTGGAGATGGAGCCGCCTAGCACTGAGAAGCAGATCCAGGGTTTTCTGGGAAGAGTTCAATACATAAGCCGATTCATTGCCAACTTGACCATGGTTTGCGAACCAATCTTCAAATTGCTTAAGAAAGGTGTGCCAAAAGTATGGAACGAAGAATGCCAAGAGGCCTTTGAGACCATTAAGAGATACTTGAGCAATCCTCCAATCTTAGTTCCCCCACGGCAAGGTGCGCCGCTTTTGTTATACTTAACGGTCACCGAAACCGCGACGGGAGCTTTGTTAGCTCAATATCTTGAAGGGTCTACAAAGGAGAATGCCATCTACTACCTAAGCAAGAAAATGACAGACTATGAAGTGAAGTACAATGCAATTGAAAAGGCTTGTGTGGCACTAGTATGGGCGACGCAGAAACTCCGGCACTACATGATGTCCTTCGAAGTGTTCTTGATAAGTCGCATGGACCCGTTGAAGTACCTGGTAGAAAGGACAGTATTGTCATTCAGAACTGCTCGATGGTCAATTCTCCTCAATGAATTCGACATCAAGTACGTGAATCAGAAGTCTATCAAGGGAAGCGTCATCGCAGACTACCTAGCCAGCTGTCCGGTGTCATCATTTGCTCCATTCAACGATCAGTTCCCAGACGAGGACGTGCTAGAGATTGGCAGAAAAATTTGGAGAGTATACTTCGATAGGGCAGCCAATAAGAAAGGTTATGGGATAGGAGTCCTGCTGGTCTCACCTGAAGAGGCATTTACACCGTTGGCGGTCAAGTTGGGGTTCGAAGCCACCAACAACATTGCTGAGTATGAGGCCTGTATCCTAGCACTGGAAGCGGCACTTGAATTGGGGATCAAAGAATTAGAAGTGTTCGGGGACTCGGCGCTAATCATTTGTCAGATAAAAGGGGAATGGAAAACTCGAGATGAGAAGCTGCTAGCCTACCATGCCTACCTGGAAGCTCTAACCAAGGAGTTCTCAGAGATAGAATTTAACTACCTTTCAAGGAACAAGAACCAGTTCGCCGATGCCTTGGCGACCCTAGCATCCATGGTGGAGATACCTGAAGAGGGAAATGTGAAGCCGTTGGTGATAGAATGCCGAGACAAGCCTATGTACTGTTGTGCAATCCGAGGAGTAGAGGTAAATGATATCCGTCCGTGGTTCCATGACATAAAGAAGTTCATTGAAGAAAGGGAATACCCAGAAGGAGCATCTCGTATCGATAGAAAAACCCTAAGGCGGTTGGCGAGTCACTATGTACTTTATGGAGGAAAGCTATATCGGAGATCATACGACGGGATCCACCTGCTGTGTGTCACCGAGGAGGAAGCCGAGCATCTGATTAAAGAAATCCATGAAGGGACAGGGGCTCCGCATATGAATGGCTATATGTTAGCTAAGAAAATCATGAGGCTAGGCTATTATTGGTCCACCATGGAAAGAGACTGCCACGCACATGTCAAGAAGTGCCACAAATGCCAACTGTTCGCCAGTGGACAACATTTGCCTTCTATGCCTTTAACAAGTATGTCGTTACCTTGGCCATTCGCAGTATGGGGGATAGATATCATCGGACAGATCAAGCCAAAGGCGTCAAATGGGCATGAATACATCCTGGTTGCCATCGACTACTTCACTAAATGGGTGGAAGCAGCATCCTTCAAGACCTTGAATTCCAAGAAAGTAGCACAGTTCATACAGCACAGCATCATCTATCGATATGGGGTACCGCATGAAGTTATCTCAGACAATGGCCAGCACTTTCAGAAAGAAACCCATGAGCTCTTGCAAAAGTACGGCATAGTTCACCATCTGTCGTCACCATACCGTCCTCAGACTAATGGAGCAGTGGAAGCAGCTAACAAGAACATCAAGAAGATACTACAGAAGACTGCGGACTCACACACAGACTGGCATGAGAAGTTGCCATTGGCTCTATGGGGTTACAGAACATCAATAAGGTCGTCAACAGGGGCTACCCCTTATTCTCTAGTTTATGGAATGGAGGTCGTGTTGCCAGTTGAATTGGAAGTTCCTTCACTAAGAGTTGCCATGGAGAGCCAGATAACAGAAGTGGACTGGGTTAAGAGCCGCTATGATGAGTTAGCTTTGCTGGATGAAAGGCGTTTAAGGGCGCTGTATCATGTTCAGGGGTATCAACGGAGAGTTGCCAGAGCATTCAACAAGCATGTCAAAGATCGAGGTCTAAAGAAAGGGGATGTAGTGCTGAAAGAAATCAGAGCTCCAGTGTTCGATCCGCGGGGAAAATTCAAGCCAAGTTGGGGTGGGCCATACATTATCAAAGAGATATTGCCAGCAGGGGCTGTTCGCCTCATGGATTTAGATGGAATTGAGTTCGCTCGTCCAACTAATTTGGATCAATTGAAGAAATATCATGTTTGAAGCCTGCTAGGTTGAAAACCCGTAAGGGCGGCCTAGGCAAAAGTTAAGGCATAAGAACTACGTAAGACCTGATTCTCCATTCAAAAACAAAAAAACAAAAAAAAAACAAAAAAAAAAAAAGAAGAAAAAAAACCATGGAGATACGTAGGCAACCCATAAAGTTACCTTGGGTGCGGTCTAAATCAAACAAGAAAATCCCAAATTTGATTTATTATTGGCAATTTATTCAAAACTAAAATTGATTGACATAGCAATTCATTGGTATTAAGTAAAAGAACTATAAATATGCCATAAATATCCTATTCTATTGAGTCTTCAGTTTTTCTTGGGCTTCTTTGCAGCTCGCTCCTCAGCTTTCTTCTTCTCTCTTTCATGTCTTCTTTTCTTCCTCAAGTCATGTTCATAAGTTGCTGTCACTGCTTCCATAATATCTTCTCTGCAAGATCCAAGTTCATTGTTCTTGATAAGTCCAAAAATCCTTTCTCTTCGAGTAGTCTCTCCCTCACCTAAATTGCTTTTCAACCATTCCTTATACTCGAGGCTCATCATATATGGACCATCAGTATTCGTCACTTGAGTCAGTGTCAACTTACTAGGCCATCGGTCCTTCGCCCAAGTCACTACAGAAAGACCCGCGGGCACCACAGGATAGTCACCTTTCAAGGAAGTAGGTATGGTTTGCATGGCACCCATCTGACGAAGAACCCTTGAAGGCCAATAGAAGGAAGTAGACCTCAGTCCTATGAGTCTCACCATGGCGCATCCAGAAGTCCGCAGAAGCACCTGGTCACTGCAGCCCCATATGAATACAAACCACTTGACACTCCTCCAAGAAAGGGTTTGGAAGTAACCTAGCCAATCTCTCAATGAAAATTGCCCAGGTAGTTTAATGCGGCGAAGGTAGTAATGCTGGGGCTTGTATGGTGTAATGGCAACTGGTGACAAGAAATTCAGTCTTTCAAGCAACCACATCTGCAGTAGAATGGGGCTACCTCCTAAAGGAACCTTTGGGTCCTCATGAGTTTTATCCAAACCATTCAGGGTTTCAGCTAGCACCATGGGAATCAAGTTATGGCCCTTGGCAAGGAGAGCAATCAAGTCACAGATTTGAATGGGAACATGTGGAGTACCAGTGGAAATAAGAAAACGACCAATGAGGCAAAAGGCAAGAGCATGCTTAATAGGAAAGGTAAAATTCAGAATACCTTTACTATCATAAGCTAAAAAAGAGGTTGCCAATTTCATCAAGTCTACCATATGGTCCTTTACAAACGTAGAGGCATATTGTGGGTGAATCCCAAGTAGATTGGAGAAAGAAGTAAGAAAGCTTGGGCGAGGAGTAGGGAGAATGAAAGGACCTACCGTTGAAACTCCATACAATGCACAGAATTCCTCCATGGTTAGGCACAGTTCTTCATAGTTGAAGCGGAACACATGAACTTGAGGATCCCAAAAATATGTAGCAGCAGTCAAGAGGTTCGTTTCAAGCCTCACATGCCTCAAGGAGAGCAATGGATCCAAGCCAAAGCACTTGAACTCAGATTTTGGTTCAGCACTCATAACTCTCAAAAACCCTCCTAAAAATTTGTCTAGAGCCTCCATAATTTCTAATGAATGAATACAAGTAGGTTTAGGAACCTCTTGGATGTGTTTTTATAGGGAAAAGGTCACAAATCCAAGTTCAAATAGGAAAAAACCCATCAGAATAGGAAGTTTCCTATTCAAAGTGGGATTTCCGCTTTGGGCTCGGGTAACCACCCAGGCCTGGGCGGCTAGCCTCCCGAGGCCTGGTGGTCACCCAAGCCACTTTGTTTTGGTTTTGCTTCTCGCTTTGTCTCGACTTGACGCATGATCAAACCTCCTTCCAAATGAGATATTCAACACTTTTTGAGCTTAAAATCAATCAAATTCCATCTTGAAATCAATTCCTTGAATTGATTTTATGTTCAAAAGGGTTGAATATATTTCCCCTGTGTCATGCCAACTCAAGTGACAATGTGTTAAGTCACTTTCATCTTGCACCATGCTTGTTCTATCTTGATAAATTGATCATATATCCTCATTTCAAATCTTGATTTTCCATCCCACTTGGTTGAATATACTCATCACTTGAATATATTCTTCCATTTCAAAAGTGTATTCACTCTTTGAATATGCTTCTCAGCTTCAAATTCTCATTCTCTATCATACTTGGTTGAATATATTCATCACTTGAATATATTCTTCCATTTCAAAAGCATGTTCACCCATTGAATATGCTTCCTAGTTTCAGATCCTCATTATCACTTACTTGGTAAAATATATTTATCGCTTGGGTATATTTCTCCATTTCAATGGTATACTCATCACTCGAGTATACTTCTCAGATCATTTGTCACTTACTTGGTTAAGTATATCCATCACTTGGGTATATTTTTCCATTTCAATGGTATACTCATCACTTGAGTATACTTCTCAGATATTTTGCCACTTACTTGGTTAAGTATATCCATCGCTTGGGTATATTTCTCCATTTCAATGGTATGTTCATCACTTGAACATACTTCTCAGATTATTTGTCACTTACTTGGTTAAATATATTCATGACTAGAATATATTTCTCCATTTCAATGGTGTACTCATCACTTGAGTACACTTCTCAGATTATTCTCTATCTTACTTGCTTAAGTATATCCATCGCTTGGATATATTTCTCTATTTCAATGGTATGTTTATCACTCAAACATACTTGTCACTTACTTGGTTAAGTATATTCGTGACTAGAATATATTTCTCCATTTCAATGGTGTACTCATCACTTGAGTACACTTCTCAGATTATTCTTATCTTACTTGGTTAAATATATCCGTCGTTTGGATATATTTCTCCATTTCAATGGTATGCTCATCACTTGAGTGTACTTCTCAGCTTACTTGGTTGAATATATCCATCACTTGGATACATTTCTTCATTTCAAAAGTATGTTCATCACTTGAACGTACTTCTCAGTCTTTCTCAATCATTAAGTATCCTTATCACTTGAGTACACTTCTCAAATTATTCTTATCCTACTTGGTTAAATATATCCATCGCTTGGATATATTTCTCCATTTCAATGGTATGCTCACCACTTGAGTATACTTCTCAGATTTCATTCTCAGATTACTTGGTTAAATATATCCATCGCTTGGATATATTTCTCCATTTCAATGGTATGCTCACCACTTGAGTATACTTCTCAGATTTCATTCTCAGATTACTTGGTTAAATATATTCGCGACCTGAATATATTTCTCCATTTCAATGGTATACTCATCACTTGAGTATACTTCTCAGATATGTTGTCACTCACTTAGTTGAATATATTCGTGACCTGAATATATCTCTCCATTTCAAAAGTACACTCATCACTTGAGTATACTTCTCAGATTATTCTTTATCCTACTTGGTTAAATATATCCATCGCTTGGATATATTTCTCCATTTCAATGGTATGCTCACCACTTGAGTATACTTCTCAGATTTCATTCTCAGATTACTTGGTTAAATATATCCATCACTTGGATATATTTCTCCATTTCAATGGTATGCTCACCACTTGAGTATACTTCTCAGATTTCATTCTCAGATTACTTGGTTAAATATATCCATCGCTTGGATATATTTCTCCATTTCAATGGTATGCTCACCACTTGAGTATACTTCTCAGATTTCATTCTCAGATTACTTGGTTAAATATATTCGCGACCTGAATATATTTCTCCATTTCAATGGTATACTCATCACTTGAGTATACTTCTCAGATTTTTTGTCACTCACTTGGTTAAATATATTCGTGACCTGAATATACTTCTCCATTTCAAAGGTATGTTCATCACTTGAACGTACTTCTCAGATTTCATTCTCATCACTTGGTCAAATATATTCGTGACTAGAATATATCTTTCCATTTCAAAAGTATGTTCATTCGTAGTGGCTTGAATATGCTTCTCTTATCAATTCTCAACCCTCAGTGGTTTAAGTATACTCATGACTTGAGTACACTTCCTTATTTCAGTCTCAAGTTTTCAACCTCCCATCATTGTTGGTATCAGTGTGTGATTTCTCCGGGCTTTTTGGCCAAAAATGGGTTGTTCTTTATCATTGGTTCACAAGTGTAACTTGTTCGCCAATGAGGGGCTTCTGTCACACCCCATTTTTGCACCACCTTACTAGGGCTCATCATTTCATGCATGTTTTTGTCTTGTTTTTGAGTCTAGTCACTTGCATTAGTTTTCTAGAGTGACAAGGATAATGGATATGAATTTTGGTTCAAATTGGAGTTGATCTTGAGGGATAATAAGAGCTTTTGTGACTTGAGGGGCATAATCGTCTTTTAAGTCCCAAACTTTTCATTTGACCTTGGAATGATCTCCAAATTGTCAATTGGAGTTCATATGGATGCATATGAGGTATTAAGTCCCGTGGCCTTGATGATGAGTTTAGTGTGGTTATTTACGGATTATCCTTGAAGAATTAATGGGAATCACAGCATGAGATTTTTGGTTAAAATGAAAAGAAAATTATTTTATTAAATTAGCCATTTTTATCATGACACTAACACGTGTACGTATGTGATGAGTGTGTGTACGCACATACGATACATGTGCATGCGTGTTAGCGGTCAGTCTCCCAATTTTTATAAAAGACAATTTCCTTTTCCTATTCAGATTAGAAGTCTTTTATCATTATAAAATACCTTTTGATTATTCTCCAAGGAAACCTAGTCCAGGAAGGAAAGGGAAACTCCAGATTTCAGCTATAAATACTCTCTTAATGTCTTTAAACAGGGGAGAGGAGAAGAGGGTTTGGAGGGAGTGAAATTCGTCATAATTCAGCAGCAGGTTTTCTGAAAACCAGCAGTCGTATTTTAATCATAACTTTTTCATCCAAAGTCAGAATTTGATGAAATTGGTCTTGTTAGAAAGATAATTCAATTCTCTACAACTTTGTATTTCACAAGCTTTGTCCAAATCCAACGTTTTCATACCAAAAAACGCGATTGAAGTTGCTGCTGCTGCAAAGTGACGAAAATCACTTTTCTTTTCTCTTGTTCTCTTTTTGTTTTCTATTTCTTTTCAAAGTTGAGTGAGTTTTGATCTCTTTGCTGTGATACCACTTTGACAAAGAGGAAGATTCGTGTTGGTTTGATTCACTCTAAAGACCTGAGGAGCCACGAACAATTACAAACACAAGGGGAGCCACTTTATGCATTAATACTTGAGCGTTTGAGAGAGAATAAGGTATTCTCCTTCTCTATTCAAGCTTAAACTAGGTTTTCATATGGGTTAGGCTTATTGCATGTTAAAGGTAGCCTTTTTATCATGTATTAACACTCTAGCTAGTTAATATACATGGAATATCTATTTTTTATCTACTGTTTAGCATGCTTTAGGGCTGTCCTTTAGGTTTTTAATGCATAGTTATGATTCTTGTGCTCCTGTTTGTCCTTGTGCTAGGATTAGTGTCATTGCATGTTAGAGTTAGGATTTTCATCATGTTATATTGCTTTAGTTAGTTAATATGCATGATTTAATTTCTGTTTAGTTTGGTTTTAGCATGATTAAAGTATGTTTTGTATGTTTTTAAGCATATTTGTGAGTTTAGGGTTTTAGAGTCATTGTTTCGTGTTTGTTTTCATATAGCATGATAAAGTAGAGACTTTTTTATTGGTTTTTCTTCGTGTTTGCTGTATATGTTTTTCATATGGAGTAAACATGATAGTTTTGCATGCATGTTAGTATGTTTTAGGGTTTTTTATGCATGATATGGTTCTAGGAATATGTTAGGACTTATTATTGTTCGCTGTTTTTGCTATTGGCATGCTTAGTGGATGATTTTAGGCCATAATACTATTCTGTCCAGATTTGCATGTTAGTGTTTTCGCATGGTTTTGAGCACTTGTAAGGGTGCAAATAGGTGTGGTATTTGTCCTATGGCAAATAGGGCTGCTCAGGTCTGAAATAGCTAATGCTTGGAGCTAATTGCGCTCAGGTAAGTGGGTGTGAAGGTGCCCCAATTCACCTTTCTTCCTTATCCCTTCTCTTCTCCCTATCTAAGGTTAATTTTTAATATGATCCTATGGTTTAATTAGAGGTTTCCTTCATAAACAAAATTCTGGTTTTTATTAAGGTTTCCATTTTGTGGATTTCTTTCCTAAAATCAAACTTTCTATCAATTCTCTTTTGATCAAATAAGGAAACCTAGGGTTTTTACCATAGGTTTGTATTAGGATTTAACCTTAGTTCTAATCGAACTACGTGGACTTTGATCCATGTATTTCGTTGCATGGTACGTAGGCGCTCTTCGTGAGGCTCAAGTCCGTTCTAGGATCCAAGCATCCTAGGTTTATTTTTGTTTTTGTTTTCTTTTTTTTCTTTTTCTGTTTTTATGTGCTTATTATGCATGGATGGATGGATGAAATATATGATATGCATGCAATTCTTGTGATGATATACTTGCTGATTTTTGTATGGAAAGATCTTGATTTAGCCCAAATGAACTGAGAGACCGAAAGGGTGACATGGGTGCCTATAGGCTTTGCCTAGAACCTTCCCATGTCATAACTTAGCCTCCGAATCCCCGATTTCTTTGGTTTTCAAAAGATTGGTTTTTGCCTTTCCTTTTTTATGGAGTCATTCAAATTGTTTTCCTAAAACAAACTATTTTTAGGGTTTTCCTTGTTTCCTTTAAAAAATAAGGTGGCGACTCCTTTCCTTTTTCTTTTTCAAACCCATTTTCTTTCAATCCCTTGTGGGCCCAATTTCCGGGGTTCACAGTGCCTTGTATGTATTCTTTATCACATAGTATGGATACTTGATGTTGGAATCATTGCTAGAAGCCATTGTTGATGTTTGAGATTGTATGTAAGAAAAATGGGTTTGATGAGAAAGATGATGAATTTGATCTTGCAAGTTGATGATTGATGCTTGTTGTTATTGTTGAATGACTTGTTCTTGATGCTATTTCATGCACACAACTTGAATTGAAAGTGAAACTTTGAATGAAAGTATGTGTGTGAGTGTTTCGAGAAGATGGAATGGGTTCTAGAGAGAGAAACTCTCTATTTTCAGGTTGGGTGTGTGTGTGCATCAAATGGGGGGTCAAGGGTTTAAAAACCCAGAATTTTGAGGACCCTAGCCTCGGGTAACCGCCCAGCTTGGGACGGCAAGCCACCTGGGCTTGGGCGGCAAGCCACTAGCAGCCAAGTGGTTAGCCACCTCGCCCACTCCGTTTTGCCCGTTTGACCTTTGCCCGCCTATTCGCGCCTTTAAACCTTCTTTGAGACGAAATCTTAAGCTTTTTTTGAGTTGAAAAATGAGTGAATATCTTGACATTGTTTAGCATGAAATGTTTTTGAAATGGATTGCATTGGTGGTCCTTGTGTAGGCATGGCTTGCTAGTAGGGGTGAATAACCCTCTCTAGGCATATGATTTTTGATCATTAGGGATGAATTCCCTCCTATGTCACTATGATTCGTTGTCATTTGGGATAAAGATACTTTTCCTATGTGCATGTGAATGATTGCTTTCATGAGGTGAATGTGTCTCCTATACGAGTTGGTGCTTGAGTTGAGGTATGAATAGCCTCCATGTGAGATGACTTGGTGAACTTGTTGAGTGTTTGTAAGTAGAAGGTTACCCTTGTCTTGATGACTTAGTGAGAAAAAGATGCAATCTTTCTCATGTTATGTGCTTACTTTGATAGCTTGAAAGATGCAATCTTTCCCATGATTTGTGTTTACCTTGATGGTTTGAATATGAGAAAGATGCAATCTTTCTCATGTTATGTGTTCACCTTGAGAGTTTAATATTAGAAAGATGCAATCTTTCTCATGTTACATGCTTACCTTGATAGCTTGAAAGATGCAATCTTTCCCATGATTTGTGTTTACCCTGATGATTTGAATATGAGAAGGATACGATCTTTCTCATGCTTCATGATGACCTTGATGATTTGAATATGAGAAGGATGTGATCTTTCTCATGTTTTGTGATAGCCTTGATAGCATAGTTTTACCTCATATTGTTCACCAATGCAATTGGTGTAATATGAGAAGACCTTTCATCGAACGTAGATTCGGTGTAAACTATGGATACCTCGTATTATTCACCAGTGCAACTGGTGTAGTATGAGAAGACCTTTCATCGAACGCAGATTCGGTGTAGGCTATGGATACCTCGTATTATTCACCAGTGCAACTAGTGTAGTATGGGAAGACCTTTCATCGAATGTAGATTCAATGTAAGCTATGGATACCTCGTATTATTCACCAGTGCAACTGGTGTAGTATGGGAAGACCTTTCATCGAACGCTGATTCGGTATAAGCTATGGATACCTCGTATTATTCACCAGTGCAACTGGTGTAGTATAGGAAGACCTTTCATCGAACGTAGTTCGATGTAAGCTGTGGATACCTAATCTTGACCCCCAGTGAAACTAGTATACAGTATGAGAAGAGTTTTGTAGAACTTATGAGGAGTGCCTTTGTGTTTGTGTATGATGAATTCTAAGAATTCAACAATATGATCGCTCTCTTTTCCCCAGTGGGTGTTGATGAAATCAATTCTCCAGGCAAAAATGGGTTGTTCTTTGTCATTGGTTCGCAAGTGAAACTTGTTCACCAATGAGGGGCTTCTGTCACACCCTATTTTTGCCACCTTAGCTAGGGTTTGTCATTTCATGTGTCTTTTTGTTTTCTTTTTGAGTCTAGTCTTTTGCATTGGGTTTCTAGGGTCTTGAGGATGATGTGTATGAATTTTGGTTCGATTTGGAGTTGATCTTGAGGGTTAATAAGAACTTTTGTGACTTGAGGGGTATAATCGTCTTTTAGGTCATGAACTTTCCATTTGACTTTGAAATGATCTCCAAGTTGCCAATTGGAGTTCATATGGATGCATTTGAGGTATTTGTGGGTTCAATTTGATGAATTGATGGTTCAGGATTAGAATGGCTCAATATAGCTCAGGTTGGTTAAGAGACCTATTTCGGGTTAGCTCGAATTGGCTCATGATTTTCACTCCATGACTATTCATTTGACTTTGATTAGTCTTAATTTCATCCCCAAATGTGTTTAGGGAGGTTGAATTTCGAATTGGAAAGCATTCGGTGCAACCCTATGTGCATACCTAAGCTAAGCGACGGTGGGGCATAGCGGTTAACCGCCTTTGTAGGACCTAACCATGCAGCCATGGCTAGGGTTTCTTGCCCTAAAGTGACTCAAATTACATTCCCCTTCGAAACACGATCATTTTGGCTTTCGTTTCGTCAAAATCGGAGTTGATTTAGGCCCTGAAACACATTTGGAAGTCGAAGGGGTCAAAAATGGGCTTCAGATGACATGGCCTCGGGTGACCACCCAGGCCTGGGAGGCTAGCCGCCTGGGCCTAGGTGGCTAGCTGCCCAGCCCCAGGTGGTCACTCGAGCCACTTTCTTTTTTTGAGTGCTGAAGCGGATCCCTTCCTATTTCCTCGGATTTTTCCGCCTCCAGCCGCCATTTAACCCTATTTTCAACCTTATTTGACCTACTTGAGCCCCAAGGGAGCCTCTAAGAGCCCTTGGATCAATACCTAGGGTTTTAATCCCAACCATTGAAGGTTTCCCCTCAAACCCTATAAATACCCCCTTATATTTCAGCATAGAGGGGGGGAGGAAGGTGGAAACTTGGAGGTTATGACAGCCATCCTTAAGGTAGTTTAACCTAGATTTTGAGTGAGAGAGTGAGAGAGAGAGCTTGAAGGAGGGCTGGAGCTTTGCTTGAAGGCTTGAAGGAAGGAATTTCCAGCAGTCCATAAGAGGAGGGGAGGACTCTATAGCAGCAAGGGAACTCCACCATAGGTACATCTCCTTCTCTTTCATGTTGAAACTAGGTTTTTCACTTAGAATAATTCTAATGCATGTTCAAGTTAATATTTTTATCATATGTTGATGCTTCTACTGGTTAATATATGTGATAAAAATATCATTCATGATTAGTTATGCATGTTATAGGGTTATTCTATGTGATTTTATGTGTAGTTGTGATTCTAGGGTTTCCTTAGTGTTGAAATTGGTTTTCTGCATGAAATAACTCTTTTGCATATTAAAGCATATGTTTTTATCATGTTTTGCTACTTTTATTAGTTATTATGCATGATTAGGATGAGGTTTATGGGCTGTTAGCATGCTAGAGTGTTATTCCATGTGATTTACTGCATAGTTGGGATTCTAGGGTTTCTCTTGTACTGAAATTGAGTTTTATGCTTAGAATAGCATTATTTCATGTGAAAGCCTATGTCTTTATCATGTGTGGATCATTCTATTGGTTAATATGCATGGATTGAATGCTGTTCATATTTTGTTTTGCATAGTTTAGAGTTATTTCATGGGATTTTATGCACAAGTGTGATTTTAGGGTTTCATTCATCTTTGTGTTTGGAAAACTACATATAGCATGATAGCTTAGGGTTTTTCTTTGTCTCATCTTCATAGTTGCTGTATATGTGCTGCATATTAGATAACTATGATGTTTTTTGCATTCATTTTAGGGTTTTTGCATGTCATTGCATATAGGGCTGAATTAGGGTTTAGTTAGTTTATGATTCATGTTGTTCACAGAAGCCTTATTTCAGTTCTGTCTAGATTTGTCAATTGTTCTTATTGCCATATTTTGAGCATGTGTTAGCCTATGTTTAAGCATGATAATTGCTTGATTAGAAACTAGTTTGGATGGTTGGTATTTTTGGTATGTTTTGCATGGAAATTGCAGGTGCTTGACAAGTACAACAGGTGCAATTACCCCACCAACGTGGGGTGATTATTTTGGCTATTGCAAGATGAAATCTTGCAAATAAGGTAATTACCCTATCCAATAGGGTGGTTATTTTGACAGGTTGCTTTTGCTTAAGGTAAGTTGGGTATGAAGGTGGCCTAATTCACTTTTCTTTCCTTTCCTTGAAACTTTCCCTTTCTCCCCCCTAGGGTTATTCCCTAATAGGGGAACATGGTAAGTCCCTAGAGTTTCCATTCATAAAGAAATTCCTTTTTAAAAGTTTCTATCTTTATTAAATTCCATACTTTCTAAAGATCTTTTGAGAATCATATATCTTTGGAAACTTACCATATTTCTTATGAAAGGAAACTTAGGGTTTACCATAGGCCTCTATTAGGTTATAACCCTATTCCCTTTCGAACTACGTGGACTTTGATCCATGTATTTCCATACATGGTACGTAGGCGCTCTTCGTGAGGTTCAAGTCCGCCCTAAGATACTAAGTATCCTAGGTTTCCTATCCCCCTTTTTCTCTTTTCTATTTTCTTTGATTTATTTGATTATGTGGATGAATGAATGGATGATATGCATGCTGCCTTGTGATGATAATTGCTATTTCTTGAGTGTTTAAGACTTTGATTTAGCCCAATTAAATTAAGAGACTGTTTAGGGCGATATGGGTGCCTATAGGCTTTGCCTAGAACCTTCCCATCTCGTAACTTAGCCTCCGAATTCACAATCTTTGGTTTCCAAAAGACTTTTTGCCTTTCCATTTTTAAACATGGAGTCATTCAATTGTTTTCTTAAAACAAATGGTTTTTAGGGTTTTCCTTGTTTCCTTTAAAAAATATGGTGGCGACTCCTTTTCGTTTTTTAAACCAATATATATATTTTCTTTTCAATCCTTGTGGGCCATTTTCCAGGGTCCACATTACTAAATACAAGTATTATAATGACTAAACCACTGCTTCAGTCCTTCCAATCCTTCTTTTACTGTTTTATATCTTCCTTTTTATCTGTGTGTGTGTGTGTTTTAATGTTAGAAAGATGAGGTTTGTGTAGATACACATATAAATCATAAGATTCTAAGATTTAATTTTGTATTCTTTACCTCAGTTTTCAAGGCAAGCAAGTTATCTATTAAAATCAGTTTTGTTGCTTTGGCAGTTTTAGGGTTTATTGGGATTATAAGTTGATGATGGTTGATTACAAGTTGAGAGAGAGACATAGTTGTTTGAATTGAAGCAAAAAAAATAGAATTTTATTTTTTTTTCCTTACCCATTTTAGTGTAAAATTCAAAACTGAAACTAGTTTATATAAAACTAAGTTTCAAATGACTAAATTTAGGGTAGAATAAGCTTTTTGCTTCGATTCCATAATGTTGGTTAGTGTTTTATCTCTGCCAGCAGCTTCATTGATATCCTCTTTAGTACCTATAGTTCTAATTTATCACTTTATTGCCTATATTATGTTCTTTCTCCTTGGGGTGTGTTGTCTTGGCGGTGTCCATGCTGGCTGTTTTTGGGGGGTTGTGTTGGTTAGTTTGTGGTGGTGTTTTCTCTCTTTAAGCTGGTGCTTGCTGGGTTGCCTTGTGGTGGGTTTGTTTTACTTGGTGTTTCTTTCCCCTTGGTGTTGTCTCCTGGCCTTCTTTTTTGGCTTATTTCACTCTAGTTGAGCTGGTTGGTGGGTTATCTTGTGTTGGGTGTGGCGGCTTGTATAAATTGGGGCATGTTTTGTTTTAAGCTGGGGTTTATTTTGTAATTGTGGTTCTTCTTCTTGTTGGGGTTCTTCTTCTTGTTGGGGTTGGTGTTGGTCATGGGATGTGGTTGTGATTGTGGCTATGTTTGGATTTGGGTGTGGTTGTGGTCATGGGATTGGTGTTTGGAGTTGTTTGTTGTACTGATTCTCCCTTCATTTTAATATAATTTGGTTTTCTCATTAAAAAAAAAAAAAAAAAAAAATCTTTACATATGTTGGCTTTGAGTAGGGGGGTTTGGCTATGCATCTAGTAGTGTGGTGTTAATTTTCTATGGATAGTCTCTTTTGTCAAGTTTGGGAGGTTTAGTTGGGGTGGTTGATTGTTGTTTTGGGGTGTCTATTGTTTTTGTTTGGCTATTGGATGAACAACTTTTTCAACAATTCCAGATTTTCGAATCACAATTGTCATTCAACGGAGCGAAGTTTGGGTTGATTGTGATAAACTTGATGCCATGATGCTACTTGTCACACCCCATTTTTGTCACCTTAGCTAGGACATATCATTTCATGTAGGATTTTGAGTCCTTTTTTAGTCTAGTCTTTTGCATTGAGTTTCTATGGCATTGAATATCATGTGTATGAATTTTGAAGTGATTTGGAGTTCATCTCGATAGTCAATAAGAACTTTTGCGACTTTAAGGGCATAATCATCTTTTAAGTCGTATACTTTCCATTTGACCTTGAAATGAATCCCGAGTCATTCCCTCGAGTTCATATGAGTACGTAGAGTCTATATATAGGTTCAATTTCATGAATTAATGGTTTAAGATCAATTTGGCTCATAGTGGTTCAGGTTAGCTAAAAGACCCTTTCTTGGTTTGCTCAAATCGACTCATAAGACCCAACCAATTTTCTCTCATTTAACTTCAATTGGGCTTTATTTACATCCTAGGTGTGTTTAGAAAGATCGAATTTCGATTGGGAAAGCATTCGGTTCGACCTTGTGTACAAACCCAGCTTAGCGACGGTGAGGCACCATGGTTAACCACCTTTGTAAAACCTAACCATGCACCCATGGTTAAGTATTTTTGTCCTAAAATGCTTAAAAATGTGTTCCCCTTCGAAACACGGTCGTTTTGGCTTTTATTTCGTCAAAATCGGACTTAATTTGACCCCCGAAAGACTTCCAGAAGGCGAAGGAGTCTAACCGAGGAATGCTGATGGGAGCCCTCGGGTGACCATCTGGGGCCAGACGGTCAGCCGTCCAAGCCCAGACGGTCAGCCGTCCAAACCCAGATGGTCACCCGAGGGAATCCGTCTTTAAGTCAAATTCTGACTCTTCTCTCCCTCTTTTGACCGTTTCCTCCGCCAAAACAACTTGTTTGCTCTTAGGAGTGTGTAAGTTTGAGTTGTTTGAGCACCAAGAGAGTCTCTAATAGCCCTAGGATCATTGTTTAATGAATTAATCTTAGCCATTGGTTCATGGAGTCAGTTCTCTATATAAAGAACATGATATTCAGCACATAGAGAGGCCACAAGTGCACTTTATACTTAGAGAGAGAGGGAGCTACGAGTTGGGAGAGCTAAAGAACATCAAGGGGAGGCTCTTCAACCTTAGGCAAGCAAGAGAACAAGGATTTTGAAGGCAAGGGAAGCTCTACATAAGGTAAACGTACTGTTAATTGCTGAATTTAGTCTTTTTTCCTTCTTCTTCTCCTTCTTTCTTCATGATAGTTCTAGTGCATGTAGTAGCTTTGCATATTGATTAAATCCAATGCTTTTGTGATGTTATATGTATGATTTTAAGGTTATTCATGGGTTAATATGTTTGATAGTCCTTAATTACCTAAGGTTTTGAAAGCATTGTCCTTTTTATCCTTTCAAGTCATGCATGTTTCATATAACCTATTTGTTGTAATTATTTGGGTTTTTCTTCATCATGGTTGGTTTATATATGTGATTTGGAGTTGAGTCATGTTGGGTTTTGCATTCATATAGTTTATTTTCTAGGGTTTTGAAGAAGTTATCATTTTCTAAGGATAATTATCCTTTTTAGGTGGTAGAGTTCTGCATAAGGGTATTTGGGAATGTGTTTAAGCATGAAATCTCTTCTACTATGTTCTTAAGTATATATTTTATGTAAGATATGTTGATAGAACCTTCATACGAGGTGATTTCCATGTAAAATTATCTTAAGATAATTTTGCTTAGGAAAGCTCGCCGTAAGAAGGCATATTTTCATCTTTTACATAAAATATCATACTTTTGGTTTGAGTTAGCTTTGTTTGCATGCTTAATGATATTATTTGACATTCTCATGATTATTATAGAGTCTTTTGCATATTTCTTAGTCTTGCATGCATGTTAGAAGGCATATTCCATGTAGGAGCATACTAGGGTTTCTTGTTTCCTTTTAATTATTGCTTTTGCATGATTATTAGGAAAATTTTGGGACTTTTAGTATTCTGTCCAGATTAGTGTTTTGTTCCTACTGTATGGTTTTGGGCACGTGTAAGGGTGCAAACAGGGGCAATAATTACCTTATTGCAAATAAGGTTGTTATCACTTACTTTTGCTATTGCATGGAGCTATTGCGCTTAGGTAAGTGGGTGTGAAGGTGCCCCAATTCACCTCCCTTCTTAACTCTTTCTCTTCTCCCTCCTAGGGTTAATTCTTAATATGAATTTATGGTCTTAATCAAAGGTTTCCTTCAATAATAAAATTCTGGTTTTTACTAAAGTTTCCATTTTGTGGAATTCTTTCCAAATTCAAACTTGATTTATTCAATTCTCTTTCAAATAAGGAAACCTAGGGTTTTTACCATAGGTTTATATTAGGATTTAACCCTATTCTATTCGAACTACGTGGACTTTGATCCATGTATTTCGTTGCATGGTACGTAGGCGCTCGTTTTGAGGCTCAAGTCCGTTCTAGGATCCAAGTATCCTAGGTTTTTCTTATTTTTTCTGTTTTGTTTTATTTTCTTTGTTTGATTATGCATGGATGAAATACATATTGTGCATGCTGTCTTGTGATGATATATGATGATATTTGAGTGAAAAAGATCTTAAGTTAGCCCAATTAAATTAAGAGACCAACTCGGGCGATGTGGGTGCCTATGGGCTTTGCCTAGAACCTTCCCACGTCGTAACTTAGCCCCCGAATCCAATTTTCTGGTTTCAAAGACTTTGCTTTTCCTTTAATGGAGTCATGTGGTTTTTGAAAATAAAACATTTTTACGGTTTTCCTCTTTTCCTTAAAAAATGAGGTGGCGACTCCTTTTCGTTTGTTGTCTTTCACCCCTGTATTTTTTGCCAAACCCTTGTGGGCCGCGCCTTTTCGTGGGTTCACACTACTCATTGAGGAAAAAAATATGAACACATATATATTCTATTTATTCTATATAAAAAGTGTGCTTTATCGAAATAGAGAAAAAAAATTATGAGAAACTAAAACAAGATAGAGAGAAAGGGAGAAAGAGAGAAGGGGAGAGAGACGAAGATGAAAGCATCACCTTTTTTTAAATAAAAAAAATTTGATCTTACTCGCCTATGATCTACTGAGAGAGAGAGAGAGAGAATAATATGGTTGAATCTTGTGGAATTTACGTAGGAAGAGAGATAAAAGGTGAGTCTTGGGTCAAAAAGCTTAATATAGGCTTTGGATCTTGACAAGGGCAAAATAGGGCATTAATGTACAAAATAATGGCAAAGTTGGCATATTTTAAAATTTATTGGTCAAATGGTTGAATCACCATTAGTTGACCAAACAGTTAGCCCCAAATTGAATACATTTGAAAGTTTACCTAATTGATTCCTTTTGAACTTGGGGGTACCAAACTGAAACAATTTTTCTGCATTTTACCCTAATAATAATAACCAAAGGATATATGGAAATAACTATTTTTCTTAAGCTCGATTTTCGTAGGACTACAACCATCGTCTTTAAGCCAAAATACATGCTCATCATCAACAAACCCAGGTTTAGGAAAAGCTAAAAGGAATTGTTGTCGTCTCTGCTTGTCCCCATTTCATCTTAAGCTTGAGACTTGCAACATGATTGAATCAACGACAAAGCACCCATGGCGATGTACCTTGTCAAGCGGTTGAGCGACTGAAAGTTCAACAGCAGCGTGCCCTTCTAGGGGTCCTCTATAAACTATGGTGTGCCTTTTGAGGTTCCTACAACAATGGTGTTCTACTCCGAAGGTCTTACATAAACGATGGCATTACCCCATAGGGTCCTCCATCAATAATGGTATGCTCATCTAGGTCCTACAACAATGGTGTTCCCTAAGCCTCCATTAACAATGGCATGCCCCTCCTAGGGTCTACAACCATGGTGTTCCCTTCTTGGTGGTCCTCTGTCAACAATGGCATTCCCCTTGAGGGTCTTCAAAAAACTGTTTTTCCCCTTCGAGGTCCTCCTGAAACCTAATAATCAGTAAGTCCTTGGAAGTGACGAAGCTCCTTTAGATTAACTTTACATATATCTCTTGGGCTATGATTTGTGATTTTTCTAGCTTGTTTGTTATAGACTTTGGGGCATCATCCAAGAAAGCTTTAGTCTTGTGGAGTTGTGCTATACTTGATATCTTTTAATTTCTTTAGGTAAAAAGAAATGCTAGGATTTTTTAAGATAGGATTAAGGATGGGTGGAGTTTATGGGATAGAGCCTCATTTTTGGGTTTTAGTTTCAAAAGAGTTTGTGGGGATTCCTTTGTTTGTAATTGTGTGAGGGCTATTTGAGGATTGTAGTTTACTTTTTGTTTTCATGTCTTCTTTTTCTTTTCTTGAAGGGCTTCTTATCCTCCTTGTAACATTTTTTTTTCCCTTTTTCAATAAAATTTTTGTTGCCAATCAAGAAAGAAAAGAAAAAACCTGGTCTAATTCTAGGGTTTTCAGTAGGAATTATAGTATTAATCGGATCAATTCTATGCTTCTTCGCAGTAGTAAGAAAACAGAGTAATCAAACAAACTCAAAGCCAGCAATGGCTTCTTCAAATGTCCCCACCAATGTCGCTATAGTCCTTGCACTCACAATGCGAATAAGAGAAGAATAATTAGAGCCAAATGTGAAGAAAATATGTGGTAGTGAAAGAGTGAGGAAGAGCGGCAACCTAGTGTTTTGTATAGGGGAGGCAGAGGCGTATACGCTAGAGTAGCTAATGCAAGCGTCGGCGGAAATGCTTGGCAGAGGTACAATTAGGACTACGTACAAGCCGGTGCTCAATAATTGGCTCGATATGGAGAGTAAAAGAGATCTTCTCCATCCTAACGAATTCATTGTTCCATGGCACACCATTTTTTCTGACAATGAAGCAAAAAAATTTGGGTAAAATACATCTACACCCCCTGTATTTACTGACTAATACACTGACACCCCTATGTTTTCTGAAATTACACTATCCTCCCCTTGTCAGAACGGCTAACTTGACGAGTTTAACGGAAGTGCGAAATGACCGAGTTGCCCTTCCTTTAAAACAATGTCGTTTTGCATTTCATTACCTTCGCTATCGCCAAATGAACCTCAGACATGAAATAGCACAAAGAAGAAGAAGAGAAGAAGCAACAGCCAAGTTCACTGGTGGCAGGGGATGATAGCGAAGCACCGGCAGCAGGGAATTGGTTCGCACTTCACCGGATTTGTCTCACCCAAAACCAACGCCGACGACACCCATAGCAAAAACCCCAACTTCAATTTTTTTTTTTAAACAAACCCCAACTTCAATTGTGGCTATCCCAATAATCCCCATCAATCACCTATACGAGAAACATATTCAACAAAGCAAAAAAAAAAAATAAAAATAAAAAAAAAGAAGAAGAAAAAACACGAAGAAGAAGAAGAAAAGAAGCAGTAGCCAAGTTCATCGGTGGGAGGGGGTGATGGCGAGGCACCGACGGCAAGGAACTAGTTTGTGCTTCACCAGATCTGCCTCACCCAAAACCGATGCCGGTGACACCCATGGCAAAAACCCCAACTTCAATTATTTTATTTTATTTTTTTAAACAAACCCCAACTTCAATTGTGGCCATCCCAATAATAATCCACATCAATCACCAACACGAGGAGTAGATTCAATAACGAGGAGTAGATTCAACAAAGCAAAAAAAAAAAAAAAAAAAAAAAAATAGTACGAAGAAATGGATGTGGGATCTTCGATGGGTTGTAGGTATTTTTAATAATCGGCAAAGATGCATGGACTTTATTCGTGACTACCAGTGACTTATTGAAAGAAAAAAACCATCGGTGGCATCTATAATTCCAAATTCAAGAAACATTCTTGTTATGCTTTCCAAATATTGTTTCATAGTTATGATGACAATGACAATGCAGAAAACCACGAGAGAGGGAAGGTAGTTGAGTGTTTGTTGTTTACTATTTAGAGTTTGAGCATTGATGAGAATGAATGACCACTTTTCCAATAGTAAACTGATAATTCCGTATCCAAACTTCATT
Source organism: Liquidambar formosana (assembly GCA_039720395.1). Classification (NCBI taxonomy): domain Eukaryota; kingdom Viridiplantae; phylum Streptophyta; class Magnoliopsida; order Saxifragales; family Altingiaceae; genus Liquidambar; species Liquidambar formosana. The sequence continues at coordinate 45,853 of JBBPBK010000199.1, read as the reverse complement.
TTCATAGCGTGTCATAATTAGGAAGGAAAAAGTACAAGTTTTATTTATTTATATTTATAGTTATTTTTATCTATTGGGGGTATTCTAGGCCTTTCTCCCGCCGAGTTTTCAGCTTATACTATTCCCTAATGGCCATGTGAGATGCCTTATACCTACATAAGCAACAATTTCTGCGAAGAGTTGAAACAATGACAGAACACACCTGACTGCTTAACCAACCTTGGAAGGGCAAAAAGTACAAGCTATTTAAGTAAGGAGAAAGTTAAAAGAATAATGAAGTGACCAAAAAGTTCATCAACAATTAGTTTTTTTTTCCTTTATTTATTTATTTATTTATTTTTCTATTGCAAAATAAAATATGTAGAGAAAGGTTCATCAATATTTGTAAACCATGTAGAAAGAATCTATTAAATATGAACGTAGATAAATGTAATGCAGAAATGGTAGACAGCCCCATAAAGCCTATTTCCTAGAGATACCAGGTCACCCATTCAAATGTGTGTTTGTATACACCCAAATCAAATCCCATTCAGAACATCCATTTTGAGACGAAATTTTGAAATTTAAAAAAATTTAAGGGAAAAGGCCTCTTGTGGTCAAATATCTATATCTTATATTCAAATCGGATGCTCATAATTTAAGAAAAAATTTAAATAAAATAAAATAAAATTTTTTTTCTACCAATAGAGAGAAATCATAACTTTACGATGCTAAAAGGAACTACCTTCTATATATCCTAGCCTTATTAGGACTCTTGCCAATCGAGGAATAAAAACCCTAGCTAAAAGTAAAATAAAATAAAATAAAGGTCCTCTTTTTACAAGGTTTTTGTCAGGTACATGGATCCATTCGGTTACGATTTTTTTCTCTTTGGCACTGCACTCATATGTGTATATATATACCTTTTTACACTTTTGTATAAGCTATTTGTCTTTTCTTATAAGATCTTTATAAGATATGGGAAACCAATCTCTTACAATTTTTTTTTCTTTTTTCCTCATGCATGCATCATACTCATTTATGTTTGGTTAGGAGCCATGAATTAATGAATTTAAGGTACACATTTTATATTGTTTGATTGCTAGCTTTTCAATTTTCATAATGGGATAAAAGTAGAAGATGTAAGACATATGATTATGTGTATTCATCCAAAATCCAAGCAATTTAAATTCCATGTGATAAACAATGCACTGTGACTCAATTTCATACTCGCAATCCCATAATGAACAATAACCTTGCTTGGGCTCATTAGTTCCACTGGAGGTCGTCAAGGGTTTTGGACACGAACAGCAAGCAGTTGATTTCTTTTGCTGAACGAGTTTGATGGTTACTTCATCACGAATGATACGAACATCATCAACCTCTGTATCTTTGGATTTTCTTTGAAGCCATGAGCTCCTTAATGATCCATTGTAGGACTGGTATGAGTCACCAAGAGTGATGAAGGTGTTGTTGCTGGTGACGCTCATGCATGATTGAAACTCACACCTCGCATATCATGGACACTAGTGTCCCAAGTGGACTGATCAAACGACAGTCCCTGGTTTGGGTAACTTTAATTACTTCTGGCATCAAATGGTTATTGGTAATATTGGTACTATTGTTGTTTTTGTTGTTGTAGCAATGTTCCGTGTCAAAGCGCAGCTGTTGTTGAAGTGCAATTTCCATGGCAGCAGCAGCACTCCAGTTGTTGAGGGTTGTGGTGATATGGGAGTTGTTCCATGGACAGCTTGAGTGGCGTGGCTGTTTGTGGAGGTGTGGCTGGAACGAGTGGCGGCAGTGGAGAAAGCGGAATGGGTGCGCGGGGGGCGCGGTTTAAGAGTGGGGCAGCTTGAAAGGGGTAAAAGCATGGTAAAACTTCGGAAGGGCATAACTTTGCGCTCGGTTATCGGATCGGGGTGAATTTTTTTTGATTTTGGGTAACTTTTCGAGATCTACGAGGTTCAAACTGCCAAAGGCGGTTTGCCCCAACTTTTTCCCCTAAAAGTGCCTCTTTCTGCCTTAAAATGCCATTTTTTTCATTTTGGCTTCATTTTCAAAAGATGTTTGCCCATTTTTTTGGATATCCGTCGAATGGAACTCCGTTTTGAGTGTTGAACCGTATAGTTCTTGTGGTAAACAATGTGTACATAATTAGAACGGCGGTCAAATCTAATAATTCTCACATAAGTTATGTATATATTTTTGAAAGTGCATGAAATCGAAGTAGGTGTCCGTTGGTATAGGTGGTTTGATTCTTCCTTGTTGAGTTGCATGTCTTGGGTTCAACTCTCCAGTAATAGCTTTTTGATTTTGTTTTTTTTTTTCTTTAAGATTCACTTTTGCTATATATGTAAATAGTTTACATATGGTTAACATAACTCTATGTTGTTTTGGTGGTTAGTTACATCCTTATCACATTATGTTTTGGGTTCAACTCACCACAATAGCGTTTAAATAATTTGGCCAATTTTTTCAATATCCACATTTTTTGAGTGAGTGTCAAACCGTATGGTTATTATGGTAAATAATGTGTACATAATTACAATGGCATTCAACTCTCCTTATAATTCTCACATTAGTTATGTAAATATTTATTGATAAAGAAAATAAGTCTACATTGGTATTGGGCATAGTTACTTCTTTATTGCACTTCATGTCTTTGGGAACAACTCTCCACAACTATTCTGTATTTAACCAAAAAAAAAAAAAGAGATTTAAAAATGTTTTAGGTGTAAACGTTGGGGATAACCTTATACCTGTTAGAATAACTCCATCTTCATAAATGTTGGCCCCAAAATTCAAAATTGGAAGTCATGGAAACAGTGGGCCTTTCACTTTCGTTTTTTTTCTTAACTTTTTTGTTTCTTTTATTTTATTTCGTTATAGTTATTTATTTATTTTTGAAAAACCTACCAATATATCAGATCTCCATCTCCTTAAACATTGACCCCAACATTTGAAGTCATGAAAATGGCGGGGCCTTTCATATTTTTTCTTCATATAGCATAACAACATATAGGATAACTGCATCGTTTAAAAGTTGCCCTAAATTGGAAGTCATGAAAATGTAGGTGCTTATTATTAATTTACCAATATCATCAGATGCTTGGGCCAAAGGATAATTAAGCGTTGGCCCCAACATTGGTAGTCATGAACATGGAGTACAATTGCCTTGGTACCCATATATTTTACCTTAAAATGGCATTTTTATCATTTTGGGTTCCATTATTTTGGATATCCGTCGAATGGAACTCCGTTTTGAGTGTAGAACTGTGTGGTTGTTCTGGTAAACAATGTGTACATAATTAGAACAGCAATCAAATCTAATAATTCTCACATAAGTTATATATGTTGAAAGAGCTTGTAATCAACATAATTGTATGTTAGTATAGGTGGCTAGATTCTTCCTTTTGAGTTGGAGGTCTTGGGTTTAATTCTACATCAATAGTTTTGGTTTTTTTTTTTTTTTGTTAAGATGCACTTTCCATAAATATGTAAATAGCGTTTACATATAAATGTATTCTGGCTAACTTCAAGTTGTAATTGTTTTTCTTATCTTTCTATTGTGGCAGAAATCTTCTAAACCAATTTCCTAACCACGCAGGCTTGCAAACACATTGAATTATGGACTTGAACAAGTTTGGGCCATTGGGTATATGAGGGGGTCGGGTCGCACTGGTAAGTGCTTTGATCTTATATTTCATTTATTTTCCACTGGTTTGAAGTTTCCAGAATTTTTTTGACATACTTTAAAAATAAAACATCTTTAGCATAGTATCACCCCTTTAGCATACTTACACTTGTTTGTTTCTCAAAGCATGCAAATTAACAGTTCATACTGTAATTATCTTTCCTCTATTTGGTTATCTCGGTGGAAAAAATTATCTAGGTTTGCTTTTCATAGACTAGTCTGATGTGATCTAATGTATGCTTCGTTAAATGCGTCTTCTTCTCCATTTCCTTAATTTGCAGGGTTGTTATTGGTTATGACGAAGGAACCATTATGGTGAAACTTGGTCAGGAAGTGCCAGTAGCTAGCGTGGATAGTAGTGGGAAGATTATATGGGCTAGGCATAATGAGATTCATACTAAATATTAGAAGTGTCGGGCCAGATTATGAGGTTTGATCTCCCTTCTTGCTTCTATCCCTTCTCTTGCCTATGAGGGACCCAAAAGTGATTTTCTTATTATTCAACTTTAGCTGACATGTTAGATTTCTGTATTTTAGGTTATGGACGGGGAAAGATTGCCTTTGGCTGCCAAAGAGTTGGGAACTTGTGACCTTTGCCCTCAAGTAAGTTGGTCTCTTTTTGTGACATACTTATTTCAAGTGAATGCATGCAAAACTTGGCCTTAGCCTAGCTTGGCCTTGCATTGTGTTGGCCTTGCACTGGCCTTGCCCTTGGACTTGGCTTGGCCTTGGCGTTGCCATGCCCTTGGGCTTAGCTTGGCCTTGGCGTTGCCGTGCCCTTGGGCTTGGCTTGGCCTTGGCGTTGCCATGCCTTGGACCCCGCATTGTATGGCCAGCCATTCCTTGCCTTGCCTTGCCTTAGCTGTGGTTGGCATGCATTTCTTTCCTTCCTTGGCCAAGGCAAGGCAGGCTATACTTTTGGCCTTGGACTTGCATTGGGTTGGCCTTGCATCGCATTGGCCTTGCCCTTGGACTTGGCCTAGGACCCCGCATTGCATTGCTTGCCATTCCTTGCCTTGCCTTAGCTGTGGTTAGCATGTCTTCTCTTTCCTTCCTTGGCCAAGGTAAGGCAGGCTATACTTTTTGCCTTGGACTTGCATTGGGTTGGCCTTGCATTGCATTGGCCTTGCCCTTGGACTTGGCCTAGGACCCCGCATTGCATGGCTTGCCATTCCTTGCCCTTAGCTGTGGTTGGCATGGCTTCTCTTTCCTTCCTTAGCCAAGGCATTGGGTTGGCCTTGCCCTTGGACTTGGCCTAGGACCCCGCATTGCATGCCTTGCCATTTCTTGCCTTGGCTTGCCTTGCCTTGGCTGTGGTTGGCCCGTCTTCTCTGTCCTTGGCCAAGGCAAAGACTCTTGGCCTTGGGCTAGGCTTTGGCTTGTCCTCGAGGGTGGCCTTCCCCTAACCTTAAAGAAGGGAAATGCAATGCAAGGCGGTGGTCGCGGGGTGGGTCCCACCGGTAGAAACCTCGAGGGTTCCCTTGGCTGTGGTTTCGCTGGATAGTAGACAGGGACAGTGGGAATCTCGTAATCCATTCATGCGCGTCACTAATTAGATGACGAGGCATTTGGCTACCTTAAGAGAGTCATAGTTAAAAAAAAATTCACCCCGATCCGATAACCGAGCGCAAAGTTATGCCCTTCCGAAGTTTTACCATGCTTTTACCCCTTTCAAGCTGCCCCACTCTTAAACCGCGCCCCCCGCGCACCCATTCCGCTTTCTCCACTGCCGCCACTCGTTCCAGCCACACCTCCACAAACAGCCACGCCACTCAAGCTGTCCATGGAACAACTCCCATATCACCACAACCCTCAACAACTGGAGTGCTGCTGCTGCCATGGAAATTGCACTTCAACAACAGCTGCGCTTTGACACGGAACATTGCTACAACAACAAAAACAACAATAGTACCAATATTACCAATAACCATTTGATGCCAGAAGTAATTAAAGTTACCCAAACCAGGGACTGTCGTTTGATCAGTCCACTTGGGACACTAGTGTCCATGATATGCGAGGTGTGAGTTTCAATCATGCATGAGCGTCACCAGCAACAACACCTTCATCACTCTTGGTGACTCATACCAGTCCTACAATGGATCATTAAGGAGCTCATGGCTTCAAGAAAATCCAAAGATACAGAGGTTGATGATGTTCGTATCATTCGTGATGAAGTAACCATCAAACTCGTTCAGCAAAAGAAAATCAACTGCTTGCTGTTCGTGTCCAAAACCCTTGACGACCTCCAGTGGAACTAATGAGCCCAAGCAAGGTTATTGTTCATTATGGGATTGCGAGTATGAAATTGAGTCACAGTGCATTGTTTATCACATGGAATTTAAATTGCTTGGATTTTGGATGAATACACATAATCATATGTCTTACATCTTCTACTTTTATCCCATTATGAAAATTGAAAAGCTAGCAATCAAACAATATAAAATGTGTACCTTAAATTCATTAATTCATGGCTCCTAACCAAACAAATGAGTATGATGCATGCATGAGGAAAAAGAGAAAAAAAAATTGTAAGAGATTGGTTTCCCATATCTTATAAAGATCTTATAAGAAAAGACAAATAGCTTATACAAAAGTGTAAAAAGGTATATATATACACATATGAGTGCAGTGCCAAAGAGAAAAAAATCGTAACCGAATGGATCCATGTACCTGACAAAAACCTTGTAAAAAGAAGGACCTTTATTTTATTTTATTTTACTTTTAGCTAGGGTTTTTATTCCTCGATTGGCAAGAGTCCTAATAATAGGCTAGGATATATAGAAGGTAGTTCCTTTACGTTGCACCACCTAGCATCGTAAAGTTATGATTTCTCTCTATTGGTAGAAAAAAAATTTTATTTTATTTTATTTAAATTTTTTCTTAAATAATATGAGCATCCGATTTGAATATAAGATATAGATATTTGACCACAAGAGGCCTTTTCCCTTAAATTTTTTTAAATTTCAAAATTTCGTCTCAAAATGGATGTTCTGAATGGGATTTGATTTGGGTGTATACAAACACACATTTGAATGGGTGACCTGGTATCTCTAGGAAATAGGCTTTATGGGGCTGTCTACCATTTCTGCATTACATTTATCTACGTTCATATTTAATAGATTCTTTCTACATGGTTTACAAATATTGATGAACCTTTCTCTACATATTTTATTTTGCAATAGAAAAAATAAATAAATAAATAAAGGAAAAAAAAAACTAATTGTTGATGAACTTTTTGGTCACTTCATTATTCTTTTAACTTTCTCCTTACTTAAATAGCTTGTACTTTTTGCCCTTCCAAGGTTGGTTAAGCAGTCAGGTGTGTTCTGTCATTGTTTCAACTCTTCGCAGAAATTGTTGCTTATGTAGGTATAAGGCATCTCACATGGCCATTAGGGAATAGTATAAGCTGAAAACTCGGCGGGAGAAAGGCCTAGAATACCCCCAATAGATAAAAATAACTATAAATATAAATAAATAAAACTTGTACTTTTTCCTTCCTAATTATGACACGCTATGAAAATGAAGTTTGGATACGGAATTATCAGTTTACTATTGGAAAAGTGGTCATTCATTCTCATCAATGCTCAAACTCTAAATAGTAAACAACAAACACTCAACTACCTTCCCTCTCTCGTGGTTTTCTGCATTGTCATTGTCATCATAACTATGAAACAATATTTGGAAAGCATAACAAGAATGTTTCTTGAATTTGGAATTATAGATGCCACCGATGGTTTTTTTCTTTCAATAAGTCACTGGTAGTCACGAATAAAGTCCATGCATCTTTGCCGATTATTAAAAATACCTACAACCCATCGAAGATCCCACATCCATTTCTTCGTACTATTTTTTTTTTTTTTTTTTTTTTTGCTTTGTTGAATCTACTCCTCGTTATTGAATCTACTCCTCGTGTTGGTGATTGATGTGGATTATTATTGGGATGGCCACAATTGAAGTTGGGGTTTGTTTAAAAAAATAAAATAAAATAATTGAAGTTGGGGTTTTTGCCATGGGTGTCACCGGCATCGGTTTTGGGTGAGGCAGATCTGGTGAAGCACAAACTAGTTCCTTGCCGTCGGTGCCTCGCCATCACCCCCTCCCACCGATGAACTTGGCTACTGCTTCTTTTCTTCTTCTTCGTCTTTTGTTTTTTCTTCTTCTTTTTTTTTATTTTATTTTTTTTTTGCTTTGTTGAATATGTTTCTCGTATAGGTGATTGATGGGGATTATTGGGATAGCCACAATTGAAGTTGGGGTTTGTTTAAAAAAAAAATTGAAGTTGGGGTTTTTGCTATGGGTGTCGTCGGCGTTGGTTTTGGGTGAGACAAATCCGGTGAAGTGCGAACCAATTCCCTGCTGCCGGTGCTTCGCTATCATCCCCTGCCACCAGTGAACTTGGCTGTTGCTTCTTCTCTTCTTCTTCTTTGTGCTATTTCATGTCTGAGGTTCATTTGGCGATAGCGAAGGTAATGAAATGCAAAACGACATTGTTTTAAAGGAAGGGCAACTCGGTCATTTCGCACTTCCGTTAAACTCGTCAAGTTAGCCGTTCTGACAAGGGGAGGATAGTGTAATTTCAGAAAACATAGGGGTGTCAGTGTATTAGTCAGTAAATACAGGGGGTGTAGATGTATTTTACCCAAATTTTTTTGCTTCATTGTCAGAAAAAATGGTGTGCCATGGAACAATGAATTCGTTAGGATGGAGAAGATCTCTTTTACTCTCCATATCGAGCCAATTATTGAGCATCGCTTGTACGTAGTCCTAATTGTACCTCTGCCAAGCATTTCCGCCGACGCTTGCATTAGCTACTCTAGCGTATACGCCTCTGCCTCCCTATACAAAACACTAGGTTGCCGCTCTTCCTCACTCTTTCACTACCACATATTTTCTTCACATTTGGCTCTAATTATTCTTCTCTTATTCGCATTGTGAGTGCAAGGACTATAGCGACATTGGTGGGGACATTTGAAGAAGCCATTGCTGGCTTTGAGTTTGTTTGATTACTCTGTTTTCTTACTACTGCGAAGAAGCATAGAATTGATCCGATTAATACTATAATTCCTACTGAAAACCCTAGAATTAGACCAGGTTTTTTCTTTTCTTTCTTGATTGGCAACAAAAATTTTATTGAAAAAGGGAAAAAAAAAATGTTACAAGGAGGATAAGAAGCCCTTCAAGAAAAGAAAAAGAAGACATGAAAACAAAAAGTAAACTACAATCCTCAAATAGCCCTCACACAATTACAAACAAAGGAATCCCCACAAACTCTTTTGAAACTAAAACCCAAAAATGAGGCTCTATCCCATAAACTCCACCCATCCTTAATCCTATCTTAAAAAATCCTAGCATTTCTTTTTACCTAAAGAAATTAAAAGATATCAAGTATAGCACAACTCCACAAGACTAAAGCTTTCTTGGATGATGCCCCAAAGTCTATAACAAACAAGCTAGAAAAATCACAAATCATAGCCCAAGAGATATATGTAAAGTTAATCTAAAGGAGCTTCGTCACTTCCAAGGACTTACTGATTATTAGGTTTCAGGAGGACCTCGAAGGGGAAAAACAGTTTTTTGAAGACCCTCAAGGGGAATGCCATTGTTGACAGAGGACCACCAAGAAGGGAACACCATGGTTGTAGACCCTAGGAGGGGCATGCCATTGTTAATGGAGGCTTAGGGAACACCATTGTTGTAGGACCTAGATGAGCATACCATTATTGATGGAGGACCCTATGGGGTAATGCCATCGTTTATGTAAGACCTTCGGAGTAGAACACCATTGTTGTAGGAACCTCAAAAGGCACACCATAGTTTATAGAGGACCCCTAGAAGGGCACGCTGCTGTTGAACTTTCAGTCGCTCAACCGCTTGACAAGGTACATCGCCATGGGTGCTTTGTCGTTGATTCAATCATGTTGCAAGTCTCAAGCTTAAGATGAAATGGGGACAAGCAGAGACGACAACAATTCCTTTTAGCTTTTCCTAAACCTGGGTTTGTTGATGATGAGCATGTATTTTGGCTTAAAGACGATGGTTGTAGTCCTACGAAAATCGAGCTTAAGAAAAATAGTTATTTCCATATATCCTTTGGTTATTATTATTAGGGTAAAATGCAGAAAAATTGTTTCAGTTTGGTACCCCCAAGTTCAAAAGGAATCAATTAGGTAAACTTTCAAATGTATTCAATTTGGGGCTAACTGTTTGGTCAACTAATGGTGATTCAACCATTTGACCAATAAATTTTAAAATATGCCAACTTTGCCATTATTTTGTACATTAATGCCCTATTTTGCCCTTGTCAAGATCCAAAGCCTATATTAAGCTTTTTGACCCAAGACTCACCTTTTATCTCTCTTCCTACGTAAATTCCACAAGATTCAACCATATTATTCTCTCTCTCTCTCTCTCAGTAGATCATAGGCGAGTAAGATCAAATTTTTTTTATTTAAAAAAAGGTGATGCTTTCATCTTCGTCTCTCTCCCCTTCTCTCTTTCTCCCTTTCTCTCTATCTTGTTTTAGTTTCTCATAATTTTTTTTCTCTATTTCGATAAAGCACACTTTTATATAGAATAAATAGAATATATATGTGTTCATATTTTTTTCCTCAATGAGTAGTGTGAACCCACGAAAAGGCGCGGCCCACAAGGGTTTGGCAAAAAATACAGGGGTGAAAGACAACAAACGAAAAGGAGTCGCCACCCTCATTTTTTAAGGAAAAGAGGAAAACCGTAAAAATGTTTTATTTTCAAAAACCACATGACTCCATTAAAGGAAAAGCAAAGTCTTTGAAACCAGAAAATTGGATTCGGGGGCTAAGTTACGACGTGGGAAGGTTCTAGGCAAAGCCCATAGGCACCCACATCGCCCGAGTTGGTCTCTTAATTTAATTGGGCTAACTTAAGATCTTTTTCACTCAAATATCATCATATATCATCACAAGACAGCATGCACAATATGTATTTCATCCATGCATAATCAAACAAAGAAAATAAAACAAAACAGAAAAAATAAGAAAAACCTAGGATACTTGGATCCTAGAACGGACTTGAGCCTCAAAACGAGCGCCTACGTACCATGCAACGAAATACATGGATCAAAGTCCACGTAGTTCGAATAGAATAGGGTTAAATCCTAATATAAACCTATGGTAAAAACCCTAGGTTTCCTTATTTGAAAGAGAATTGAATAAATCAAGTTTGAATTTGGAAAGAATTCCACAAAATGGAAACTTTAGTAAAAACCAGAATTTTATTATTGAAGGAAACCTTTGATTAAGACCATAAATTCATATTAAGAATTAACCCTAGGAGGGAGAAGAGAAAGAGTTAAGAAGGGAGGTGAATTGGGGCACCTTCACACCCACTTACCTAAGCGCAATAGCTCCATGCAATAGCAAAAGTAAGTGATAACAACCTTATTTGCAATAAGGTAATTATTGCCCCTGTTTGCACCCTTACACGTGCCCAAAACCATACAGTAGGAACAAAACACTAATCTGGACAGAATACTAAAAGTCCCAAAATTTTCCTAATAATCATGCAAAAGCAATAATTAAAAGGAAACAAGAAACCCTAGTATGCTCCTACATGGAATATGCCTTCTAACATGCATGCAAGACTAAGAAATATGCAAAAGACTCTATAATAATCATGAGAATGTCAAATAATATCATTAAGCATGCAAACAAAGCTAACTCAAACCAAAAGTATGATATTTTATGTAAAAGATGAAAATATGCCTTCTTACGGCGAGCTTTCCTAAGCAAAATTATCTTAAGATAATTTTACATGGAAATCACCTCGTATGAAGGTTCTATCAACATATCTTACATAAAATATATACTTAAGAACATAGTAGAAGAGATTTCATGCTTAAACACATTCCCAAATACCCTTATGCAGAACTCTACCACCTAAAAAGGATAATTATCCTTAGAAAATGATAACTTCTTCAAAACCCTAGAAAATAAACTATATGAATGCAAAACCCAACATGACTCAACTCCAAATCACATATATAAACCAACCATGATGAAGAAAAACCCAAATAATTACAACAAATAGGTTATATGAAACATGCATGACTTGAAAGGATAAAAAGGACAATGCTTTCAAAACCTTAGGTAATTAAGGACTATCAAACATATTAACCCATGAATAACCTTAAAATCATACATATAACATCACAAAAGCATTGGATTTAATCAATATGCAAAGCTACTACATGCACTAGAACTATCATGAAGAAAGAAGGAGAAGAAGAAGGAAAAAAGACTAAATTCAGCAATTAACAGTACGTTTACCTTATGTAGAGCTTCCCTTGCCTTCAAAATCCTTGTTCTCTTGCTTGCCTAAGGTTGAAGAGCCTCCCCTTGATGTTCTTTAGCTCTCCCAACTCGTAGCTCCCTCTCTCTCTAAGTATAAAGTGCACTTGTGGCCTCTCTATGTGCTGAATATCATGTTCTTTATATAGAGAACTGACTCCATGAACCAATGGCTAAGATTAATTCATTAAACAATGATCCTAGGGCTATTAGAGACTCTCTTGGTGCTCAAACAACTCAAACTTACACACTCCTAAGAGCAAACAAGTTGTTTTGGCGGAGGAAACGGTCAAAAGAGGGAGAGAAGAGTCAGAATTTGACTTAAAGACGGATTCCCTCGGGTGACCATCTGGGTTTGGACGGCTGACCGTCTGGGCTTGGACGGCTGACCGTCTGGCCCCAGATGGTCACCCGAGGGCTCCCATCAGCATTCCTCGGTTAGACTCCTTCGCCTTCTGGAAGTCTTTCGGGGGTCAAATTAAGTCCGATTTTGACGAAATAAAAGCCAAAACGACCGTGTTTCGAAGGGGAACACATTTTTAAGCATTTTAGGACAAAAATACTTAACCATGGGTGCATGGTTAGGTTTTACAAAGGTGGTTAACCATGGTGCCTCACCGTCGCTAAGCTGGGTTTGTACACAAGGTCGAACCGAATGCTTTCCCAATCGAAATTCGATCTTTCTAAACACACCTAGGATGTAAATAAAGCCCAATTGAAGTTAAATGAGAGAAAATTGGTTGGGTCTTATGAGTCGATTTGAGCAAACCAAGAAAGGGTCTTTTAGCTAACCTGAACCACTATGAGCCAAATTGATCTTAAACCATTAATTCATGAAATTGAACCTATATATAGACTCTACGTACTCATATGAACTCGAGGGAATGACTCGGGATTCATTTCAAGGTCAAATGGAAAGTATACGACTTAAAAGATGATTATGCCCTTAAAGTCGCAAAAGTTCTTATTGACTATCGAGATGAACTCCAAATCACTTCAAAATTCATACACATGATATTCAATGCCATAGAAACTCAATGCAAAAGACTAGACTAAAAAAGGACTCAAAATCCTACATGAAATGATATGTCCTAGCTAAGGTGACAAAAATGGGGTGTGACAAGTAGCATCATGGCATCAAGTTTATCACAATCAACCCAAACTTCGCTCCGTTGAATGACAATTGTGATTCGAAAATCTGGAATTGTTGAAAAAGTTGTTCATCCAATAGCCAAACAAAAACAATAGACACCCCAAAACAACAATCAACCACCCCAACTAAACCTCCCAAACTTGACAAAAGAGACTATCCATAGAAAATTAACACCACACTACTAGATGCATAGCCAAACCCCCCTACTCAAAGCCAACATATGTAAAGATTTTTTTTTTTTTTTTTTTTAATGAGAAAACCAAATTATATTAAAATGAAGGGAGAATCAGTACAACAAACAACTCCAAACACCAATCCCATGACCACAACCACACCCAAATCCAAACATAGCCACAATCACAACCACATCCCATGACCAACACCAACCCCAACAAGAAGAAGAACCCCAACAAGAAGAAGAACCACAATTACAAAATAAACCCCAGCTTAAAACAAAACATGCCCCAATTTATACAAGCCGCCACACCCAACACAAGATAACCCACCAACCAGCTCAACTAGAGTGAAATAAGCCAAAAAAGAAGGCCAGGAGACAACACCAAGGGGAAAGAAACACCAAGTAAAACAAACCCACCACAAGGCAACCCAGCAAGCACCAGCTTAAAGAGAGAAAACACCACCACAAACTAACCAACACAACCCCCCAAAAACAGCCAGCATGGACACCGCCAAGACAACACACCCCAAGGAGAAAGAACATAATATAGGCAATAAAGTGATAAATTAGAACTATAGGTACTAAAGAGGATATCAATGAAGCTGCTGGCAGAGATAAAACACTAACCAACATTATGGAATCGAAGCAAAAAGCTTATTCTACCCTAAATTTAGTCATTTGAAACTTAGTTTTATATAAACTAGTTTCAGTTTTGAATTTTACACTAAAATGGGTAAGGAAAAAAAAAATAAAATTCTATTTTTTTTGCTTCAATTCAAACAACTATGTCTCTCTCTCAACTTGTAATCAACCATCATCAACTTATAATCCCAATAAACCCTAAAACTGCCAAAGCAACAAAACTGATTTTAATAGATAACTTGCTTGCCTTGAAAACTGAGGTAAAGAATACAAAATTAAATCTTAGAATCTTATGATTTATATGTGTATCTACACAAACCTCATCTTTCTAACATTAAAACACACACACACACAGATAAAAAGGAAGATATAAAACAGTAAAAGAAGGATTGGAAGGACTGAAGCAGTGGTTTAGTCATTATAATACTTGTATTTAGTAATGTGGACCCTGGAAAATGGCCCACAAGGATTGAAAAGAAATATATATATTGGTTTAAAAAACGAAAAGGAGTCGCCACCATATTTTTTAAAGGAAACAAGGAAAACCCTAAAAACCATTTGTTTTAAGAAAACAATTGAATGACTCCATGTTTAAAAATGGAAAGGCAAAAAGTCTTTTGGAAACCAAAGATTGTGAATTCGGAGGCTAAGTTACGAGATGGGAAGGTTCTAGGCAAAGCCTATAGGCACCCATATCGCCCTAAACAGTCTCTTAATTTAATTGGGCTAAATCAAAGTCTTAAACACTCAAGAAATAGCAATTATCATCACAAGGCAGCATGCATATCATCCATTCATTCATCCACATAATCAAATAAATCAAAGAAAATAGAAAAGAGAAAAAGGGGGATAGGAAACCTAGGATACTTAGTATCTTAGGGCGGACTTGAACCTCACGAAGAGCGCCTACGTACCATGTATGGAAATACATGGATCAAAGTCCACGTAGTTCGAAAGGGAATAGGGTTATAACCTAATAGAGGCCTATGGTAAACCCTAAGTTTCCTTTCATAAGAAATATGGTAAGTTTCCAAAGATATATGATTCTCAAAAGATCTTTAGAAAGTATGGAATTTAATAAAGATAGAAACTTTTAAAAAGGAATTTCTTTATGAATGGAAACTCTAGGGACTTACCATGTTCCCCTATTAGGGAATAACCCTAGGGGGGAGAAAGGGAAAGTTTCAAGGAAAGGAAAGAAAAGTGAATTAGGCCACCTTCATACCCAACTTACCTTAAGCAAAAGCAACCTGTCAAAATAACCACCCTATTGGATAGGGTAATTACCTTATTTGCAAGATTTCATCTTGCAATAGCCAAAATAATCACCCCACGTTGGTGGGGTAATTGCACCTGTTGTACTTGTCAAGCACCTGCAATTTCCATGCAAAACATACCAAAAATACCAACCATCCAAACTAGTTTCTAATCAAGCAATTATCATGCTTAAACATAGGCTAACACATGCTCAAAATATGGCAATAAGAACAATTGACAAATCTAGACAGAACTGAAATAAGGCTTCTGTGAACAACATGAATCATAAACTAACTAAACCCTAATTCAGCCCTATATGCAATGACATGCAAAAACCCTAAAATGAATGCAAAAAACATCATAGTTATCTAATATGCAGCACATATACAGCAACTATGAAGATGAGACAAAGAAAAACCCTAAGCTATCATGCTATATGTAGTTTTCCAAACACAAAGATGAATGAAACCCTAAAATCACACTTGTGCATAAAATCCCATGAAATAACTCTAAACTATGCAAAACAAAATATGAACAGCATTCAATCCATGCATATTAACCAATAGAATGATCCACACATGATAAAGACATAGGCTTTCACATGAAATAATGCTATTCTAAGCATAAAACTCAATTTCAGTACAAGAGAAACCCTAGAATCCCAACTATGCAGTAAATCACATGGAATAACACTCTAGCATGCTAACAGCCCATAAACCTCATCCTAATCATGCATAATAACTAATAAAAGTAGCAAAACATGATAAAAACATATGCTTTAATATGCAAAAGAGTTATTTCATGCAGAAAACCAATTTCAACACTAAGGAAACCCTAGAATCACAACTACACATAAAATCACATAGAATAACCCTATAACATGCATAACTAATCATGAATGATATTTTTATCACATATATTAACCAGTAGAAGCATCAACATATGATAAAAATATTAACTTGAACATGCATTAGAATTATTCTAAGTGAAAAACCTAGTTTCAACATGAAAGAGAAGGAGATGTACCTATGGTGGAGTTCCCTTGCTGCTATAGAGTCCTCCCCTCCTCTTATGGACTGCTGGAAATTCCTTCCTTCAAGCCTTCAAGCAAAGCTCCAGCCCTCCTTCAAGCTCTCTCTCTCACTCTCTCACTCAAAATCTAGGTTAAACTACCTTAAGGATGGCTGTCATAACCTCCAAGTTTCCACCTTCCTCCCCCCCTCTATGCTGAAATATAAGGGGGTATTTATAGGGTTTGAGGGGAAACCTTCAATGGTTGGGATTAAAACCCTAGGTATTGATCCAAGGGCTCTTAGAGGCTCCCTTGGGGCTCAAGTAGGTCAAATAAGGTTGAAAATAGGGTTAAATGGCGGCTGGAGGCGGAAAAATCCGAGGAAATAGGAAGGGATCCGCTTCAGCACTCAAAAAAAGAAAGTGGCTCGAGTGACCACCTGGGGCTGGGCAGCTAGCCACCTAGGCCCAGGCGGCTAGCCTCCCAGGCCTGGGTGGTCACCCGAGGCCATGTCATCTGAAGCCCATTTTTGACCCCTTCGACTTCCAAATGTGTTTCAGGGCCTAAATCAACTCCGATTTTGACGAAACGAAAGCCAAAATGATCGTGTTTCGAAGGGGAATGTAATTTGAGTCACTTTAGGGCAAGAAACCCTAGCCATGGCTGCATGGTTAGGTCCTACAAAGGCGGTTAACCGCTATGCCCCACCGTCGCTTAGCTTAGGTATGCACATAGGGTTGCACCGAATGCTTTCCAATTCGAAATTCAACCTCCCTAAACACATTTGGGGATGAAATTAAGACTAATCAAAGTCAAATGAATAGTCATGGAGTGAAAATCATGAGCCAATTCGAGCTAACCCGAAATAGGTCTCTTAACCAACCTGAGCTATATTGAGCCATTCTAATCCTGAACCATCAATTCATCAAATTGAACCCACAAATACCTCAAATGCATCCATATGAACTCCAATTGGCAACTTGGAGATCATTTCAAAGTCAAATGGAAAGTTCATGACCTAAAAGACGATTATACCCCTCAAGTCACAAAAGTTCTTATTAACCCTCAAGATCAACTCCAAATCGAACCAAAATTCATACACATCATCCTCAAGACCCTAGAAACCCAATGCAAAAGACTAGACTCAAAAAGAAAACAAAAAGACACATGAAATGACAAACCCTAGCTAAGGTGGCAAAAATAGGGTGTGACAGAAGCCCCTCATTGGTGAACAAGTTTCACTTGCGAACCAATGACAAAGAACAACCCATTTTTGCCTGGAGAATTGATTTCATCAACACCCACTGGGGAAAAGAGAGCGATCATATTGTTGAATTCTTAGAATTCATCATACACAAACACAAAGGCACTCCTCATAAGTTCTACAAAACTCTTCTCATACTGTATACTAGTTTCACTGGGGGTCAAGATTAGGTATCCACAGCTTACATCGAACTACGTTCGATGAAAGGTCTTCCTATACTACACCAGTTGCACTGGTGAATAATACGAGGTATCCATAGCTTATACCGAATCAGCGTTCGATGAAAGGTCTTCCCATACTACACCAGTTGCACTGGTGAATAATACGAGGTATCCATAGCTTACATTGAATCTACATTCGATGAAAGGTCTTCCCATACTACACTAGTTGCACTGGTGAATAATACGAGGTATCCATAGCCTACACCGAATCTGCGTTCGATGAAAGGTCTTCTCATACTACACCAGTTGCACTGGTGAATAATACGAGGTATCCATAGTTTACACCGAATCTACGTTCGATGAAAGGTCTTCTCATATTACACCAATTGCATTGGTGAACAATATGAGGTAAAACTATGCTATCAAGGCTATCACAAAACATGAGAAAGATCACATCCTTCTCATATTCAAATCATCAAGGTCATCATGAAGCATGAGAAAGATCGTATCCTTCTCATATTCAAATCATCAGGGTAAACACAAATCATGGGAAAGATTGCATCTTTCAAGCTATCAAGGTAAGCATGTAACATGAGAAAGATTGCATCTTTCTAATATTAAACTCTCAAGGTGAACACATAACATGAGAAAGATTGCATCTTTCTCATATTCAAACCATCAAGGTAAACACAAATCATGGGAAAGATTGCATCTTTCAAGCTATCAAAGTAAGCACATAACATGAGAAAGATTGCATCTTTTTCTCACTAAGTCATCAAGACAAGGGTAACCTTCTACTTACAAACACTCAACAAGTTCACCAAGTCATCTCACATGGAGGCTATTCATACCTCAACTCAAGCACCAACTCGTATAGGAGACACATTCACCTCATGAAAGCAATCATTCACATGCACATAGGAAAAGTATCTTTATCCCAAATGACAACGAATCATAGTGACATAGGAGGGAATTCATCCCTAATGATCAAAAATCATATGCCTAGAGAGGGTTATTCACCCCTACTAGCAAGCCATGCCTACACAAGGACCACCAATGCAATCCATTTCAAAAACATTTCATGCTAAACAATGTCAAGATATTCACTCATTTTTCAACTCAAAAAAAGCTTAAGATTTCGTCTCAAAGAAGGTTTAAAGGCGCGAATAGGCGGGCAAAGGTCAAACGGGCAAAACGGAGTGGGCGAGGTGGCTAACCACTTGGCTGCTAGTGGCTTGCCGCCCAAGCCCAGGTGGCTTGCCGTCCCAAGCTGGGCGGTTACCCGAGGCTAGGGTCCTCAAAATTCTGGGTTTTTAAACCCTTGACCCCCCATTTGATGCACACACACACCCAACCTGAAAATAGAGAGTTTCTCTCTCTAGAACCCATTCCATCTTCTCGAAACACTCACACACATACTTTCATTCAAAGTTTCACTTTCAATTCAAGTTGTGTGCATGAAATAGCATCAAGAACAAGTCATTCAACAATAACAACAAGCATCAATCATCAACTTGCAAGATCAAATTCATCATCTTTCTCATCAAACCCATTTTTCTTACATACAATCTCAAACATCAACAATGGCTTCTAGCAATGATTCCAACATCAAGTATCCATACTATGTGATAAAGAATACATACAAGGCACTGTGAACCCCGGAAATTGGGCCCACAAGGGATTGAAAGAAAATGGGTTTGAAAAAGAAAAAGGAAAGGAGTCGCCACCTTATTTTTTAAAGGAAACAAGGAAAACCCTAAAAATAGTTTGTTTTAGGAAAACAATTTGAATGACTCCATAAAAAAGGAAAGGCAAAAACCAATCTTTTGAAAACCAAAGAAATCGGGGATTCGGAGGCTAAGTTATGACATGGGAAGGTTCTAGGCAAAGCCTATAGGCACCCATGTCACCCTTTCGGTCTCTCAGTTCATTTGGGCTAAATCAAGATCTTTCCATACAAAAATCAGCAAGTATATCATCACAAGAATTGCATGCATATCATATATTTCATCCATCCATCCATGCATAATAAGCACATAAAAACAGAAAAAGAAAAAAAAGAAAACAAAAACAAAAATAAACCTAGGATGCTTGGATCCTAGAACGGACTTGAGCCTCACGAAGAGCGCCTACGTACCATGCAACGAAATACATGGATCAAAGTCCACGTAGTTCGATTAGAACTAAGGTTAAATCCTAATACAAACCTATGGTAAAAACCCTAGGTTTCCTTATTTGATCAAAAGAGAATTGATAGAAAGTTTGATTTTAGGAAAGAAATCCACAAAATGGAAACCTTAATAAAAACCAGAATTTTGTTTATGAAGGAAACCTCTAATTAAACCATAGGATCATATTAAAAATTAACCTTAGATAGGGAGAAGAGAAGGGATAAGGAAGAAAGGTGAATTGGGGCACCTTCACACCCACTTACCTGAGCGCAATTAGCTCCAAGCATTAGCTATTTCAGACCTGAGCAGCCCTATTTGCCATAGGACAAATACCACACCTATTTGCACCCTTACAAGTGCTCAAAACCATGCGAAAACACTAACATGCAAATCTGGACAGAATAGTATTATGGCCTAAAATCATCCACTAAGCATGCCAATAGCAAAAACAGCGAACAATAATAAGTCCTAACATATTCCTAGAACCATATCATGCATAAAAAACCCTAAAACATACTAACATGCATGCAAAACTATCATGTTTACTCCATATGAAAAACATATACAGCAAACACGAAGAAAAACCAATAAAAAAGTCTCTACTTTATCATGCTATATGAAAACAAACACGAAACAATGACTCTAAAACCCTAAACTCACAAATATGCTTAAAAACATACAAAACATACTTTAATCATGCTAAAACCAAACTAAACAGAAATTAAATCATGCATATTAACTAACTAAAGCAATATAACATGATGAAAATCCTAACTCTAACATGCAATGACACTAATCCTAGCACAAGGACAAACAGGAGCACAAGAATCATAACTATGCATTAAAAACCTAAAGGACAGCCCTAAAGCATGCTAAACAGTAGATAAAAAATAGATATTCCATGTATATTAACTAGCTAGAGTGTTAATACATGATAAAAAGGCTACCTTTAACATGCAATAAGCCTAACCCATATGAAAACCTAGTTTAAGCTTGAATAGAGAAGGAGAATACCTTATTCTCTCTCAAACGCTCAAGTATTAATGCATAAAGTGGCTCCCCTTGTGTTTGTAATTGTTCGTGGCTCCTCAGGTCTTTAGAGTGAATCAAACCAACACGAATCCTCCTCTTTGTCAAAGTGGTATCACAGCAAAGAGATCAAAACTCACTCAACTTTGAAAAGAAATAGAAAACAAAAAGAGAACAAGAGAAAAGAAAAGTGATTTTCGTCACTTTGCAGCAGCAGCAACTTCAATCGCGTTTTTTGGTATGAAAACGTTGGATTTGGACAAAGCTTGTGAAATACAAAGTTGTAGAGAATTGAATTATCTTTCTAACAAGACCAATTTCATCAAATTCTGACTTTGGATGAAAAAGTTATGATTAAAATACGACTGCTGGTTTTCAGAAAACCTGCTGCTGAATTATGACGAATTTCACTCCCTCCAAACCCTCTTCTCCTCTCCCCTGTTTAAAGACATTAAGAGAGTATTTATAGCTGAAATCTGGAGTTTCCCTTTCCTTCCTGGACTAGGTTTCCTTGGAGAATAATCAAAAGGTATTTTATAATGATAAAAGACTTCTAATCTGAATAGGAAAAGGAAATTGTCTTTTATAAAAATTGGGAGACTGACCGCTAACACGCATGCACATGTATCGTATGTGCGTACACACACTCATCACATACGTACACGTGTTAGTGTCATGATAAAAATGGCTAATTTAATAAAATAATTTTCTTTTCATTTTAACCAAAAATCTCATGCTGTGATTCCCATTAATTCTTCAAGGATAATCCGTAAATAACCACACTAAACTCATCATCAGGGCCACGGGACTTAATACCTCATATGCATCCATATGAACTCCAATTGACAATTTGGAGATCATTCCAAGGTCAAATGAAAAGTTTGGGACTTAAAAGACGATTATGCCCCTCAAGTCACAAAAGCTCTTATTATCCCTCAAGATCAACTCCAATTTGAACCAAAATTCATATCCATTATCCTTGTCACTCTAGAAAACTAATGCAAGTGACTAGACTCAAAAACAAGACAAAAACATGCATGAAATGATGAGCCCTAGTAAGGTGGTGCAAAAATGGGGTGTGACAGAAGCCCCTCATTGGCGAACAAGTTACACTTGTGAACCAATGATAAAGAACAACCCATTTTTGGCCAAAAAGCCCGGAGAAATCACACACTGATACCAACAATGATGGGAGGTTGAAAACTTGAGACTGAAATAAGGAAGTGTACTCAAGTCATGAGTATACTTAAACCACTGAGGGTTGAGAATTGATAAGAGAAGCATATTCAAGCCACTACGAATGAACATACTTTTGAAATGGAAAGATATATTCTAGTCACGAATATATTTGACCAAGTGATGAGAATGAAATCTGAGAAGTACGTTCAAGTGATGAACATACCTTTGAAATGGAGAAGTATATTCAGGTCACGAATATATTTAACCAAGTGAGTGACAAAAAATCTGAGAAGTATACTCAAGTGATGAGTATACCATTGAAATGGAGAAATATATTCAGGTCGCGAATATATTTAACCAAGTAATCTGAGAATGAAATCTGAGAAGTATACTCAAGTGGTGAGCATACCATTGAAATGGAGAAATATATCCAAGCGATGGATATATTTAACCAAGTAATCTGAGAATGAAATCTGAGAAGTATACTCAAGTGGTGAGCATACCATTGAAATGGAGAAATATATCCAAGTGATGGATATATTTAACCAAGTAATCTGAGAATGAAATCTGAGAAGTATACTCAAGTGGTGAGCATACCATTGAAATGGAGAAATATATCCAAGCGATGGATATATTTAACCAAGTAGGATAAAGAATAATCTGAGAAGTATACTCAAGTGATGAGTGTACTTTTGAAATGGAGAGATATATTCAGGTCACGAATATATTCAACTAAGTGAGTGACAACATATCTGAGAAGTATACTCAAGTGATGAGTATACCATTGAAATGGAGAAATATATTCAGGTCGCGAATATATTTAACCAAGTAATCTGAGAATGAAATCTGAGAAGTATACTCAAGTGGTGAGCATACCATTGAAATGGAGAAATATATCCAAGCGATGGATATATTTAACCAAGTAATCTGAGAATGAAATCTGAGAAGTATACTCAAGTGGTGAGCATACCATTGAAATGGAGAAATATATCCAAGCGATGGATATATTTAACCAAGTAGGATAAGAATAATTTGAGAAGTGTACTCAAGTGATAAGGATACTTAATGATTGAGAAAGACTGAGAAGTACGTTCAAGTGATGAACATACTTTTGAAATGAAGAAATGTATCCAAGTGATGGATATATTCAACCAAGTAAGCTGAGAAGTACACTCAAGTGATGAGCATACCATTGAAATGGAGAAATATATCCAAACGACGGATATATTTAACCAAGTAAGATAAGAATAATCTGAGAAGTGTACTCAAGTGATGAGTACACCATTGAAATGGAGAAATATATTCTAGTCACGAATATACTTAACCAAGTAAGTGACAAGTATGTTTGAGTGATAAACATACCATTGAAATAGAGAAATATATCCAAGCGATGGATATACTTAAGCAAGTAAGATAGAGAATAATCTGAGAAGTGTACTCAAGTGATGAGTACACCATTGAAATGGAGAAATATATTCTAGTCATGAATATATTTAACCAAGTAAGTGACAAATAATCTGAGAAGTATGTTCAAGTGATGAACATACCATTGAAATGGAGAAATATACCCAAGCGATGGATATACTTAACCAAGTAAGTGGCAAAATATCTGAGAAGTATACTCAAGTGATGAGTATACCATTGAAATGGAAAAATATACCCAAGTGATGGATATACTTAACCAAGTAAGTGACAAATGATCTGAGAAGTATACTCGAGTGATGAGTATACCATTGAAATGGAGAAATATACCCAAGCGATAAATATATTTTACCAAGTAAGTGATAATGAGGATCTGAAACTAGGAAGCATATTCAATGGGTGAACATGCTTTTGAAATGGAAGAATATATTCAAGTGATGAATATATTCAACCAAGTATGATAGAGAATGAGAATTTGAAGCTGAGAAGCATATTCAAAGAGTGAATACACTTTTGAAATGGAAGAATATATTCAAGTGATGAGTATATTCAACCAAGTGGGATGGAAAATCAAGATTTGAAATGAGGATATATGATCAATTTATCAAGATAGAACAAGCATGGTGCAAGATGAAAGTGACTTAACACATTGTCACTTGAGTTGGCATGACACAGGGGAAATATATTCAACCCTTTTGAACATAAAATCAATTCAAGGAATTGATTTCAAGATGGAATTTGATTGATTTTAAGCTCAAAAAGTGTTGAATATCTCATTTGGAAGGAGGTTTGATCATGCGTCAAGTCGAGACAAAGCGAGAAGCAAAACCAAAACAAAGTGGCTTGGGTGACCACCAGGCCTCGGGAGGCTAGCCGCCCAGGCCTGGGTGGTTACCCGAGCCCAAAGCGGAAATCCCACTTTGAATAGGAAACTTCCTATTCTGATGGGTTTTTTCCTATTTGAACTTGGATTTGTGACCTTTTCCCTATAAAAACACATCCAAGAGGTTCCTAAACCTACTTGTATTCATTCATTAGAAATTATGGAGGCTCTAGACAAATTTTTAGGAGGGTTTTTGAGAGTTATGAGTGCTGAACCAAAATCTGAGTTCAAGTGCTTTGGCTTGGATCCATTGCTCTCCTTGAGGCATGTGAGGCTTGAAACGAACCTCTTGACTGCTGCTACATATTTTTGGGATCCTCAAGTTCATGTGTTCCGCTTCAACTATGAAGAACTGTGCCTAACCATGGAGGAATTCTGTGCATTGTATGGAGTTTCAACGGTAGGTCCTTTCATTCTCCCTACTCCTCGCCCAAGCTTTCTTACTTCTTTCTCCAATCTACTTGGGATTCACCCACAATATGCCTCTACGTTTGTAAAGGACCATATGGTAGACTTGATGAAATTGGCAACCTCTTTTTTAGCTTATGATAGTAAAGGTATTCTGAATTTTACCTTTCCTATTAAGCATGCTCTTGCCTTTTGCCTCATTGGTCGTTTTCTTATTTCCACTGGTACTCCACATGTTCCCATTCAAATCTGTGACTTGATTGCTCTCCTTGCCAAGGGCCATAACTTGATTCCCATGGTGCTAGCTGAAACCCTGAATGGTTTGGATAAAACTCATGAGGACCCAAAGGTTCCTTTAGGAGGTAGCCCCATTCTACTGCAGATGTGGTTGCTTGAAAGACTGAATTTCTTGTCACCAGTTGCCATTACACCATACAAGCCCCAGCATTACTACCTTCGCCGCATTAAACTACCTGGGCAATTTTCATTGAGAGATTGGCTAGGTTACTTCCAAACCCTTTCTTGGAGGAGTGTCAAGTGGTTTGTATTCATATGGGGCTGCAGTGACCAGGTGCTTCTGCGGACTTCTGGATGCGCCATGGTGAGACTCATAGGACTGAGGTCTACTTCCTTCTATTGGCCTTCAAGGGTTCTTCGTCAGATGGGTGCCATGCAAACCATACCTACTTCCTTGAAAGGTGACTATCCTGTGGTGCCCGCGGGTCTTTCTGTAGTGACTTGGGCGAAGGACCGATGGCCTAGTAAGTTGACACTGACTCAAGTGACGAATACTGATGGTCCATATATGATGAGCCTCGAGTATAAGGAATGGTTGAAAAGCAATTTAGGTGAGGGAGAGACTACTCGAAGAGAAAGGATTTTTGGACTTATCAAGAACAATGAACTTGGATCTTGCAGAGAAGATATTATGGAAGCAGTGACAGCAACTTATGAACATGACTTGAGGAAGAAAAGAAGACATGAAAGAGAGAAGAAGAAAGCTGAGGAGCGAGCTGCAAAGAAGCCCAAGAAAAACTGAAGACTCAATAGAATAGGATATTTATGGCATATTTATAGTTCTTTTACTTAATACCAATGAATTGCTATGTCAATCAATTTTAGTTTTGAATAAATTGCCAATAATAAATCAAATTTGGGATTTTCTTGTTTGATTTAGACCGCACCCAAGGTAACTTTATGGGTTGCCTACGTATCTCCATGGTTTTTTTTCTTCTTTTTTTTTTTTTGTTTTTTTTTTGTTTTTTTGTTTTTGAATGGAGAATCAGGTCTTACGTAGTTCTTATGCCTTAACTTTTGCCTAGGCCGCCCTTACGGGTTTTCAACCTAGCAGGCTTCAAACATGATATTTCTTCAATTGATCCAAATTAGTTGGACGAGCGAACTCAATTCCATCTAAATCCATGAGGCGAACAGCCCCTGCTGGCAATATCTCTTTGATAATGTATGGCCCACCCCAACTTGGCTTGAATTTTCCCCGCGGATCGAACACTGGAGCTCTGATTTCTTTCAGCACTACATCCCCTTTCTTTAGACCTCGATCTTTGACATGCTTGTTGAATGCTCTGGCAACTCTCCGTTGATACCCCTGAACATGATACAGCGCCCTTAAACGCCTTTCATCCAGCAAAGCTAACTCATCATAGCGGCTCTTAACCCAGTCCACTTCTGTTATCTGGCTCTCCATGGCAACTCTTAGTGAAGGAACTTCCAATTCAACTGGCAACACGACCTCCATTCCATAAACTAGAGAATAAGGGGTAGCCCCTGTTGACGACCTTATTGATGTTCTGTAACCCCATAGAGCCAATGGCAACTTCTCATGCCAGTCTGTGTGTGAGTCCGCAGTCTTCTGTAGTATCTTCTTGATGTTCTTGTTAGCTGCTTCCACTGCTCCATTAGTCTGAGGACGGTATGGTGACGACAGATGGTGAACTATGCCGTACTTTTGCAAGAGCTCATGGGTTTCTTTCTGAAAGTGCTGGCCATTGTCTGAGATAACTTCATGCGGTACCCCATATCGATAGATGATGCTGTGCTGTATGAACTGTGCTACTTTCTTGGAATTCAAGGTCTTGAAGGATGCTGCTTCCACCCATTTAGTGAAGTAGTCGATGGCAACCAGGATGTATTCATGCCCATTTGACGCCTTTGGCTTGATCTGTCCGATGATATCTATCCCCCATACTGCGAATGGCCAAGGTAACGACATACTTGTTAAAGGCATAGAAGGCAAATGTTGTCCACTGGCGAACAGTTGGCATTTGTGGCACTTCTTGACATGTGCGTGGCAGTCTCTTTCCATGGTGGACCAATAATAGCCTAGCCTCATGATTTTCTTAGCTAACATATAGCCATTCATATGCGGAGCCCCTGTCCCTTCATGGATTTCTTTAATCAGATGCTCGGCTTCCTCCTCGGTGACACACAGCAGGTGGATCCCGTCGTATGATCTCCGATATAGCTTTCCTCCATAAAGTACATAGTGACTCGCCAACCGCCTTAGGGTTTTTCTATCGATACGAGATGCTCCTTCTGGGTATTCCCTTTCTTCAATGAACTTCTTTATGTCATGGAACCACGGACGGATATCATTTACCTCTACTCCTCGGATTGCACAACAGTACATAGGCTTGTCTCGGCATTCTATCACCAACGGCTTCACATTTCCCTCTTCAGGTATCTCCACCATGGATGCTAGGGTCGCCAAGGCATCGGCGAACTGGTTCTTGTTCCTTGAAAGGTAGTTAAATTCTATCTCTGAGAACTCCTTGGTTAGAGCTTCCAGGTAGGCATGGTAGGCTAGCAGCTTCTCATCTCGAGTTTTCCATTCCCCTTTTATCTGACAAATGATTAGCGCCGAGTCCCCGAACACTTCTAATTCTTTGATCCCCAATTCAAGTGCCGCTTCCAGTGCTAGGATACAGGCCTCATACTCAGCAATGTTGTTGGTGGCTTCGAACCCCAACTTGACCGCCAACGGTGTAAATGCCTCTTCAGGTGAGACCAGCAGGACTCCTATCCCATAACCTTTCTTATTGGCTGCCCTATCGAAGTATACTCTCCAAATTTTTCTGCCAATCTCTAGCACGTCCTCGTCTGGGAACTGATCGTTGAATGGAGCAAATGATGACACCGGACAGCTGGCTAGGTAGTCTGCGATGACGCTTCCCTTGATAGACTTCTGATTCACGTACTTGATGTCGAATTCATTGAGGAGAATTGACCATCGAGCAGTTCTGAATGACAATACTGTCCTTTCTACCAGGTACTTCAACGGGTCCATGCGACTTATCAAGAACACTTCGAAGGACATCATGTAGTGCCGGAGTTTCTGCGTCGCCCATACTAGTGCCACACAAGCCTTTTCAATTGCATTGTACTTCACTTCATAGTCTGTCATTTTCTTGCT
Organism: Liquidambar formosana; assembly: GCA_039720395.1. Taxonomy (NCBI): domain Eukaryota; kingdom Viridiplantae; phylum Streptophyta; class Magnoliopsida; order Saxifragales; family Altingiaceae; genus Liquidambar; species Liquidambar formosana. The sequence goes on along the minus strand of JBBPBK010000199.1, from coordinate 17,661 downwards.
TAGGTAGTAGATGGCATTCTCCTTTGTAGACCCTTCAAGATATTGAGCTAACAAAGCTCCCGTCGCGGTTTCGGTGACCGTTAAGTATAACAAAAGCGGCGCACCTTGCCGTGGGGGAACTAAGATTGGAGGATTGCTCAAGTATCTCTTAATGGTCTCAAAGGCCTCTTGGCATTCTTCGTTCCATACTTTTGGCACACCTTTCTTAAGCAATTTGAAGATTGGTTCGCAAACCATGGTCAAGTTGGCAATGAATCGGCTTATGTATTGAACTCTTCCCAGAAAACCCTGGATCTGCTTCTCAGTGCTAGGCGGCTCCATCTCCACAATAGCTTTTATCTTCCCTGGGTCCACTTCGATACCTCTCTGAGTGATCATAAACCCCAATAACTTGCCTGCAGTGACACCAAAAGCGCACTTCTGTGGGTTGAGACGGAGGTTGTACTTTTTTGCTCGCTTTAGGAATTTCTCTAGTGCCTTGAAATGCCCTTCTCTATCCACGGACTTCACGATCATATCATCGACATAAACCTCTACTTCCTTATGGATCATATCATGCAATAAGGTTGTAGCTGCTCTTTGGTAAGTAGCCCCAGCGTTTCTTAAGCCAAAAGGCATTACCTTGTAACAGTACGTTCCTCATTGCGTGATAAAGGCTGTTTTCTCCATGTCTTGAGGCGCCATCTTTATCTGGTTATACCCGAAGAATCCGTCCATGAAGGAGAGGAGTGCATGTCCCACTGTACTATCCACCAACACGTCGATATGGGGTAAAGGAAAGTCATCCTTAGGGCTCGCGGCGTTGAGATCTCGGAAATCGACACACATCCTCACTTTCCCATCTTTTTTAGGCACAGGCACTATATTCGACAACCATTCGGGGTACTCCACAACTTGGAGGAAACCCGCGTCTAGTTGTTTAGTTACCTCTTCTTTTACTTTTAGAGCCCATTCTGGTTTTAATCTTCTGAGTTTCTGCTTTACCGGCTTCTTTAGGGAATTAGTGGGGATATAGTGTTGCACAATATCGGGGTCGATGCCAGGCATGTCTTCATAAGACCATGCAAAAGCCATAATGTTGGCTTTCAAGAGGGAGATCATCTTTTCTTTTTCAACGGGGGAGAGGGTTTTCCCAATTTTAACTATTCTTGGCAATTCATTCGTTCCTAAGTTGATTGATTCCAATTCATCCATATTAGGTTCGGTGACGCCCCTTTTCCTTTGCTCAACGAGCTCCGGGGGGACATCGTTCCTAGGATCTATATCCATGCCATAAATATCCATAGAGGAGAGAAAAGAGACACTGCATATATAGAGAAAGAAAGCACACTTTATTGACTAGGAATAATGGGAATGACACACAAAAGAAAGAAAGAAAACAAACAAATCTGTACCAATACTATGACTCCACAAGGTGAGTTAAGTAGATACATCTTATTGAATTAGGGAAATATTACTAAACTAAGACACCTACAAGCTGCTATCAGGTAGGCCAAGGTATTCTTCTTCATGGATCTCCGCAATGACACCACATTCAAGGTACCAATTCAGAAGTGGCATGGTAGTAGGGCTAATGGATGAACCCTGGAGTTCTTCAATGGTCGAGTCTTCCACGGTGAGGATCATATTTTGGAACATTTCAGTCATAGCCCCTGCATCAAGGTTCTCTGCCCAGTCCTCCTCTTTCTTTTCCCAGAACTCATCATTGATGGCTTCATCATCCACCATTTCAGCTGTGATTGGATACCATTCGGTGAAGAAGATTTCAAAACCCGGAACTCGGATCTTGGTAGCTTGGTCAAAGGTGGGCTCTGGAAACCCGCAATATAGAAAATCATCCCCTTCTTTGACGAAGTAACCATTCAAAGTAGGTCGATATGGCGAGATCTTTAGGTCTGGCACCCTTCCCTCGGCTTTGGCTCTTACTTTCTCCTTGTTCCTCTTTAGCATTTCCGCATGATCATTTCTAGAGGGCTCATATCCTAGCCCGAAGGTGTATGAGGTGACACGGCTTTGAATAGACGTAGGGATCCCTTGTTGGCGACGCCCTAGCCCCATGCCTGGAAAGAAACTCATTCTTCTCATGATTTCACCAACATGCAAGTTGCCATGGGGACAAAAGTCCAAGGGTATTAATTCACCCTTTTCGAGCTCTTTCTCAATGCATTGGACATACTCAAACCCAGATAGCGGTATCGCTGCTGATTCAGGTTGTATCTCACATATAGGCACACCTGCGAGTTTCAATTCATAGTCCCCTTGAAGTGTTACTATGGCTCCTTCATGAGGAAAACTTCACCTTTTGATGGAGTGAAGATGGCACAGCCCCAGCAGGATGAATCCAAGGTCGGCCCAACAGCAAGTTGAAACATGACGGCACATCTAACACTTGGAATTCCACCCTAAATTCAGTGGGTCCCATGATAAGAGGCAAAGTAACCACCCCTATTACTTCTCGGCGGGTGTTGTCATAAGCTCTTACGGTCTGCCCAGATGGCGTGAAATCGGTGGGTCCCAAACCCAAAACAGTGGCAGTTCGGAGAGGACATACATTCAGTGCGGACCCATTGTCGATAAGGACGGTAGGAACCCTCTTCCCCATAGTGTCAACGGTCACATAGAGAGCTTGAGAAAGGCTCAGCCCGCTTTTAGGTAGGTCTACATTGGTGAACACGATGGTTGAGTTCTTGGGAGTTGGATTCACCAAATGTACCAATCCCTCAGGGGATATGTCAACAGGCACTTGTATCTGATTCAACAGTTTCAACACGATCTGTCTGTGCTTATGCGAGGCCATGAGCAAGCCCCAAATAGTAATGTTGGCATTGGTCTTCTTCAGCTGCCTAAGCACCTCATCCTCTTCTTCTTGCAAGCTAGGACGCCTTTGCCCTTCCAAATCTTCCAACGGATTTTCAGAATCTACGTGGGGGGGCTTGAAATGACGACCCCCTCTGGTTATATGGTCCAACTCATCATCGCTAGCCCATATGTCATGGACTTCCTCGGAGTCATTCATCAAGTCATCCCATTCTATTATGTCGATGCTCTCCATCTCTGTCGGCAAGTCATCCCAACCTGAAGGGACTATCGGCTCATCTGATATCGGACTTGGGCTTGAGTACAGCACATAGTAATCATATTTCCCCGACGCTTCACCTAATAGGCCAACCTGAGGATCCCCTGCTTCATATCTTTCTTTCAGCTCTTGTTGGATAGATTTCTTTGGCAACAACAAAACCTTTTGGTCAATGAGGTCTTGGATGATCTTCTTTAGTATAGAACAAGCCTCGGTGTCATGGCCGGGTGCACGATGGTATTGGCAATATTGGTGAGGGGTTGATGGTCTTGGCTTTGGTGGAAGTGGCATGATAAGGCTGTTATTGCGGCAAATGGTGAAGAGACGGGTTAAGGTCATGGGGAGCGGAGTGTATTGTCTTATGGGATGGCGAGGGCGAGAGGATTCAACCCCAATGGCATTTATGGTGTTAGGTGGGGGTGTGTTGTTGTGTGATGGGAGAGGATTACGGGTGACATTTGGACGGGTTGGTGGTGAAATGACTTGCTTGTCAATGAGGTCTTGGACTTGGTGGCGAAGGTGAATACAGCGATTGGTGGCATGGCCTTTGGATTGGTGGTACTTGCAGTACTCATTCTCATTGTAGCTCTTGGGTAAGGGATTTGGTGGAGGTCTTGGGTCGAGTGGCTTCAATAGGTCACGGCTTATGAGCTTTTCAAGGACTCTTTCGAGTGGCATGAATAGGTCAGTGAATTGGCGAGGTGGGTTGACATCATTGAGAGAAAAGGGTTGGATTGGTTGAGTTATGGTGTTGACCTCGGCATTGTTCTTCCCAGTAAAGTTTGTCTTGCGACTCCTCACTTCCTCAGTCTTGATTGTCCCATCATTGATAGCATCTTCAACCTGCGTGCCAGCCCCAATGAGAGCTTTGAAATTTGGGAAATAGTGGGCAAATAGGTGCTTGTGATACACGGGCAGCAGGTTCTTAACCACTAACTGAATTTGGTCCTCCTCATTCGGCCTATCCGTCATTCTCGACGCCTTTTGTCTCCACCTTGTAATGTAAGCGGAGAAAGTTTCATGAGCCCCTTGCTTGGTAGTTTCTAGGTGTGATAACCCAAATATTTGCCCCCTAATAATCAATTGATTAGTGTGATTATTATTATTATTGTTGTTGTCATAATTATAATTATTATTAATCACCAAAGCTTTAGGATATATATATAACAAAAATTACTAACTTATTATATTAATAGGATTAATGATGTAATTAATCTTTAAGATGAGGTCATTGCTTACATGGGGAGGGGGTATGTGGCAAAACTCTATGCATGGCTGAAAAGAAAAACAATACAAAACAAAACAAAACAAAACAAAGCAAAACAAACCAGCCACGTTTGTTTGCTTGGAGAGAAAGGAAGGGATTGCTTGGGGGAAAAGGGATCAAGAAGAATCTTAACCAATTAATGAGGGGAGACTTCCTTTGACTTGAGAGGGTATAAAAGGGCTGATATCCAGCCTATTTTCGTGCAAAATGAGCTGCTAAGTGAGTGTAACAAAAGAGAGAAATAGAGAGAAAGAAAGAAGGAGAAAGAAGGGAGCTCAAACCAAGGAAGTTTCAAAACATTTTTCTACAAACCTGAGGTGAGATTTTTCATCTATGAATGATATAGGATAGGTTCTAAAAGTTTCATGAGGATTGGTTGATGTTTGGATAATTTTTGGAGCTTCAAAGAAGCATCAATGGCTTCCCTCATACTTTGTTTGATTGGTTCTCTATGCACAGTAAATGAAACTCTATGAAATTTTTACCATAGTTTTATGATACTATAGAGAGCCTTCTGTATAAATCTTAGGCTTTAAGACCTTGTAGGTTGTGAGAAATAAATGGGACAGCCCGAAACACAGATATGAAAATCTGTATGAATTCGTGACTTGTTTTATTTTTCTGATATTTTTATAAGATTCTACATGAAAAACTAAGCAAAATGGGCTTTTGAATCATCGAAAAAGGTTGAGAAATGAATTAGTTATGAATTTTCAAAGTTCTGATTAAATATGGGAAAAATTCCAAACAGCAGCAGAATTTTGGCTTTGCGCGGGGAAGAAGAAGGGTGAGTGATTGAGTGTGGCAGCGTACACCTAAGGCCACGTGTACCCTAGTGCAATTGGCCATGTGGGGCCCTCATTAGGTGTTGAAAATATTTTTAAAAATCTTATAAAAATACTAGAAACTTATGTTTATAATTTTGTACCCATATGAGCATGATAACACGGGTTTCAAAAATTAGGAGACTTTAACCCTTTCGTGTAGCTTGTTTTCAAACTTTGACTAGCTCAAACAAAGTGTATAGAATTCTGATTGAGTTATGAATTGAACCATTGGATTCATATTAACAAAATTTACATAAGAGTATGTTTGAGGTAAAATGAATGTTTTAATTTTGGGTATTATTTTATTCACGTGTAAAATGATCATTTTACCCCTAATTACTAAAAATAGCTCGAATGGATTCCAAATTGAGTTTCGTTTGAACCTATGCAATTTTTATGAGAAGTAGAACACTTCAGGGACTTGTTATTAATATTTTTATGATGTCATCATAATTCTCATATTTTTATATTTGCAATATAGCCCCTGAATTTCATCAAACTGAATATTTGGTTTAAAGATTTATGTTGAGTAGTTTGATTAAGATTGTTAATGGTGGTGGAACATAAGATGAATGATAACTCATATTCATAATTGGATATTGCAATATTATTGAGATTAATTAGTGTACGTGCATGATATTAGTATCCATATATTGAGCGATATGATTATTAATGCATGTACAAACATGTATCAAGTTATTCAGTGATCTGTTTATGTGAAGTTGAATACTTATACTTGTGATTGAGCTTAAGATGTTGAGATGAGAAACAAACATGTATAAATCTATTTTTTTGACATGTTTATGTGAAGTTGCTTATATTTGTAACTGAGAATGAAATGTTGAGATGTTGAGATGAGACGACCGGGTTGAGAAAGCCCTGCAGTTAGTGCACTAATATGCTACTCCATTTTTTAGGGCAAGAGGCCAGTGGGGTAGCATACACACATGATGAGCGGTGTGTGCTGTGGTCGTAGATAGTATATCCTGTATGAGCAGACAGGTATGCTATGATTGTTTTTGCAGGTTGCAGCAGGCAACAGAGGCACAGGTACGTGCAAATTTTATATGCTTGAGTGGCATAACTTTTGAGAAGTGCTATTAACATCATTGTAGTATGAGATGTTACAAAGATGCTGTTACATGTAAGATGAGTTGTTGTATACTAATGTTAAGTATAGATGTTGTTACATGTAAGATGAGTTGTTGTATACAAATTTTATATGCTTGAGTGGCATAAATTTTGAGAAATGCTATTAACATCATTGCAATATGAGATGTTACAGAGATGCTGTTAAATGTACGATGAGCTGTTGTATACTAATGTTAAACATTCATGGATGAATTATCTCACTGAGCCGTGGTTTGCTCACCCTTTTATTAAAAATTATTTTTCAGGATTTGGAAATTTGTGAGCTGTTGAGAAGACATGAATAGAAGAACATATTTTCCGGATTCGATAGTTGTTTAGTTTTGGATAAGTTGACATATGTGATGTAATATCAAACAGTGATGCATTGTAATAATTATAATTTCGTATATGAGGTAATAAAGAAATTAATATTTATGTGAAGTAATATTTGTCAACATGGCGTCTCTTGGAGAATGAATGGATAAGGTTTTGAGTTGTCACTACCTCACTAGGCTTTAGCAAGGCTATTTTTGGGGCGTGACAGATTTTGGTATCAGAGCTTAGGAATTAGATCTCTTTGGGATTTAAAATCTTTATTTGGTGATTAGATTCCTAAGTTTTAGCATTTTTAAAATGAGAAAATTTTGAGATTTGGAAGTTTAGCTGAATAATTAAGGCTGTTGTGATTCATATTGTTGAAGTATAAAAAATTTTGGGTCTCAAGATAATACTATGTCCGAGATATGATATGTGTAGAGATGGAGAATGTTTGAGTTCGTAGCGGAATTTCATATCTTTTGATGGTAGTAGTGCATCTGAGTCTCATTATTAGGTTACGTGATTAGAAACTCAAGGTTAGAAATTCCATGAATATATATCTACCCATTTGGTTTGAAAATTTGGATGTGATAGGGTCATAGGTTTTAAGATGGACTTTGTGTACCACGTGTTGAAGATTTGAAAGTAAAATTCTTAAGTAAGTGATAACTCTAACTTCTTGATAGGGAATGATGTGACAAGAGGCCCAAGAGACCAATAGTCCCAATAGTCCCAACAGGCTCGAAATGGGTGAGGGTTAGGGTGAGGTTGAAAGAACCAAGAGTCCCAATATTCCTAACAGGCTCAAGATGGGTGAGGGTGAGGGTGAGGTTGAGGGATGAGTCACAAAATTCTATATCGGAAGCGGAGGAGTTCAAGATTTAAGTAAAGATATCGTTTTTAATTTTGAGATGAAGTACTTGGGTTAGTACTATGAGTGGTATCATGATTTATTTATAAATTTCTTTTAAAGGTGGATAAATGAGAAGACTGACAATTTGAATTCACGAATATGGTTTTTATTAAAGGATCAAGTAGGAGGTATGAGTTAATTGTCATAATGAATGAATAGTAACTATACTATGGGAAGAAAATTGGTATCCAAGTATGTATACGGATTTGTGTTATATAAATGGAATATTGTTGTATTGTCGAGAAACATAGGGATTCTATTCCTTCCATGAATAAGAGTATAGTTTATATAAATAAATTGCATGGATAATTAAATTTACAAAGTTGTAAGAGTAAAGCTGTTTTAACAGACCATGCTATATATATGATTTGACTTTAGGAATTTTGTACTTATAGTTTTACTTGAAGTCAATTCATAATTTTAGTATAAAGACTCTATATTATGTCAGTTTTCATATGCTACAAGTCTCAAGCCCATTGAACCAGTGTTAGAACCAAATTCCAGCACACTGTCCACAAAATCAAATTGGTTTTATAATCAATGAAATCATTGGGTTATCCTTTTTCTTGTATTGGGCTTTGAGTTTAGTTTTCAAATCTTCAAGAATGACCTCATTTGCATAACAATAAAGTGAGTTATGAAGTTTTGAATATGAATGGTTCTGTTTTCAGCATTAAAATAATAATAATAATTTCAATGTGTTCAAATAGAAAATAATTATTTTTATTAAGTTTGAAGATCTTGAAACCCTCTGTTTGTGAAAATTTTGTTTTGTGAAAAGCTCTACAAAAGCAGTTGAAATGATTTATGAGAAAAGTAGGAGCTATGTTTGGATTTGAAAAGAATTGAGATGAATTTTATAAATTGGAGGGTTGAATACTCATTTTATATTTAAAGTGGAACATTAGCTCCTGTCCTTGAATGCATTACTCGATGGTTTGACTAAGAAATTCTCCTTTGTTTAACAAGAAGGGTGTAGAGTGCCCTTGGGTGAAAGGCCTTAAAGGTTTATTCTGTAATGGTTATCCTTATGGTTGGTTTTCTACCTGATGGATGGTTATGGTTCCCTCCTGGAACATTGATGGTGTCCTTCTTGTGATGGATGGGTGTAAAAGGTTTGAAATATGGGGACAAAATCAAACAAGTGAAAACTGTGTGACTGATGTACATGGGTGATTGGCATTTTCTTGGTATTCTTAATCTATAATAATAGGTAATGCCTACGGGACTTGAGAATTAAGAGTGTTGTCAAGAAGAATGCTGAATGAAAAAAAAATCCCAATTATTTTTGGAATTTATATTGAGGAAAATAGCAATTCTCTAGTGTTGCATTGACAATTTGTAGAATTAACTTAGAGGATGAAATTTTTTCTACAATTGATTTTGTTTGCTAAATCACATCAATTACAGATAAGAAAGGAATTTTTGGGAGATATAATTTACAGTAAATTGATGGTTCACTTGTTAGTGAGGATTGACCCCTATTTTTATTTTACGTTGATTCCTAGTTTCAATTGAAATATTTGGTTTGGAAACTTTGAGTTTAAAAGCTTAAAACTATGCTTTAATGAAGTCCAAATTATAATAGTTTAATTGTCTTTATACACTCAATTATTTGATTCTATTATTGAGGACTTTGTATCCATTTAGCATGTAATTTTTACCTATGAAATTTGGTGAGGAACGATTAAGAGCGTTACAAGTAATTGTTATTCAAAGTTTATGTTAGAGTTTTGGAACCTGAAACTCTACTTCAAAATTTGATTTAATGGGTGTTGTTTTAATGAGAACCAACCATGGAATCTAAAAGTATATTTCCAAGCTTTCATTGACTTAATTTCATTAAGATTTGAGAAGGTTATGAATTTTTAGAGAAGACAAGCTATATGCTGGCAATACAGAAATTTTCTGTAGATATTGTGTTGTTTAAATTCTAATTGAGGCTAGAAACATTATTTATGCATTCTGATTGTCCTATGTATTCTTTAGATATTGAACTCCAAATCTAGAGATTTTTATGCCTTTTGAAGTTGAATCGCTATTTTAAAAATGAATTTACAAAACAAATCTGTTATGCTGTATTTTTCATTTTTCAGTAGAAAGGGTGTTTTGAACGAATTTATTAAAGGGGTTATCCATGTCATAATTTTATGAAAGTTTATGAGAAATACCATTGTTATGTCTGGTTTTTGTATAAAAAAAAAAAAAAAAAGTTTTAGAATCAAATTCTTTGGTTATTCCCATAAATTCAAACACTATTCATTGGTTAATATTGTTCTGAAATTCTAGAAAAGTAATTTCAGATAAAATCACTAAATTATTTTATAAAGAGAAGGTTTTCATCCTAAGGCATATTTTGTCAAAATGTTTTATGAGTTTAGTTTACATAGAATCAAGAAAATCAAGATTTGAACATATATATTTGAGGATATGAATATTTATCTACAATCTATTCGGTTTTACTGAGGTATTTTGATAACTTTACGTAACAAGACGTGATTCTACTACAAACTAAGACCATATTCTACCATGGTTTTATGCTCAATAAGATCTTATTGCAGTGTTAATTTGAACTACATGTTTTATAAACATTGGAAATTTAGTTTATAATTTGAAAAGCAACTCTAACGATTTCTAATTTCCAAATCATATGAACTGTAGAGACCTTTGGACAAACTAAACATAAAACGAAGTTTTAGTACATTTTCCGTAAAAATGTATTTTTGATCCTTACATCTTTATGTAATTTTGATTTGACCTTGGACTTCAATTTTGGATATGAATATTATTGGGAGTTGTTAATTGATTATACGTACTGGATTATTCCACCATACTTGTAAATGTATTTTCTTGAGAAAGAAAATTTGTTTTAATTATGAGCTCTTTCAAATTTGAGTTGTGCAACGGAAGCGTAGGGGTATATAGTATTTGATTTAAAACTATTCAAATTTCGAGGACGAAATTTTTTTTAAGGTTGGTAGAATGTGATAACCCAAATATTTGCCCCCTAATAATCAATTGATTAGTGTGATTATTATTATTATTGTTGTTGTCATAATTATAATTATTATTAATCACCAAAGCTTTAGGATATATATATAACAAAAATTACTAACTTATTATATTAATAGGATTAATGATGTAATTAATCCTTAAGATGAGGTCATTGCTTACATGGGGAGGGGGTATGTGGCAAAACTCTATGCATGGCTGAAAAGAAAAACAATACAAAACAAAACAAAACAAAACAAAGCAAAACAAACCAGCCACGTTTGTTTGCTTGGAGAGAAAGGAAGGGATTGCTTGGGGGAAAAGGGATCAAGAAGAATCTTAACCAATTAATGAGGGGAGACTTCCTTTGACTTGAGAGGGTATAAAAGGGCTGATATCCAGCCTATTTTTGTGCAAAATGAGCTGCTAAGTGAGTGTAACAAAAGAGAGAAATAGAGAGAAAGAAAGAAGGAGAAAGAAGGGAGCTCAAACCAAGGAAGTTTCAAAACATTTTTCTACAAACCTGAGGTGAGATTTTTCATCTATGAATGATATAGGATAGGTTCTAAAAGTTTCATGAGGATTGGTTGATGTTTGGATAATTTTTGGAGCTTCAAAGAAGCATCAATGGCTTCCCTCATACTTTGTTTGATTGGTTCTCTATGCACAGTAAATGAAACTCTATGAAATTTTTACCATAGTTTTATGATACTATAGAGAGCCTTCTGTATAAATCTTAGGCTTTAAGACCTTGTAGGTTGTGAGAAATAAATGGGACAGCCCGAAACACAGATATGAAAATCTGTATGAATTCGTGACTTGTTTTATTTTTCTGATATTTTTATAAGATTCTACATGAAAAACTAAGCAAAATGGGCTTTTGAATCATCGAAAAAGGTTGAGAAATGAATTAGTTATGAATTTTCAAAGTTCTGATTAAATATGGGAAAAATTCCAAACAGCAGCAGAATTTTGGCTTTGCGCGGGGAAGAAGAAGGGTGAGTGATTGAGTGTGGCAGCGTACACCTTAGGCCACGTGTACCCTAGTGCAATTGGCCATGTGGGGCCCTCATTAGGTGTTGAAAATATTTTTAAAAATCTTATAAAAATACTAGAAACTTATGTTTATAATTTTGTACCCATATGAGCATGATAACACGGGTTTCAAAAATTAGGAGACTTTAACCCTTTCGTGTAGCTTGTTTTCAAACTTTGACTAGCTCAAACAAAGTGTATAGAATTCTGATTGAGTTATGAATTGAACCATTGGATTCATATTAACAAAATTTACATAAGAGTATGTTTAAGGTAAAATGAATGTTTTAATTTTGGGTATTATTTTATTCACGTGTAAAATGATCATTTTACCCCTAATTACTAAAAATAGCTCGAATGGATTCCAAATTGAGTTTCGTTTGAACCTATGCAATTTTTATGAGAAGTAGAACACTTCAGGGACTTGTTATTAATATTTTTATGATATCATCATAATTCTCATATTTTTATATTTGCAATATAGCCCCTGAATTTCATCAAACTGAATATTTGGTTTAAAGATTTATGTTGAGTAGTTTGATTAAGATTGTTAATGGTGGTGGAACATAAGATGAATGATAACTCATATTCATAATTGGATATTGCAATATTATTGAGATTAATTAGTGTACGTGCATGATATTAGTATCCATATATTGAGCGATATGATTATTAATGCATGTACAAACATGTATCAAGTTATTCAGTGATCTGTTTATGTGAAGTTGAATACTTATACTTGTGATTGAGCTTAAGATGTTGAGATGAGAAACAAACATGTATAAATCTATTTTTTTGACATGTTTATGTGAAGTTGCTTATATTTGTAACTGAGAATGAAATGTTGAGATGTTGAGATGAGACGACCGGGTTGAGAAAGCCCTGCAGTTAGTGCACTAATATGCTACTCCATTTTTGAGGGCAAGAGGCCAGTGGGGTAGCATACACACATGATGAGCGGTGTGTGCTGTGATCGTAGATAGTATATCCTGTATGAGCAGACAGGTATGCTATGATTGTTTTTGCAGGTTGCAGCAGGCAACAGAGGCACAGGTACGTGCAAATTTTATATGCTTGAGTGGCATAACTTTTGAGAAGTGCTATTAACATCATTGTAGTATGAGATGTTACAAAGATGCTGTTACATGTAAGATGAGTTGTTGTATACTAATGTTAAGTATAGATGTTGTTACATGTAAGATGAGTTGTTGTATACAAATTTTATATGCTTGAGTGGCATAAATTTTGAGAAATGCTATTAACATCATTGCAATATGAGATGTTACAGAGATGCTGTTAAATGTACGATGAGCTGTTGTATACTAATGTTAAACATTCATGGATGAATTATCTCACTGAGCCGTGGTTTGCTCACCCTTTTACTAAAAATTATTTTTCAGGATTTGGAAATTTGTGAGCTGTTGAGAAGACATGAATAGAAGAGCATATTTTCTTGATTCGATAATTGTTTAGTTTTGATAAGTTGGCATATGTGATGTAATATCAAACAGTGATGCATTGTAATAATTATAATTTCGTATATGAGGTAATAAAGAAATTAATATTATGTGAAGTAATATTTGTCAACATGGTGTCTCTTGGAGAATGAATGGATAAGGTTTTAAGCTGTCACTATCTCACTAGGCTTTAGCAAGGCTATTTTTGGGGCGTGACACTAGGTCCCTTCGAGTAACGTCCACCTCTGTGTTATACTTGTAGTGCTCTGAAAACTCATTGCATATGTCTTCCCAAGTCCGGGTTCTATTCTCATCCAAGGATAAGAACCATTTCAAAGCAGAAGTGGCCAAGGTTTCATGGAACATTTGAGCTAAAAGCTCGTCAGTAGCCCCTCGAGGGTGCATAGCTCGCACGTACATCTTCAAATGAGTCTTAGGGCAACCCGTCCCATCGAACTTTTCTAACTCCGGCATCTTGAATTGTAGTGGAATACGAGCCGTTGGAAACAGGGATAGAGTCCGCACATCGACCATGTCATCAGCCCTGCGAATCCCTTTTATGGTTCTCTCCAAAGCTTCTACCTTGCTAGCTAACACGGAATCACTGCTAGTACCTTTCCCCTTGGCTTCCCCTTCTAGGTTGGTGACCTCAGGTTTCGAGCTACTTTCCCCCCTTGTCTTGGTGTTCTCATTGGATTGAGCTCCCTCTTCAGTGCCAGCCCCATGAGGTATACCCGAGGAATGGGCCTTAGAGCCATTTTGTTCAAGATCCGCCATCTTCTGTTGGTTCTCTTGAGCCATTTTCAATGCGGTATCGGATGTCTCGGCGGTATGGTCAAGCTTGGCCATGATGGCTTTCAGGCAAGCCTCAAGGTCAAAGTGCCCCTCACTAGTTCTTTCGTCGGCCATGTCTGTCTGATGGGTAGACTCAACACTCACTAGACGCCCTTGTGGATTGCGGATCCAAGCCAGCACGTCTATGGATAGAAAAGTTTTAACCTTTAGCCTAAGGATCTGTCCTAAACCTCCATATTTTCCTTAATGAATTCGGTCTCTACACCATGTTCAATTAATTCATTCCTTTTATCCAATTACCTTTACAGGGGTCATGGATTAAGGGTATGTTTTAAAGAATAGGGCATAGAGTCCTTCAATTAGGTTTAATTAATCCCCTAGGACTAGCACATCACAAACATAGCTTTACATCCTATTTCCTTAATTTATTCCTCCTAACCCATGGCCTTAACGAAGGCTAGGGTTTAAAGGTCTATATTAAGGGCATAAGATATAAAGCCTCACACCACAAACACGGCATAGCATCATTACAAACAATTGTGGGTGCATAAAGGTGAGACCGTAGTGTCCTACAAGTCTGTCTATATGGACTAATGATAAGGGTAGGCTAGGGTCCTTCACTTGCTTGAGCAATCCTTATACCTAACCACATGTGGCATCAGGAATGCCGCGTGGGTCCAGCAGTACGTGATTAACTCATTTAATATACCCAAGGGCAAGCCCAAGGGTACTAGGCAAGAGAGGTTGATAGCTTTCGCCCCAACACATGGAATCAGGAAAACCAAGGTTGAGACTAGGCCGATCGTTGGCAAGGATACATCGAGGGACATCGATCCTAACATGCAAGCGTTTGCGCACACAATGCAATAAATGAAAGCACACAATCAAGCGGATGCAATGTGATTGATTTTAATTAAACATAAGAAATTAACCTAGCCCATTTAAACTTTATAGAGTCTAGCCCACAAATCCCCAGTGGAGTCGCCAAACTGTGAACCCCGGAAATTGGGCCCACAAGGGATTGAAAGAAAATGGGTTTGAAAAAGAAAAAGGAAAGGAGTCGCCACCTTATTTTTTAAAGGAAACAAGGAAAACCCTAAAAATAGTTTGTTTTAGGAAAACAATTTGAATGACTCCATAAAAAAGGAAAGGCAAAAACCAATCTTTTAAAAACCAAAGAAATCGGGGATTCGGAGGCTAAGTTATGACATGGGAAGGTTCTAGGCAAAGCCTATAGGCACCCATGTCACCCTTTCGGTCTCTCAGTTCATTTGGGCTAAACCAAGATCTTTCCATACAAAAATCAGCAAGTATATCATCACAAGAATTGCATGCATATCATATATTTCATTTATCCATCCATGCATAATATGCACATAAAAACAGAAAAAGAAAAAAAAGAAAACAAAAACAAAAATAAACCTAGGATGCTTGGATCCTAGAACGGACTTGAGCCTCACGAAGAGCGCCTACGTACCATGCAACGAAATACATGGATCAAAGTCCACGTAGTTCGATTAGAACTAAGGTTAAATCTTAATACAAACCTATGGTAAAAACCCTAGGTTTCCTTATTTGATCAAAAGCGAATTGATAGAAAGTTTGATTTTAGGAAAGAAATCCACAAAATGGAAACCTTAATAAAAACCAGAATTTTGTTTATGAAGGAAACCTCTAATTAAACCATAGGATCATATTAAAAATTAACCTTAGATAGGGAGAAGAGAAGGGATAAGGAAGAAAGGTGAATTAGGGCACCTTCACACCCACTTACCTGAGCGCAATTAGCTCCAAGCATTAGCTATTTCAGACCTGAGCAGCCCTATTTGCCATAGGACAAATACCACACCTATTTGCATCCTTACAAGTGCTCAAAACCATGCGAAAACACTAACATGCAAATCTGGACAGAATAGTATTATGGCCTAAAATCATCCACTAAGCATGCCAATAGCAAAAACAACGAACAATAATAAGTCCTAACATATTCCTAGAACCATATCATGCATAAAAAACCCTAAAACATACTAACATGCATGCAAAACTATCATGTTTACTCCATATGAAAAACATATACAGCAAACACGAAGAAAAACCAATAAAAAAGTCTACTTTATCATGCTATATGAAAACAAACACGAAACAATGACTCTAAAACCCTAAACTCACAAATATGCTTAAAAACATACAAAACATACTTTAATCATGTTAAAACCAAACTAAACAGAAATTAAATCATGCATATTAACTAACTAAAGCAATATAACATGATGAAAATCCTAACTCTAACATGCAATGACACTAATCCTAGCACAAGGACAAACAGGAGCACAAGAATCATAACTATGCATTAAAAACCTAAAGGACAGCCCTAAAGCATGCTAAACAGTAGATAAAAAATAGATATTCCATGTATATTAACTAGTTAGAGTGTTAATACATGATAAAAAGGCTACCTTTAACATGCAATAAGCCTAACCCATATGAAAACCTAGTTTAAGCTTGAATAGAGAAGGAGAATACCTTATTCTCTCTCAAACGCTCAAGTATTAATGCATAAAGTGGCTCCCCTTGTGTTTGTAATTGTTCGTGGCTCCTCAGGTCTTTAGAGTGAATCAAACCAACACGAATCCTCCTCTTTGTCAAAGTGGTATCACAGCAAAGAGATCAAAACTCACTCAACTTTGAAAAGAAATAGAAAACAAAAAGAGAACAAGAGAAAAGAAAAGTGATTTTCGTCACTTTGCAGCAGCAGCAACTTCAATCGCGTTTTTGGGTATGAAAACGTTGGATTTGGACAAAGCTTGTGAAATACAAAGTTGTAGAGAATTGAATTATCTTTCTAGCAAAACCAATTTCATCAAATTCTGACTTCGGATGAAAAAGTTATGATTAAAATACGACTGCTGGTTTTTAGAAAATCTGCTGCTGAATTATGACGAATTTCACTCCCTCCAAACCCTCTTCTCCTCTCCCCTGTTTAAAGACATTAAGAGAGTATTTATAGCTGAAATCTGGAGTTTCCCTTTCCTTCCTGGACTAGGTTTCCTTGGAGAATAATCAAAAGGTATTTTATAATGATAAAAGACTTCTAATCTGAATAGGAAAAGGAAATTGTCTTTTATAAAAATTGGGAGACTGACCGCTAACACGCATGCACATGTATCGTATGTGCGTACACACACTCATCACATACGTACACGTGTTAGTGTCATGATAAAAATGGCTAATTTAATAAAATAATTTTCTTTTCATTTTAACCAAAAATCTCATGCTGTGATTCCCACTAATTCTTCAAGGATAATCCGTAAATAACCACACTAAACTCATCATCAGGGCCACGGGACTTAATACCTCATATGCATCCATATGAACTCCAATTGACAATTTGGAGATCATTCCAAGGTCAAATGAAAAGTTTGGGACTTAAAAGACGATTATGCCCCTCAAGTCACAAAAGCTCTTATTATCCCTCAAGATCAACTCCAATTTGAACCAAAATTCATATCCATTGTCCTTGTGACTCTAGAAAACTAATGCAAGTGACTAGACTCAAAAACAAAACAAAAACATGCATGAAATGATGAGCCCTAGTAAGGTGGTGCAAAAATGGGGTGTGACAGGCACTAATCTATGATGCATCCCAAGACAAGGTGTTGCTTGAACCCAAGAAGCATCTTTCATACCTCTATTCCCAACAAGAGGTTAGTTGTTCCCAACTTAACATGTTTATCATGAAATCTTGATTTCTATTGGATAAAATGCATTCCCATGATCTTATTTTGATTGTTTCTATCATTGTTAAGCCAAGTTCATTGATTTGGCAAGGATTGAATATGCAAAAAGCTATT
>JBBPBK010000198.1:0-16038 GCA_039720395.1 Liquidambar formosana | reverse complement strand
TAACATTGTTCCATTAAGATTACCCAATTACTGCTCACTATACCTTGGGCTTTGTCATGTTTACTATGTCTTCCAAATGCCCAAGGTATAATAAGTGGACACAAAGCCGTTATTTCGCCAACTTAAACCCAATACAGAAATGCTCTCACCTCTCAACGAGTTGGGCCTGAACCTGACATTCATTCATTTTTCTTTTTTTCTTTTTTTTTTTTTTTTTTTTTTTTTTTTTGGTCAGGCCCAATTACAAATAATTCTTCACTCTTCTGGGCTTAAGTTCGGATATAACTTGCTTTGGACTTGATTCTTAATTGGATTTTGGATTTGATTGCCAACACGGTTATCCTAGTGCTAAACCCACATAGTCCATTAATTATCTCAAGTCGGCCCAATATACACACACCTCACTCTCTTTTGGATCATGGACCCATGTATTTTTTTTTAATTATTTTACACAAGTCCAAGTCCAATAACAATATCACACAACTTCCCTCAATTGGGCTCAACTTGAGATAGCTAACAGATAATGGGGGCCTCGTCCCCAGCCCGCGATGAATTCCTAATATGAATGCAACATGATGGCACACATTCAAGCAAGGGTATGCAAAGGTTGGTGGGGTAACCAGTGGTGTTGGTTAATGGGGTACTTCTCCTTCAAGGGTCACCCAAGCTAGGGCACTCAAAGAGTGGCCCGTTAGCGTACTCACAAGCTTATTACAGGCTAGTGGCACAGGCTGTGGGTTGATGATGCCAACTTCCAGTAACCATAGGCCCGAATGGGACCCGGTACCTTTCATCAGACTGTCATCGAGGGTAAGGGGTGGTAGTGCGCGTGTGTGCAATTTTGGTCTTTTCTAATTAAACAATTTAAATTAAGTAAAGCCATAAATCACTATACGGAATCTAGCTCTCTATCCCCAGTGGAGTCGCCACTGTGAGCGCCACGCCCGGTACCACATGGCTCGAGAATACGCATTAGCCTCAAAGGACTAACACGGAGAGGAGTCGCCACCCAATAATGGGAACGAGTGAACCCTAGCAGGGTCTAGCTCGTCATAACCAGAGATTCGGGTTCGGAGCTAGGGTACGCAGCTGGGAAGGTGTTAGGCACCCAGCCACGCCCGGTCGAAACCGGCCCCCACACATGATTAATGGCTTTAATTAACTTAATGTCTAATCAAAATTGACCCTATTCATTCAACCACAGCAGCACGCAAATCATGATGATATGATACAGACAGAGGCACGAAATAAACATAAAGAAATGATATACGAACTATCCAATTATCAGAATAACTATAACAAAGAAAGAAACTGTCTGCCGAGGTAAGGTGCGTACGCAACACTTATTGGTGCGTACGCACCACTGATATATGCGTACGCACCTAATAGGCATTTCACGCAGAATCACAGAACTCACATATCAGTCTGCATCATGCATCCTTAATAAAATGACATATGCAGAAAATAAATATGAATATGAATATAGACTAAACCTAAATTATGCTAATCATGCTTTAGACAGAAAAAATAAAATAAACTAAAATAAAAGAAGAACTGTCTGCCAATACTTTATGTGCGTACGCGCTATTTGTTACTGCGTACGCATAACTTTACTGCGTACGCAATACAATAATTGCGTACGCACCTATTGGCGATTTATGTGGTCAGAAACCATATATGTCCGTTTTTGCAGATTTAAGTCTGAGACCATCTTGATGGTAACGCAGGAGACTTTCATACCAGCAAAGTCATCATATAATTGAGCCCTGGCCTATTGCATGATGCTCATACAGAAATGTGCATAAAGTCCTAGGCTCTCTTATGGAAAGAGTCTACTATGTGATGACATGCAATCAATTTTATGCAGTTATCATGGCATTCATGGCAGCACATTACTTTATTGAATACGAATTTTCATGCTTAATAGGTAAATTATACATACCAAATGCAGATATTACCCTCAGGGTTCTCCACTCTGATTCCTTTAAGGGCTACTCCTTCTTGAACCTCCAGAATTGCAGCTTCCTACACTCTCTCTCTGTCCCTCTATTTCCTTCTCTCTCTTCCTGTTCCTATAGCTTTCCTTCTCCCTCTCTCTCTCTCTCTCTCTCTCTCTGATTTTCCCTCCCTCCCTCTGTAGGTGTCTAGTGGGTTATATATAGGCATAGGAAGTAGGATTAGGGGTCTCTGCTGTTTTTCCCGAAATCTAGGTCTCCTAAGCATGTTACAACACGTTCCTTGAAAGAGTTCTGATCTGGAGGGCAAGTGGCCCGAAAAGAAAGGTTTTGGAAGCATAAGCTGCGTACGCACCATACATCCATGCGTACGCACCTACCTTAATGCGTACGCACTGAACTTCGTGAATCACTATATTTCTTAGCTGCAATTCTTTCGGCTCATGTAGGCGAATTCCAAAGTTTACCAAAGTATATGAACTAACCTCATCATAGGGCGTTTCCAATCTAATTCATCGGGTGCAAAATGGGGTGTCTACACCGCCCTTCTCTCGGCAACCAGAGCCCTCAAATTCATCCCAGAGTCCTTCTTGGCCCTCTGGCTGCCGGAGTCTGTTCTTTGTCTCTTGGCGGGGGGGGGGGGGATTAGAGCCTCTCCTCTCCATGGCTTGGGAGACGGTCTCCTCAGAGCTGGAGCTCTCAATAACTAAGGGGGCGCGACGACCCGTCTTGTCCAGGGGTCTGATTTCCTCAGCACCTTCCCCTTCGGGTCGGAGGCGGATCCCCTCTTCCTCCTCTCCCTCTTGCTCTCCTCTCTCAACCTCTTCCTCCACCACGCAGGTCAGCTCGTCGTCAGGCTGCTCCCAATGGGGGTAACTCGCCTTCCCCCAAGTCTGGTACCTCGCGTAGTAGTTGAGCAAGGTTTCAGCCGAACGGCAGCGCTGGTTGACTTGGTATCCCAGCAACTTCTGGATATCCTCCTCGTTCAGTTCGTCAGCAGGCTCGTTGGCATGAGGAGCTGCTAGAAGGAAACATGACATAAGTATCAGTATGAAATCCAATATTCAACTCGAGGTCATATAAAACAGAAAAAAATGAAAATGATCTCGCTGAGTTCTTACAGCTAGAGCCTCTCTCTCGGGGAATGATGGGAGCATCAGGGGGAAGAGTCCCATCCACAGGCCCGTACACGAAGACCACAATGTCGTGAGCTCCTGGGTTGGAGTCTGGGATGTGAGTGACAAAGGGTTTCTTCCTGGGCTTGAGGGAGAGGTAAACATCAGATTTGTTTTTAAGGGCGCAGATTTTGTAGTGGTGGAGTATCTCCCGCACTCCAACAGAAGTCCCTAGAAGCTGGTAAAGGACATGAACCCCCAAGATGATCCTAAAGGAGTTCAGCCCTAACTGAGTCGGGACTATCCCACAGTAGAGGAGGAAGTCATTGAGAAGGTCAGGGAAGGGAACACGAACTCCACCCTCCATGAAAGCAGCAATGGGAACGGGGAGGCCATCCTTGGCGTCTGACCTAAAGACGTCCTCCCCGGGCTCAGCAAAGCGGAAGCTAAACTTCCCGACTTCAAAGCCGTATAAGGCCTTAAACTCTGCTACCTTTGCAGGGTTCCCCCTAATGTCATAAAAAGAAGACATCTGCCAAGATGAAAGGGGAAGGTTAAATCCAAGGGTAATTCAACCTATGCCAGCATACCCCGACCTAAAATTTCAAAGTCAAGTCCTGACAGGTATGTTACCCCTGCCTTAACAGACCCTCAAATTTTTTCTAAGTGTCAACTCGGGGAACACTAAACTCGGTGTTGGGAAAAGACAAAAAAAAGAAAAAAAAGAAAAAAAAAGGAGATCAGTGACCTCTTTTTCAGATTTACCCCGAGATGGAGTTTTTCAAACCCTAAAAGGCGGGAAAAATGGCATCTTGGTGATTTGCTCCAAGAACCAGAGGAAAACCCTAGGATTGCGAAGCAAACCCCAAGAACGTCGCCAACAACCACAAAGAGAAAAAATACACAGAACAAATTGAAGAATAAAGAACAAAAACTAGTTTTACCTTTACAAAGATCAAGCGGTGGTCAGAAAAGCGGTTTCGTCGGAGAAACTGTACGACGTGGTGCTGAAAACCTCCAAAAGTTGTTCTTGGAAAGGTGAAGGGAACAAGAAGAGTACCAACGGAGAATAGCGCCGGAGAAACGATTCGTAAAGGCAACAAAGGAGAGTAGAACGGATCTTCTCCCACAAGCGAACGGCGTAGACAGTGGATTCCAGTGGAGAATACGGTGTTTTCTTGGTGAAAATAGAAGGCAAAAGCAGAGAAAGTAGAGAGAGAAAGTTGAAAACAGAGAGCAGAGAGAAAAAGCAAAGAGTAGAGAGAGAATGCAGGAGATAAAGTGAACAGTGATTTGCTTCCCTCCAAAGACATAATGCTTCTGGAGCATTAAATGCAAATCGTACGGTCCCAAGGCACATGACATCAGCACCTTGGAATACGGAAAGGCTTAACCGCCTTTTTGCCAGATAAGCCCTAGAATGCCAAACGGCATAGGGGCACAGGGAAAAACACTTAGCAAAATAAAATTATGACAAGTCCCAACTCGGGAGTGTCATAATTTGGGGCAAATTGTGTGGAAATATCTCTGAACTGAGGTTTCAGCTCGGGATGGAAGGTTCAGACCAGAAACGTTGACACGTGGCGAAGACTGTTCAACCAGGCTAACCACAACGTACGTGATTCACCTCCTACGATCCAGCTCGGGGAAAGGGGTTAAATCACGTCACTTGACACGAGGTTAGTACCACACGGTAGGACCTGCTGCAAAGCACGTGATCTTCCAGCTCGGGACCTGGCTTTCATCTCGGGACACCTGTCCTATGACTCACACTACGATCCAAATCCCACTACAGTCCAAAACTGTCCCAGCAGCTGTAATTCCTGACACAGCGGTTACTAGAAACCATGGTTCCATGGCCAACCATGATCAACAAACTATGGTCAAACGGTTATGGGTAAACCATGGTCAGATCTGACCTAACCAAAGCAGTTACCTGACCTCACATGGTCAATCCGTATAGGTGGGTATAAAAAGAATACGATACAGCCTAATTTGGTAAGCTACAGTACCCTAATTTTCTGAGATTCATCTTCTTCCTTGCCTCATTCTCCCCAGTACCGATTTCTGACTTAAGCTTTGGAGAGGGCACGGCCAAAACCCACCTTGGCCTACCCTCTGACCCATTTTCCAAGCTTGTGATTGCAGGTCCAGGCGAGGGAGCAAGCTCCATCATCAACACGTAGTTCGGGGAGCAGATTTTACCCCGTACATATATATATATATATAATTCTTTCCTACCAGCTTAAGTCAACTTAATTTTGCGTTAGGTTATTTTTCAAAACTTTACTTGTAACTCGAATTTTGCAAAATAAGATATATATTTATTTTTTTTACAATTTATCATTCTAAAATTTTACCTTTTTTGTTGTGAGTTCACAGCAGCCAAAGTGGAGACCGAGGCCTGTTTGCAAACGTCATGGGTTTTGACTTTTAAGAGAAAACAAAGGTCGGGAAGATCATGTATTCCTACCTTTTTTTTTTCCTCTTTTTCCTTTTGTTTGGGTAAAAGGGTTTGTACTTGTAATGCCTTTTTTTTTTTTTTTGGTAAAAGGGTTTGTACTTGTAATGTATTAGTTGCTTTCTAATTCTTGATTTTCCTTGTGTTGTGGTCACTTATCAGCGTGTCACTGTGATGATAGTGGTCTGTGAGATAGGGAGCATTGGCATTTGAAAAAACTATACGTGATGGTAGTTGTTTTACTTGCATTTACGTTGGTGGGCTCCATTCTGTGGGCCAAAGCTCAATACTGATGGCTCATCGCTGAGAAACTCAAGCTCCGAGGTTAACATAAAAAACACTGTTTTGAGCCCAAACGACAGGTGATCCTTTTTCACCCACTACATCATGCCTATTGTGCTTTTGCAACATAGCAACTCCAAACTCTTTATCTGTGACCACAATGGACACTAGATGGTTGGGTTTATAATGTGATGGAGCAGCGCTTTGGGCGTAGGGCTTGGCTCCAGCTCGTGTATGATCGTGGTGTAGGTGAATGTAAAGGGAACGGCTATTGCAACCCCCCATTCCTATAAGCCCACCCCCCATCCTTTAGGTTTTTAAGGTTTTATGCAAAATATAAAAGGTTTTTATGAAAACTAGCCGTTATGTCCACTAGAAAACATCATTTTGAACAACTTTGCAGAAGAAATTTTTTCCAAAATCTATCGTTTAAGTATACTTTTTAACCATTTGTAGCATTTATTTCATTTTTTGCCAAAAAGTCTACCTAAACGATAAATTTTGGAAAAACTTTCTTCTGCAAAGTTGTTTAAAATGATGTTTTCTAGTGGACATTGTGGCCGGTTTTCATAAAAACTTTTTAGATTTTGCATAAAACCTTAAAAACCTAAAGGATGGGGGGTGGGCTTATAGGAATGGGGGGTTGCAATAGCCGTTCCCGAATGTAAATCATTAGGGACAAGTCAGGAATTCCCTTCAGGGGAGGCCAACTTTGGTTTATTGTTAATACTTTATCCTTACACTAGAAATTGAAGAAGCTTTAGTTAAAAAATTTTCTTTTACATAGTAAATTTGAGGTTAAAAAAATTAAAAAATTTTATAATTCATTGATAAATCGTATTTCAATGGGAGATGTCTCTCTTAGTGAAATGAAAGATTGTGGGGACTGAGACTTTTATAAGGAGGAAAAAAATAAAAAATAAGAGGAATGAGAAAGAAAAATAAAGGGGGTTAACAAAATTTAAGAGAAAAATAAAGAGGGTTAACAAAATTAAGGTGAGCCAAATCTAAAATGTCAAAAAAAATTAAAGTAGAAATTTTTTATTTAACAAAGCCAGGGGAGGCATCTATCCACTCTCCAGAGGCCTAGCTCTGTCCTTGAAATCATTCGTACCGGGAAAGAACTATTCCTATTACTCTGAAATTTCATTTCACTTTTCTTTTTCTTTTTTTGGTTATAATACTCCTTTGACCATAATAAAGACATATTTCAAACAATATGCAAAATTAATTAAACACTTCTATGATCTTGTCACCCACACAATTTTGGAAAATTTTAAGCTAGATTACAGATCTTCACAATGGCCTAATGTATGTGGGATGAGATGTTTACCGTCAAGGACCAAATGATGAAAGAAATATACAGTTATAGTATTTTATTGGTCTCAAAATTTTCTGAAGAGGGCTTATCAAGAAAGCAACAGGAAAATAAGAAAATTCTTGATGCCAAAGACTAGGGGCCAAGGGATGGGGTGTTATGTCTTTTGTATTGGCCTTACTCTAAAACCCACAAATACAATGCAATGCATGATGTTGTATAACTTATATCCACTTTATAGATGGAATAGTTTATAATCTTCAATCAATGTAAAATTTGGCATGCATGATCTCCTAGAGAGTAATATCCAATCCAGTTGGTTTTGAAAAGTATTGATTCTACAAAAAAAATATTGAGAGGTGTAAAAATAGAAAATTTTACAATTGGTATAGCCGGATCCTTGCCTTATTCTAATAATTAGAAATTTGATTCTCCAAAAATTTTACCATGCTCTCAAGAATTTGACCATTTTGTAAATTTGACAATCTTACAAGAGTCAAGAGTCAAAATCTCTTTTATTTTCTAAATTTTAGTCATAATTTTTTAAGGGTAAATTACACTTTACCCCCTAAATTATAGGGGCAAAAGCCTTATTTAATTTAGTGAGTTATTTACATATTTTCAAGGGAAAATAGGAAAAGATGTTTAAAAATGAAACGATTTAGATAAAAAGAAGGTAGACTCCTTTATCTGTACTACCTATAAAAAGTTGAATGTGAGAAAAACTTTTGATTGACTAATATACCCTTATTTTGAATTTTAAATAAACAACTACTCTTCTGCACCCTTTTAATCTTATTGTAGTTGAATAGATGACAACTATTATTATAGTAAAGTTTATATAGGACACATTTATACTCTTATACTTAACTTATATAGGAAACATTTTTCTTTGTATTTCATTATAATTCTATGCAGGGTCATTCTTTAGCTTTTTCATTGTAAGTGGATGTTTCTCCATCAAAACTTTAAAGGAAATAACAAGATTTATTGGTTTTCAATCGTTAGAGGTTAGAATTTGGTAGGCTTGAATTCATTGTTTTTCTCCACCATAACATGTATGATGATCATTTCATGATAATGATATACGTACGAAATTCATCAATGTTACTTTAATTTGTGCAAATAGCTTACTTATTTTATTTTATTTTACCCAAACTCATCAATTACCAAAATATAATACATTCAACTTACTAAGCAACAACATTTTTGTAAATTGGTGACAACACATATTTTCAATAATGACTAATTTTTTTTATTTAAATTTTCATTTCAAATTGTTGAAGTTTTGTGGTTAATCAATATAATATTGTGTTACTATATATTATTGGGAATTATTATATTCTAAATTTATTTGTGACTAACTAAAAATTTTTCAAATTAGTTATACTACTCACTATAAGTTTCATTAGAAGTAAAAATCTAACCAAACCGATATTAATATCTAACTCTTTAAAAATTATTCTTTCATTTATATTTCATATTATTAAAAAATAACCACGTGCAACGCACGTATGCCTACATTTAGTTTATTTTAAAAGGGCAACTGAGACTCTTAATTTTTCAATGAGAGGATTATTACATAATCCCTATTATACCCTTATGTTATTTGTTTATGAAATTTTTTTTACCTAATTACATTAAATTACCAAAAAAAAAAAAAAAAAACCCTCATGTTGTTTAATTTCTCAACCCTCATTATTCGCAAGGGTATTTGAAATTGGTTTGAGAATGTTGTTTTGGGTCTTGGCATTCATCAGCTTGGCTGAGTAGATCTCTCATGGTTCTCTTGTGTCTTCTCAATCGTCTCTTTTTCTTCTTCATTTTTCCTTGTTAAAACCATTTTTTTCTTTTTCTTTTCTTTTTTCCTTGAATTATTTCACTTTGCATCTGTTATTTCTCTCTTCTCTTTTCGCCTTGTTATTTCTTCTTGGGTTATAATGTAGTGGGCCTAGTAGGAATTATCTAAAAATGCCTCTTTCAAAAATTTAAAGTATCACTTGCAATTTTAAAATAAATAAAGGATCTTATTCTTTTTTTCCTAAATAGTTTTCTTTTTTTAACACCTTTTCCTAATTCTCCCTATTTTCAAAGACTAGTTTTCTGACTATGCCCTTGCCAAAGACCAAACCTTGGTAGACAGATGAAACTAAGGCTGTGTTTAGTTTAAGGGAATGAAATGGAATATAATAAAGTGGGAATGGAATGAGAATGGAAATGAAATAAGAATAATCATTTCATGCCTAATGTTTGGTAAAAGGTAGGAATGGAATGGAAGGTAACAGGTGAGACCCACTTTAAATGATTTTCACTTCTTAAAAGAAGGGAATAGCCATTCCTCCATATTTGGGAAGGAATGGCTATTCCCTCTAAGGAGGGAATAAACCTTCACAAATGAATGACCATTTCATTCCTCGTGCTACCAAACATTCACTTTTTTTTGGAGGAATGGAATTATCATTCCATTCCATCCCTCATTCAATCAAACCAAACGCAGCCTAAATTGATTGACATACTTTCTAGCTAGATGGCTTGATACGAAAAGATATAATGACTGGGATTTTAATCGCTCATCTTTATTATTGTTTCGCAATTGGGAAAATATTGTTCGTAAAATCAAAGATTTTCTTGCCATGCAAAATAAATGGAATGAGTTAATTAGGGTCCATTCGAGTGTCTAAATGGAAACAATTTAATACTTTACAGAATATTTAAGTCTCAAATTCCTAACATTAAGCAAAAATAAATAAATAATGATGATCACAATCACAAATGATAGCAAAAATTTAAAATAGTAGGATTTCATGATTTTTAAAATTTGATCTTGTAACATCAACTATGTTGTGTTGTATTTTAAGTATATAAAATAAGTATTTCAAAAATCCAAAAGATTTTCTAAAAGGGCTTTCCTCTTGTCTTTTTATATTGTGAAGTGTCCTTATCCCACATTGGAAAAGTGAAAGGTTTTTAGTGGGCTTATATAGTATCCCCCTTATTGTATGTGGTATCATGTCATAGGATATAAGGAGTCCCAACGTGTGTATGAGACGGAGTCCAATCGAGTGATTTGTGAGATTGGGGTCCGAAAATTGACCTAGTCGGACACTTCGCGAGCGTACGACGAGCGTGCAGGGGAGTACAAATCTCAGATATTGGCTTCACGTGTGTGGACAGGATTGACCCGGATATTGGCTTCACGTCTCTACTTTCTCTTTTGTAATTTTATTTTTCAACAATTAGGTCTGTTCACGGAGGTCGTTGTAGTTTTCGTAGTTGCTTGTAGTTTTCTTTTTTTCGTTGAGATTGGGTCGGTGTTTAGTATACTAAGGTACTTCATCGAAAAGAATGCATTGGATGGATGCCCAGGCATTGAGAAGGAAGGACGCTTTCAGAAGCGAAAGGCCATGGGGAGATACCATTCGTGATCCATGGATCTCCGACTGGGGATATACCTGTGAACCAAGTCTAGACACACATAACTAAGATAAAAAAAGAGATCTATAGGGCAGGAGTATCTACATAGGCGACAGCTTTCGAACTATATCTTATAATCGAAATTATTCTAAGTTTTTCGCTTTACTCTTACACTTGCGAGTGCACGCTTGTAGGAGCTCGGTAGTTGAATCCTAGAGGGTAGAGCGATGTGACCTATTGCACCGAGTTACATACTCAGAAGGACGGAACTACTCTTAAAAACAGTGCCTCGTACACGCCTCAACTGATAAGTGTTTTTTATTTCTACAATTCTTGTTCTGAAATTCTATTTTTCACAGCAGCATTTACATTGTTTTCCAACAATTTGATGACTTCGACTTTTTTAAATAGTTTCCTTCAAAATGATGGTTTTGTACCTTTAAAACCATGTAAAATACAACTAACCGAGTCCTAAATAAATGGACTCAATTCAAAAATATTGATTCAATTGACAATGTCTAGATTTTTCCCTTTTTCCCTCAAAGGAAAAGAATGGAAACAGAATTCACTTTTCCTTTGTCTTGTTTAACATGGAAGGAATTTAAAATTAAAGAATTCAATTAGGTCTTTTAATCTTCTTATAAGTTATAACTCTAACGAATTTCAATTCCGTTAGAAATTTTGCTTTGGCCAGATTTTAAAACAGTTTATCGAAATCCCATCAAATCCTTTCTAACTCTTTTCCCTTTATAAATCTCTCTATTTCAAACACTGAAGTTAGTAAATAGAATTGAATTCCTTTTCATTCCCCAAATCCTTCCGTCCCAAACATAGGATGATTTACTGCCATTAACCAAACAAAAAGAATTTGACACAAGGAAGCTTGATCTAGGCGGGAAGGTTCATGAAACTTTAATAGTCATATAAACGTAATTAAGACGTGCAAGACAAGTCAATAGTGGAGGAAAAAGGAACCCTAGCCCCATCAACTCCATAGGTATGCTAAATTCTATTCCATGAGGAAAAAAGTGCTATTGGATGAACAATATGTAAGAATGGTCCACGGTGCATGCCAAACTGAATTCAAGAGATTGCACCCCCAATCACGCTGAATAAGACTCTTATAGTCTTGGATCACTTCCCCAGAGGGTGGCTATCATTGTCTTCATGGATGTACTTGATAGCAAGTTCAGCATGTCTACTAAGTCATAAAAACTTGATACCTGTTAGACTAAGTCATTATTGGAGACAGGAGATGGCCTAATTAATACCATACGTACGCTAGATTCTTGACTGGGGTGGAAAAATTTCTCTTGGAAGGATATATGACAAGAATAGTTGATCCACACAACACGTCCAAGTGGAAACAAAGGCTCTTGGAAGAACATATGAAAAGGATAGTTGATCCACGCTATACGTCCCAGTGAAAGCATTACTTCGAAGACTTGCAAGTTGCAACTTTGCAATTGTTTGGCTCTTGACTTTGAAGAAAAAAAAGAAAAAGAAGAAAGGTCTAAAGGTCTATGGTGATATCATCATCCAAACCTATGCAGCTGCGAAGCTCAACTCAGGAAATTGGTCTGGACAAGTGGACATATATGCCTAGTCGATGAAAGTGACCAGTTATTGTGACCCCTTAATTTTAATTGCACTACCTACTTATTTCAATTTTTTAAGGTTTTATGAAAAATAAAATATTTTTATAAAAATTACTGTTTATTAGAAAATATCATTTTTGAACAATTTTAAAGAATAATTCCAAAATTTGTTGCTTAAGTGAACTATTTGGCCAAAAATGAAACAATTAAAGACTGTAAATGGCCAAAAAACCCACTTAAAAAACAGATTTTGGAAAAACTTTCTTATGCAAATTTTGTTTAAAATGATGTTTCTAACAGAGAATGTGTTAATTTTCATAAAAAAAACCTTTTATGTTTTTCATAGGACATTGAAAAATTAAAATAAGTCAGGGAACAAATTAAATTAAGGGGTGGCAATAACTGCCTCTCAATAAAATTAATCTTACTATTTTGTCCATCCCAAAACCAACTTGTTTGTGTCATGTTGTAATTGTGTCACATATTTGTGCTTCTTAATTATCTCCCTTTAATAGTGGAATTAAGATTGAGTTTTTTAATTATCATTATCCCAATTCGGTTCCAATCATTTTGGATAATTATTAGCTCACCTTGGATCTTGAGAATAGCCATATAAAAATTTTTGCTGAGTGTTGTGGTCTTGGGCTTTCTCTTTTCTTGCAAGTTTAGTCTAGGTTTTAGCTTTTTGTATTTAGACTTGGTTCTGTTGGTGTTCGGCTTTTGTGGGCCGTTATATTTGGTGTTTCCTTTCTTGTATTTGTTAAATGAATTTGAAGTTCTTGCTTGGAAAAAAACAGGGGGGAGGAGGGGATTTCAGTTACATGACCTAAGCCATGGCCCAAGAAAGTGGCGAGTGCCGTTGGTTTTCCGACTTTGCTTTCACCTCCTCTGAACCAAATCTTTCAAGTCCCGAGAGGGTTGAGGGGTCGAATTTTTGGAACGGTAAACTTTAGACAAATTGCGAAGGCCTTTTTTTTGTTGGCGCCTGCAAAACCCACCCCCCACCTAAAAGATTATCTTTTGAGGGAAGTTATTGCCACCATATAAAGTATTGTAAGCTCTTTTAGTTTACACTTTTAATCTTTAATTCATTTTCCATGTAAAATGGTCCAAAAGCCCACTTAAATGATAGATTTTGCAAAAAAATTATTCTACAATGTTATCATGAATGATGTTTTCTAGTAGATTACGTGATTGGTTTTCATAAAATCTTTTTATATTTTTCATAAAACTTTAAAAAATGTAGACTAGTGGGGGGGGGGGGGGGTTTAGAGTATTTTATGCATGTGATGGAAATACCTTGACCCTTATCTTTTTTGGTCGTATTTTCACACGATAATGAAAAGACTTCTATGAGAAATAGTTTAAGATTCTCATTTTTTTCATAGTTTATTTATTTATTTATTGTTGAGGAGGAGGGGTAATAGGGATTTCTAACTTAAACGGACTCATTCAATTTAATTTTTTTTTAAATAAAATAAAATTAGGAGATACAAAACCCATAACCTTAATGGAATACAGCCTTGAAATTTATGAAAGAACACGACCCTAGATAAATTTAAATGGCGTAAAAGAATTTATATTAACATGAATAAATTCTTTAAATTTAACTTCACATGAGGTAGACTTTGTCTAAGCATCAATCAGAATTTTATGCAGCCCAAAGGTTGTTTGTTTGATTATTTTTTAAAGCTGAGGGGAGAGACAATGTGACTTTGGGATTGGAGTGTTACGGAAAGGTCGTTTCTATGTCTTACGGCTAGTTTATTTAAACTACATTTTCGCAGTCAATTAAGAGGTTAATCAAGAGTTTAATTCGTACTGTTTAAGAGAGAGAGTAAGGACACAGTGGGTTCGCCAGACACGCAGATTGCAGTGCTTCTTCTGTGTGGCAGATCATTGTATCCTAGGAGGCAGACGTCTAGGAGACTCAAAGCACCAAGTGAGGGGCGAAATCTGTCTTAAGGACATAGCGTCAAACGCTAGCCTTGATCAATCCGGTTCTGTTTTATTATCTTCTGTATTCTGTAAGTTTGTGAATTTCCAGAATTTATTTCGGTTTCTTTTATATATTCTGTATTCTGTATGTTTGAGTAATCCAGAATAATTCGTGTATTATATACATACTGTTTTCACAGAATTATATATAAGTAAGACAATATTTTCCAACAATACGTGCCAATATCTCACACAACATTAGTAGCTAATTTAATACATGCCAATCCATCAAAGGAAAAACAATAAGAAAGTTAAAATCTACAAAAACAAATCCATTCCAAATGTCTTTCTTCCAATAGTGTATTACTATTTTAAATCTATTACCTATTTTACCCTTATTAGAATAGAAAATTTACAAACTAAGTTTAATATGTAATATATAAAATTATATATATATATATATGTATATATATACATATATATATATGTATATATATATATATATATATAATATTTTTTCGGTTTTTTTGGGTTTTTCAGTTTGGTTTGGTTTTTTAAACATGAAAACCAAAACCAAACCAATTTAATTCGGTTTTCTAAAATTGGAACCAAAACCAAACCTAATGACAAAAAAACCAAACCAAACGGTTTGGTTTGGTTCGGTTTGGTTTTCGGTTTTAACCAAAATCATGAACACCCCTACTTACGGCCCTGTAGTCTAAGTGAAATCTTGGTGTCTCCATGTAGTCCTCCTACCATAAATGGTCTCGCTTCCATTAGAGGTGGTTTTCAATATAAAAATTTTGTATCTAAGTTTCTTACTTGGTAACAGGGGGGAAAAACTTATTTTTTCAATTTACTTGCTCCTTTGAGAGCCTACTAGATTTTGACTAAGCGAGTGTCGGAGGGAGTTAAAGGCCAGCTCACCCACTAGGCAAGGGCCTCATAAAAACCAAACAAAGCAGAAGGCCTTATAAAGCCTAAGGGTTTATTTGGGAACTTAAAAAACTAGATGAGTCCAGTCCATAACTGTTATCTGATTTTTAGGGTACTGTAGCTTACCAAATTAGGCTGTATCGTATTCTTTTTATACCCACCTGTACGGACTGACCATGTGAGGTCAGGTAACTGCCTTGGTTAGGTCAGATCTGACCATGGTGTACCCATAACCGTCTGACCATGGTTTGCTGATCATGGTTGGTCATGGAATCAGGGTTTCTAGTAACCGCTGTGTCAGGAATTACAGCTGCTGTAACAGTTTTGGATTGTAGTAGGATTTGGATTGTAGTGTGAGTCATAGAACAGTTGTCCCGAGGTGAAAGTCAGGTCCCGAGATGAGAGATCACGTGCTTTGCAGCAGGTCCTACCTTGTGGTATTAACCATGCGTCAAATGACGTGATTTAACTCCTTGACCCGAGCTGAATCATGGGAGGTAAATCACGTACATTGTGGTAGCCTGATTGATTAGTCTTCGCCACGTGTTAGTGTTTCAGGTCTGAATTTTCCATCCCGAGATGAAACCTCGGTTCAGAGATATTTCCACACAATATCTATATATATATATATATATAGAAAAGGTATGGCTTTAAAAAATTGTTGTTGACTCGAAAGAAAAGGTGAAAGGGATATAGAGAGGGCCGTGGTCGACTGGGGGGTCCCAATTTTCACTCCAAAACATGGCTTCAGACCCACCACCGCCTGACCACTTGGTAATTCCCCCAATATAAAAGCAGAGGACTCCCATACCCTCAAAGCAATCCCAATCTTTGAAGTGGATTGTTTGAGTTTTTTTTTTTTTTTTTGAGAAAGGAGTATGGCAAGCTGGAAAACCTTCTTTCAATTTCTTACTCTTATTTTCCTTCCTTTGTTTTCTGAATTTATGTCCCTTGAAGCCACTATGGTTTATGCCAATGCCAGGAATTTCAACGTGGGTTGCACCGAGATGGAGAGGAGAGC
>JBBPBK010000197.1:0-292386 GCA_039720395.1 Liquidambar formosana | reverse complement strand
ATGAGGATTGCATAACTAGGAGGATTGTACTATTGATACAATTGGTTTTAGTGTTTTTATCTCAAATTTGTGTTTAATTCTTGTGATTTAAATACAATGGTTATGCAATGGTTTTCACTGTACATATATTTGAAGATTAAGATGATTCATGCTTAGACAGACAAATGGTGCTCAATTATTTTTATAGTAGAGTAGGTGAGACAGTTCGTGCTATATCTTTGATGAGTTATGCCTAATTTACAAATATATGAATCTTTCTTGATAATTTCATTGGCTGTAGGCGTACAATGAGTCTTGCTCATACCAAATAATAAATTTTTTGAAACACGTTACAATAGGAGCATTTTTACAAGACTAGTAGGTGGATTCAAGACCCTAAGTATTTCTTTCCTTGAAGAGAATATAAATTTATTTTGCTTGCATTAAATAGAGTTCAAAACCATAGAAATCATCTTGTGAATTATTTTAGCATTCAATTTTCAAAATTAAAATAATCCCAATACAGTCCCTATGGTACGACACCCGTACTACCACTATATACAAAATTTTGCATCCTACAGGTAATGATTTTGATACATCAAAAATCTTTAAAGTAATCCTCATTGCTCTATCCAAGTTAAGCCTTATTATATATCCTTTTTTTGGGGGGGGGGGGGGCACCATGTACCTCTTAAACTTCATCATCCACCACTATAATTCTTCATTTAAATGACATTTAACTCCTATGAAATTTTCAATACCCTCTTCCGCTACTATTTTTGTACAATCAACCATCTCTATGTAACATTATTTTCTTTCAATAAGATTTATTCTGCTTCTTCCATCATTATATCCTCTTTTAGTTTTTCCTTTCTAGTTCCACTACCTAATGTTGTATATAGTGGGTATTTCAAATACTTATTTGTTCTTGTATTTCTTGTTGTTAGTCCAAAACACCTTGTTCCACATTGGAAATCTATAAAGCCTTGTCTTGTGTTTGTATACCTTTATACTCTTTATGTTTGGTTAACATGTGATAGAGTTTAAGGAGGCCTACGTGCGCATGAGCCAAAGCCCAATTGATCAATTTGGGGGATAGGGTCCGAAAATTGACTTAGTCGGCGTGACGCAGACGTGCACGCAGGCGGGCGCAAATCCCGGATATTTGGCTTTGCATATGTGCAGACCAAGCCCAACACTCTTCTAGTTCACTTATTTGATCTAACCGTTTGCATTCAAATCTGAATTTATTTTGATTAATTCTCCTGATTTAATTTTGACTGTTGGCAGATTAAATAATTTGACTGTTGTAGATTTAAATTTTTCATATTCCCATTTTTTATCCAGATTTATTGTGGCTATTACAATATTTATTCTGTAAATTTTTTATTTAATTCGTTATAGCAATTTCTCTCTCTAAACACTATATAAAGGGGTCCTTCTACCCTTTCCAATCACACCAACAGCTACTGCTCTCTTTTCCTCTCTCATATTTCTTTTAAATATTTCGAGTTATTATTTTCATTTCTGCAGTACTAAAGTTTCTAGCTTTGCAATTCTTGTTCTACGAAGGAGTCATCTGAGCTATTACATCTCTCGGCATTACGAGTGCACGCTTGCAAAAGGTGCGATTGTTGTACCCTGGAGAGTAGGCTGCCACTATCCATCTGCACCGAGCATTTGTTCCATGGGGCGCGATCTACTTTTAAGGGCAGTGTTCTCACATGCTTCAGTCTGATAAGTTTCTACTTTGTTTACTTGTAGCTTCCGTGTTTTATTTTTCCAATAATCTTAAAGTAGATATCATGGATGCTGCTAGTATGATGCTAAAATTTTGTATGATGTTTCTAAGATTGAGCACTTCAATAGTACTTTCTTTAAGCGCTGGCAAGAGCGTGTTTATTCTGCTTTGGACATGGTGAACTTGACTCATATACTAACAGACTCGCAACCAAAAGAAGGTACTGAAAAATATGAGAAAGAGCTGAAAAAATGGGAAAACGATAATAATGTATGTAGACACACTATACTTAGCACACTGTCTAATGAGATTTATAATATTTATTATTCCTATAAGACTGCTAAGGATATTTGGAAGGTTTGAAAACGAAATATGTCCTAGAAGATGCTTGGTAATCAGAAACTATGTCATTAGGAATTTTGCTAATTTCCAAATGACCGAGGATAGAGATGTATTATCACTATCCATGACTTTCATATCTTGGTGAGTGACCTGAAAAATGAAGAAATAGTTCTGCAAGAGTTCTTTTCTGGCAAGTTTCTCATTGAAAAATTTCTAGCCTATGGAAAGATACAAAATAATTTGAAACACAAAAGAAACATATGAGTCTTGAAGATGTGATTATTCACATTCGAATTGAAGAAAAGAATAGGCTTAGAGACAAGATTGAAAAAGCCAAGGAATTAATTCCAAGGCTAACTTTGGTTGATGGACCTAGTAGACCCAGTAACAATAGAAGGACTGCAGACACCCCATTTTCATCCCCATGAGTTCGTGATAGCATTTGGTTAGGTTTAGAAGCATTTAGGAGTCCCTAAGCCTTAAAGGCACTTTTGCCCTTTTAAGCCTTAAGAGGTCATCATTGCATGCATATTTTTGTCTCTTTTTTGAGTCCCATCACTTGCATTTAGTTTCTAGGATCATTTTGGATATGTGTGTCAAATTTGGTTCAATTCCAGATAGGTTTGGATAGCTAATTAGAACTTTTGCGATTTGAAGGGCAATTTCATCTTTTATTTCGTATATTTTCCAATTGACTTCCAAATTTGTTCTGGAGAATTCCATTGATCTTAGAATGATGAAATGAGCTTAACTGAAGTGCCAAGTTAATTTATTGAAAGGTTTTGGATTGGTTCACCACATTACCCTATGGTTAATTGACCTTTTTTCGGGTAATCGCCTCATGAAAACCCAGCCACCTAACCGTGGTCAGGGATTTTTGGTTCAAGAATATTCTAGGCT
Source organism: Liquidambar formosana (assembly GCA_039720395.1). Classification (NCBI taxonomy): domain Eukaryota; kingdom Viridiplantae; phylum Streptophyta; class Magnoliopsida; order Saxifragales; family Altingiaceae; genus Liquidambar; species Liquidambar formosana. Next base: position 289,424 of record JBBPBK010000197.1, on the reverse strand, counting down.
TATTCTACATTGAATCCTTAAAATTTTGGCTTTTGAATCACTCAAATCGGAGTTAAAATGAAGAATTTGTGTCCGTTTGAAGTTCGGAGTCCGTACTGAGTCAGAATTCCAAAATTTTTGGATTCCTCTCAGGTGTCCGGTTCACCCAACCGGTCACTCGAGAGCTCTGTCTTGATTTGTCTCTCTTTGAATTTTTTACGGAATAGGACTCTATCACTCCGAATTTTAGCTTTTTAAAGGACTTCTAAGCCTATTGGGAAGTGGTTTTGAGTTGTTTAACATCTATGGGATTTAATTACAGCCCTAGATTGGTTTTATGGTGAATTAATCTCAACCATTGGTTCACATGGTTGGTTGGTTATAAATAGAGGCTCATTCATCAGCATAGGGGACTTTTGACACTTCATATTCATAAGAGAGAGAGGGACCACGAGTTTGCACACACTCATATCACTTGGAGGAGGCTTTCTACTGCAATTTTAAAGGAGAACTAGAAGGGAACCAAGCCAAAGAGAAGGAAGAACGCAGCGAAGACCTTTCCTTTATTGTAAGTCTTCTTTGCATCCTTTTACGATTCCTTCTTCTTCTACTCCATTCACTGCATAATTATGGCTTAGAATTGAATTAGGAATCATATATACTCTATATTTTAGAGTGTATATGATTCAAATATGATGGGAAAGCATGCTAGTGGAATAAGAGTGTGAATTGCTTGCTGTTAGGATAGTTTCTCTCTTAAGGATAGAGGTACGTTTTGCACAGAAAATTAGTTGATGTGTTTAGGCCGTTTTCTCTCCATGGTTCAATTATATGCATGATTTTAAGCATCTTTTTTTATAGGACACTTGCTGTGTAAGCCTCATCTTCATAGGTGTATGGATGATTATTCTTTTCAAGGATAATTATCGTCTTAAGAGGGTGAGGTTGTGCATGGGTGCTTTCTGGAGTGTGTTTAAGTGCGTTGTGAGGTTCTTTGCATTCTTAGGTATATATTTTACGTGGGATATGTGAAGAAATCATTCATGCGGAGTGGTTTCTACGTAAAATTATCTCCGGATAGTTTTACTTAAGAAAGCTCGCCGTAAGGATGATTATTTCACATTCTTACATAAAGTACTTACCTAAGGCATTATGTTAGATTTTCTTTTCATGTTTAGGATTGTCATATGATATTTTCATCATGGTAATGCCTATTTAGCATGTTTTTGATAGTTTTGTGCATGTTAGGGTGTTTAGAACATATAGGAGCATATTAGGTTTATGTTTTTCTTTTGATTTTTGTTATTTGCATGAGTTTTAGGTCATTATATGCATGTTTAGTATTCTGTTCAGATTTAATTTAGGTCTCCTAATGATTATTTGAGCATGAATATGGTTGGTTTGAGCTTAATAATTGCCCTATAGAATACATAGGGTGATTAATTGGTGTTTTCTTGACGTTTCGAGATAATTTGCATATGGTAAGTGGTTCATGGTGAGTTTGTTTTGATTTGTTCTCTTCTCCCCCTCTTTGGGTTATTCTTTTTACTTTGGACTGTAATTCTTAAGTTTCCATGTTTTCTAAACTCCTTTTTGAATAAGAGTTCTATTTCTTTTAGAACTCTACTTTTATTAAAATTTTGTTTTATCTAGAGTTCTATCTCTTTTAGAGTTCTACTTTTCTCAAACTTCTTTTTGAATAAGAGTTTTATCTCTTTTCGAATTCTACCTTTTCTCAAATTCCTTTTTTTTGGAAATCTTTCTTCTTTTTAAACTCTTCTTTTCTTTTAATGGAAACTTAGGGTTTATAGTTCATTATAAAGGGAGTAACCCTTTCTCAATCGAACTACGTGGACTTTGATCCTTGCATCTTTGCATGCAAGGTACGTAGGCGCTCATTTGATGTTCAAGTCCGCCCTAGGATACTAAGTATCCTAGGTTTTCTTTTTCTTTCTTTTTTCTTTCTTTCTACCCATTTGTCCATCACATATATGTTAGAGGAGTAGGATGGACCCATGCTTATACATTTATCCATCACATATTTGTTAGTGGATAGGATGGATTTGTTTGCTTATTCATTTATCCATCACATATTTGCTAGTGGATAGGATTGATTTGTTTGCTCATTCTCTCCTTCTCTTGTCTGCTTTCCATATTTCTCATACTTGTTCATGGATGTTTACATGCTTATGGATGTTTATATGCTTTATGGATGTTCATGGATGAATGTGGATTATTTATGGATGATTCTTTGCATATGCATGGTGACTAATTAGGAAGTGATTGAAATAGCCCATATAAATTCAGAGACCCATTTTGGGGCGATGTGGGTGCCTATAGGATGTTTCCTAGAACCTTCCCATATCGTAACTTAGTCTCCGAATCCTCTCTTGTTTTGATAGACCTGCTTTTTCTTGATCGGAGTCATGTGTTTGGTTTTCAAAGGTTTTCTTTAAAACTATTTTCATGGTTTTCCTTTTTTCCTTAAAAAATAAGGTGGCGACTCCTTGTTTGTTATGTTTTTGTGAACCTTTTAAAAACCAGATTTTTATTAATTTAAATATCTACAAGTCTTTTTAAAAGAAGGGTTCTTCCTTCCTCTTCCCGGATCGAAACCCGTGGTTCATAAGGACCAACAACAAAAAGAGTCACAACACCAACTGGAATAATAGACCTAACCAAGACCGTAAAAATAATTAGAATTTTAGATTTGGTCAGAACCAAACGTCCCCACCTTCAAGAAAAAGGGTAACTGTTATGTTTGTGGGAAGCTCGGACACCATGCTCCTAAGTGCAGGTTCAGAAAGGCAAACAATTCTCATGCATGTACAAATGTTCATTTAGTAGAGACAGATGATGTCATTGCTGCAGTTGTTACTGAGGTGAACATGGTTGCAAATGTGAAGGACTGGGTGGTAGACTCTGGGGCTAGCAAGCACATCTGTGGTAACAGAAGTGCTTTTGTCTCCTACACTCCTGTGGGGAAAGGTGAGGAATAAGTGTTCATAGGTGATTCAAGGCCCTCACCTATTATTGGCAAAGAGAAGGTTCTTCTTAAGCTGACTTCTAGGAAAGTCCTTTCACTAAGTGATGTGCTCTATGTTCTAAACATTCGCTATAGCTTGGTGTCGGTTTCTCTACTGGGTAAGGTTGGGGTTAAGGTATCTTTTGAATCTGACAAGATTATTATTACTAAGAATGGTATGTTTGTTGGGAAGGGTTATTGCAACCAAGGTTTGTTTCTTTTAAATGTACTTGAAATCATGAATGGAAATGCGTTATCTTCTGCTTACTTGATTGACTCTATTGATATATGGCATGGTAGACTAGCACATGTAAATTTATTTTATATTAAGAAAATGAAAGAACTTGGTTTATTTCATAATATATCCATAACAAATACAGAGAAATGTGAAATATGTGTAGAATCAAAATCAACTAAGAAAACTTGTAAGTCAGTAGAGAGAGAAACTGAATTATTAAGCCTAATTCATAGTGACATTGGTGATTTAAAGAGTACATTAATTTGAGGTGGTAAAAAATATTATATAACTTTTGTAGACTATTTAAGATACACAAAATTTTATTTAATCAAATCTAAAGATGAGGCTACTGAAATGTTTTTAAAATATAAGGCAGAAGTTAAAAATAAACTAAACAAGAAAATTAAAAAACTTAGATCTGATAGAGGGGGATAATATGAATATAAACCTTTGAATGATTTTTGTGAAGAACATGGAATAATACATGATATAACTCCACCTTATTCACCTGAATCTAATGGTGTAGCTGAAAGGAAAAATAGAACTTTAAAAGAAATGATGAATGCTATGTTAATTAGTTTTGGAGCACCGCTTAACCTGTGGGGGGAGGCAATACTTTCTGCATGTTATATTCAAAATAGAATACCATTTAAGAAAATTGGTAAAACACCTTATGAACTTTGGAAAGGCTATGCACCTAGTTTTAAATATTTGAAAGTGTGGGGATGTTTAGTTAAAGTTTTATTGCCTAAACCTAAAAAGAGGAAAATAGGTCCTAAAACTTTTAATTGCATGTTTATTGGCTATGCTCAGAACAATGCTGCATATAGATTCTTAGTTATTAGAAATGAAAATAATGTTATGGAACCTAACACTATTGTTGAGACTAAGAATGCAGATTTCTTTGAACATGTATTTCCTTTAAAATCAAAAACTGAAAAAGTTTCTCATATACCTGTAAGTGAAACTAAAAAGGTGACTAATGATAATGGTGAAGTTAAATTAAGAAGGAGTAAAAGAGTAAGAAAAGAAACTAATTTTGGAGATGATTTTTATACTTTTCTTACTGATAATAACCCAAAAACTTATAATAAAACTATTTCTTCTCCTGATTCACCTTTTTGGAAAGAAGCAATTAATAGTGAAATAGAATCTATTATGTCTAATCATACTTGGGAATTAGTTAGTTTACCTCTAGGTGCTAAAACTATTCGTTGCAAATGGATTTTCAAAAAGAAGTTACAAGTTGATGGGTCAATTGATAAATTTAAAGCTTGGTTGGTTGCTAAAGGATTTACTCAAAAGAAAGGTATAGATTATTTTGATACTTTAGCTCCTGTAACTAGAATTTCCTCAATAAGAGTTTTAATAGCTTTAGCTTCTATTAACGACTTGAAATACATCAAATGGATATTAAAACTGCGTTTTTAAATGGTGATTTAGAAGAGGAAATTTACATCGATCAACCTGAAGGTTTTCTTATTCCTGGTAATGAGAACAAAGTTTATAGGCCAGTAAAATCTTTATATGGTCTTAAACAAGCACCAAAACAATGGCATGAAAAAATTGATAAAGTGTTAACTTCTAATGGTTATCTGATTAATGAAGCAGATAAATGTGTATATAGTAAATTTGTTGATAACACTGGAGTGATTATTTGCTTGTATGTTGATGATATGCTTATTATGGGTACTAGCCTAAATATTGTGAACAAAACAAAATGTTTTTTGGCTTCCAACTTTGATATGAAAGATATGGGTGAAGCTGATGTAATTCTTGGAATTAAAATAAGTAGAACTTCTGATGGTATCATGCTTTCACAACAACACTATGTAAAGAAAATTTTAAAGAGATTTAAACATTATGATTGTGATCCTATATCTACTCCTTATGATGTTAATTCTCAATTAAAGAAAAATAAAGAACATAATATTTCTCAAACTGAATATGCTCAAGTGATTGGAAGTCTTACGTATTTAATGACTGCACTCAACTTGGTATTGCATATGCTGTAGGTAGATTAAGTCGATATACTCACTGTCCTAACAAGGATCATTAGATTGCTTTGAACAGGGTACTAAGGTACTTAAGAGGAACTATTAACTATGGTTTATTTTACAGTGGATTTCATGCAGTACTAGAGGGGTATTGCGATGCTAGTTAGGTCTCTGACCCAGACAAGACAAAATTCACGAGTGGTTATATATTTTTTCTTGGTAAAGGTGTAGTATCTTAGAAATCTTCCAAGCAAACTTGTGTAGCTCGGTCTATTATGGAATCCGAGTTTATTGCCTTAGAGAATGCTGATATTGAGGCTGAGTGGCTTAGAAACTTCTTAGCAAATATTCCCATTTGGATAAAACCAGTTCCATCTGTGTCTATTCACTGTGATAGCCAGGCTGCAATTGCTAGAGCTAAAAATAAATCTTGAAATGCGAAGAGTAGGCATATATACCTAAGACACAATATTGTGAGGCAGCTGCTTGATGATAGGATTGATCAGAGTTGAACTAGGCCGATCCTCTGATTCAACTACTAGGTAGAAAACTAGTGACTGATACATCGAGGGGAATGGGCTTATGCCTATGACAAAAAAATCAACAGTAATGGTAACCCGACCTATGTAAATGGGGATCCCAAAAAGTAGGTTCACACGGGTAATAATAAATCACTGGTTGATTTGGTGGCGCACTATCATTTATATTCGAGTGTCCCTTCCTATGGTGTAGATAGTGCAAACTGCAATGTGTAAGGATAAATTTAATTCTTAATGGAGACCATAGTCTTGTTTGGATGGTGTGCTTAATTGCAGTGTACATTTGATGGATCCACCTATATGAGTGTGGGAGTGGGGCCGCTTCCTATGAGAACTCGGGCAGGTTCTCTAGAGCTCTCTTGAATATCCAGGTATGGCGCATGGCCTATTTGTGCCACCCCGACTTGAATAGCTCAGATCTTGAGAATTTTTTTGTGGGTTGTAAGATGGTTGATCTACAATAAGGAATTCTAGTTCATAGAAATTTTTAATTTCACCGTTTTTTTGTGGGTCACTACTTACATATCCTAGGTAATGGTTCATAGTCCTAAAGACACCATTACTCATGCATTTAATTCACTTACTCCTTCGTATCTCTTTTATTCCTGTATTTTGAAATATGTGGGGGATTGTTGTATATAGTGGTATTTCAAAATACTTATTTGTTCTTGTGTTTCTTGTTGTTGGCCCAAAACTCCTTGTCCTACATTGGAAATTTATAAAGCCTTGTCTTGTGTTTGTATACCTTTATACTCTTTATGTTTGGTTAACATGTGGTAGAGTTTAAGGAGGCCCACGTGCGCACAAGCTGAAGCCCAATCGATCAATTTGTGGGATAGGGGTCCGAAGATTGACTTAGTTGGGCATGACGCAGGTGTGTGACGTGCGCGCAGTAGTGGTGCAAATCCTGAATATTTGGCTTTGTGTGTGTGCGCAGGTTTGGCCACTTTTTATCGATTTTGTTATTGGGCCTTTGGGCTTTCTGGGTCGAACCAAGCCTAACACTCTTCTAGTCCACTTATTTGATCTAACCATTTGCATTCAAATCTGAATTTTATTTTGATTAATTCTCCTGATTTAATTTTTGACTGTTGGCAGATTAAATAATTTGACTATTGCAGATTTAAATTTTGCATATTCCCATTTTTCTGTCCAAATTCATTTGTGGCTATTACAATATTTATTTCGTAAATAAATTTTTTTTATTTAATTCGTTGCAGCAATTTCTCTCTCTAAACACTATATAAAGGGGTCCTTCCACCCTTTCTAAATCACACCAGCAGCTACTGCTCTCTTCTCCTCTCTTCTCCTCTCTCTATATTTCTTTTAAATATTTCGAGTTATTACTTTCAGTTCTGCAATTCTAAAGTTTCTAGTTCTGCAATTCTTGTTCTTCAAAGGAGTCATCTAAGCTATTCACATCTCTCCGACATTATGAGTGCATGCTTGTGGGAGGTGCGGCTGTTGTACCCTGGAGAGTAGGCCTCCACTGTCCATCTACACCCAGCAATTTGTTCCATGGGGCGTAATCTACGTTTAAAGGCAATGTTCTCACACGCCTCAGTCTGATAAGTTTCTGCTTTGTTTACTTGTAGCTTTCGTATTTTATTTTTCCAACACCTGATTCTTAAACCCGTATTTTCTATTATTCTTTTTATTAATATCTTAGAACTTCCTCATGTTACCTGGTCAGCCTCTCTCCTATTATTACTTTGGAAAATGCCATTCACTCTAATTTACTAGTAAACACAAAATCAAAGCTCCTACTTTCTTGTCCTGTCTATTTTAAGGCTAAGACCTATTTGAACATCCCATGAAAATTAAAAGGCTCTATTGCTTTTTGTACAGCAGGTGAAAATAGGAATCCATCATCTAAAACGAGGAAAATTGGACAGCTCCACTGCTTTTTGCATAGCAAGTGTAGTTAGGAATCCATCATCTAAAATGAGGGCATTCAGGAAAATTGGGTTCAACCCTACAAATCATGGTAAAAGATCAATTTTAGGATTTCTTGAAATGCCACAATTCCAAATTTTCACGGTCATTTGTAACGGTAGCTGCCATTTTCTATGATGACCCCTATTTATGATTATCAATTTGTACATAAAATTTGGGATCTATTTAGGTTCCCTTTGAGGCTGTGTTTGGTTTGAGGGAATGAAATGGAATGGGAGTGGGGATGGAATGGACATTCCATCCCAATGTTTGGTAAGAGATGGGAATAAGGGATGGGAATTTAATGAAAAAGCATAAGTGGGATCCATTTTCAATGATTTTTACTCCTTGAAAGGTGGGAATAGTCATTTCTTTTGGTTTGAGAAGGAATAACTATTCCTTCATTGAAGGAATAGACCCCCACAAAGAATAGCCATTCCATTCCCTTGCGCAACCAAACACTCACTTATTTTTAGAACATGGAATCACCATTCCATTCCTTTCCTCATTCCCTCATAACAAATATAGCCAAGTGTCTAATTTGAAATTAATAATTTAATCAATTTTATACAATATAAAATGTATAAATTCATTATTTTAAATTAATAAGAATAAGAATAAAAAATAATTATATCTCATAAATTTTTATGAATTAATCCTATTTTAATTTAAGATGATTAATGTGTACCATTAATACTATGAAAATTTTGTTGAGAATGAAAAATGAACTTTTCCTTTATATATTTATTATTATTTTTTTTTAATACCTATTAACATGTTTTGTATTATTCTCTCCCACATTGAAAAAACTCAAACTCAAGTTTTGCAATGTTGAAGTATGAGATTCTTCAAACATCAAACTTGCATCCTTAGAATAAGTGTACAAATTTGATTGCAGTTGATGCAACTTTATCTTCTTGATGGAAATCAATAAGAATGATAGGAGTATTAATGAATAAATTGTTTTCATTGTATTGTGAGATCTATATTTGGGATGGGTAATTTAATGAAGACCACAAACATATTTTGTATTGGCATGAACGTGAAAAACAATCATATTCTCATCCACTAATTTGACTTATGCATGAACTTACAGTTTTGTTCAACTCCATCTTTTTCTTTCCTCTCCAAAACAAAAGTTTGCACATTGATATAACCAGCTTGAATAGAAACACTAAACTCCTTTTCTTTTCTTTTTCTTTTTCTTTTTTTATTTTATTTTATTTTATTTTATTTTTTTATGACAAGCAATACACTCACACAAAGTAAAAAACAAGACCTCCTCAAACTCCACTCTTAAGAAACTCTTTTTTCTAGCACATCTTCGGACTTGTTTGAGAACTTAAGAAATTGGATCAAACTAAGTCCACTATTTGGTTTTTAAATAAACAAAGTCACAATTGGTTTTTTTTTTTTTAATAAAAAAAAAATATTTTTATGCCTTATTTTTATGACAAAGCTGAACTCATTAACATGAAAAAAAAAAATTTATCAAATAGTGTGGAATAAAAATTGACCAAACTTATCCTCAACTGATCAAATTTTCAAATTTTCCAAACAGCCTCTTTGGGAAATTTAGTTCCATGCAAAACAAAAAGGAGGAACATCTTTTTTTTTTTTTTGCTAAGTATAAAAAGAAAGAACTTGTACAAGAACAGTAACCCGTAATTTATTAATTTACCTTTGTCTCTCATTCTCTCCCATCCACAAAAGAAGTGTTAATAGTTTGTACTTCGCCTTTAAGCCATACAACACCCCTCTTGGTGACTTCAACATCTTTCTTAATTCGTGGCCTAATATACTTTGGGGAAGGCCTCAAAAGTGGTTTGAACCTTGAACCGTTGACACAGCTGGGTTAAGTTGAGTTTGTTTGGTTGTCAGAGAAAAAAAAAATTGAATCTTGTGTTTTCTTGTTGCTTTTTTGGTCTTAAAAACACGCAGAATAATACAACTGAGTTTTGCCCCGCTTTTGTGAGATAAAACACCCTAGTCTAAATGCAATAGTAAATGCAAATTAGCAAATAATAGATATAATTAACCCACTGAACTAGAAGATGGGACAGCTTCCCGTACTATAATTCAAAATGCATCAATTAAGATTGCTCTTAAAGTATTAAACCATGTGGGGATCAATTAAGATCGTTTTGTGCAATATTTAACTTTTGTTGATAGTAATAACAAAAAACTTGAAATGATTGTCCCACACTATATTTAGTAATAAAATTATAAAATAATTTAAGGAGAAATTATGGAAAAGTATATATTATAGGACTTATGGAGGCATAAGTTCATGGTAAAAACTTATGAAGCCACAAGTCTACTTTTAAACATAGTTAGTAAAATATGGTATGGGAGAATGGGGGACGGCATATGTATAAGTATAATTCGGTTTTTCTTGACAAAAATACTATAAAAAATTAGGCATAAAAAACGAAAACGGAAATAATATGGATATGAGCATGTACGTGTACAATACAAATTTTAATTAAAAATTTGAAACAAAAAATACGCGAGTGTATTATGTTATTTCATTTAGTATATCACTAAAAATCACTATTTTATATTGTTTTATTTAAATATTGTTAAAAATCAATCACATTTAAAATAATAATCAATTTTATTATTTTATTTTGTTTTATTTTTTTGTACATTTGTTTAGAAAGAAGCAAGAATTTGATTAAGAAGATAACAAAAAACTAATATGTAAGTCTTGATCTATATTTATTTTCACATTTCTATTCTCTAAGTTATTTTACAGTTCTTGTCCTAGAATCATAAGAAATGTGGTCTATATAATAAAAGAATAGATACAATCATCTAATCTTTAACAAATCCAAAACAATTATATAAAGAGATAAGAAATTATACTATAAAAATTATAAATTAGGTCTTGATTTAACAAAATAAATATAAAAATCATGATATTTTAAATATTGGCTATAATATTGTTGATGATTATAGTAAGAGTCAAATTGTCAACAATACAATTAAGAGTATTTTGACATAAGTATAATATGGAATACATCAAATATGTAAACTATACGTTTCCTATAAAATATAAAAAAAAAAAAAAAAAAAAGAGTATTTTTTATTATGTTTGAACTTTGTACAGAAAATGAGAGTTTTTTTTAAAAAATATGCACGTACGTGTATTATTCGGATATAGTACGAGTATTTACTAACTAGGCTTTTAAGTAAAATAAGAGTATTTTTATAATAGTGTTTTAGTGTATGAGGTCAATATTACCCTTAAGTTTTATTTTTTGTTTTTAAATTTTAAAGTGGCATAACTTTCATTCTACATATTGATTTTTTTATAAAATTTATATATTTGAAATTTATTCTTCGAGATCTTCGAAACAAGACTCATGATAAATAAGAAATTTTGTGAAGAAAAAAAAACAGTTACATTCACTAAATGTAATTATTTTGAAATTGTTACGTGTAACTGTTTTAGAGATATTTATATATATATATTTTTAATAGAGTTTAAATTTAAATTAAATGTTTTGTGACAAAATTTAAATGTTTTGTGACTAAAAACAATTAAATATACATGTTTTATGACAAAATTTTAAGTTTTTTATGTCTAAATGCAATTATTTGGAAACAGTTACGTGAAAATATAGCTAACTCAAAATGAATCCAAGAAAATATAATTTAGTCAGTGGCAAAAGTCAATTCAATAATGAATTTTTAGGTATGAAATTTTATATTTTCCATTAATGGCAGGCTATTACCACCACATAAAATACTTTAAACCTCCCACTTAGTTTATATTTTTTAAGGTTTTATGAAAATATAAAAGGTTTTTACGAAAACTAATCACGTAGCCTAATAGAAAACATCATTCCGAATAACTTTGTACAATAAATTTTTTTCAAAAACTATCAATCAAGTGGATTTTTTGGCAATTTTTCATAGAAAATGTAATAGAGATTATAAATGATAAAAAAGTCCACTTAAATGACAAATTTTGAAAAAGACTTTCTTTATTAAAATTGTTCGGAATGATGTTTTCTAATGGACAATGCGACTAGTTTTCATAAAAAAAATTTCATATTTTTCATAAAACCTTAAAAAGTGTAAAGTAATGGGGGGCTTAGAGTACTTTATGTGGCAGCAATAGCCTCCATCTTTCCATCAAAATAAGCAATTAGATTTAAGTTTTTACATAGATGATGAGGGGCTTTAAAGTTTAATTTGATGGCTTTGTGTGATTGATTTCCAGTGATGATTCTTATAGCCAATGTTGCTATTACTAGGAAAAAAAAAAAAAAAAAAGATTCCCTTACGCTATGTTTAGGTAAGGAATTTCTAGGTGGAATTTGTCTGTGAGATGAAATTTTTACAATTTTTATAAGGAAGTCTCCTTATAAAAGTTGCACAAACCTCCGTATAAAAATTGTACAAATTTCATGTCAAAGACAAATTCCATCTAAAAATTCTTTATCCAAACATAGCATTAATGCGCTCCTACTGCGTTCCCCTTTCAATGACTTTGTGTGATTAGAGCACCAACATGCTTTGGACTTAAGCATATGACTTGGGACTTTCCAATTAAAGTTTTCTTGTAAGGGCTCCCCCATTTGTAACACTCGTCAGGTTTTGCCCATAAGAGCTTCACAATGATGACGGGAAACCCCATCAACGAAGAGCATGCGTGATGTGGTGAAACCAATTAAATTCCCTGTGGTTGAGATCTTGCAAGAGGCGTCGAGAACGTATGGAAAATGGGACGCTTTGATATATATAGACAAAGAGAACAATGTTATAAAGTATGTGAGTAGGTGGATGACACCACCCCTTCTATATTCATAGTGCTGGTCGGTTGTTTCCTTTCTCTGAAGCTTTCTCTATGTGCTACACCCATGTATTATATTCCGGTTGAAGCCTATATATAAGGCTTATGTTACACAACATTCTGTATCCTCTGAAGACGAATAAGAGACTACTCTCTCCATACACTTTGTTTATTTTATTCTATCTATTTCTTCTTGTTCTAAATTCTTAATTTTACAACATGTTATCAACACAAATTGCTTAAAGATTTTGTGAGCAATATCATACTACCACCATCTTCTTTCTTAACCAATTTAGTTGTGGTAAGTTGGTATTCTATTAACCAATTTGGTTGTGGATTGGTTTTTAATCTAAATTATATATCTTGAATGGAGGAATCCATCTTCTCTTCCTAAAGTAAGAGAAGATTTAAAAATAAAACCTGAATTTTTATAAATAAATAAAATGAGTGATGATTTATTTTTTCTTCCTGAAGTAAGAAAAAGATTTGAAAACTTGAAGTTTTCTATATGAAAAGTTATTATTTACATGTTATCTTCCTGAAGTAAGACACAATTTTGAATCCCCAAAATTTTCTATAAGAAAAGTTGTTGTTCATATATTCTCTTTCTGAAGTAAGAGATAAATATAAAAACCTGAAGTTTTCTATTAAAATAAAGGGGTTATTATTCATATTTCTCTTCTTGAAGTAAGAGACAAATTTCAAAACCTGAAGTTTAGAAATGATTAATAATATCTCAATTTAATTTAATAAAGTGATAGTCAATAATGACCAAATTAAATTGAGTAATGTATTTCTCTATTATGTGTCATGCAACTTCTTTATATATTAGAAAAATTTTGTTGAAAATTAATGGATGAACTTTCACTTTTGCTTTAGTTAGCATAGGAGAACACACAAAAATCTACTGCTGTTTTATTTCGAATTGATTATCAACTTCACCTCTGTTTTCAGTCAACTTCTCTTAGATTGACTGGTAACTTCACTGTATCAGCTTAAAGTATGTCATTCTATGATAAAAACCACCAGAAGTGGAATAAGGAAATACCAAATCACTAGAAGTGGACTAATGACATACCAAATCACCAGAAGTAGAATAATACAATACCAAACCGCTAGAAGTGGATTAATGGCATACCAAACCACTAGAAGTGAAGCAATGAAATATAAAACCACCAGAAGTGGAATAATACAACATCAATCCACCAAAAGTGGAATGACACTGAAGAAATAAGCAAAGGTTTATAAACTAAACCTACAAGATAAGTGTTTTAGATAAACACTAATCACGTACGTATTTTTCATACGAATTGACATTTCATAAATTTATACCAAGCATCCATAAAATATATATATATATATGTGTGTGTGTGTGTGTGTGTGTGTGTGTGAACCCCAGAAAACGGCCCACAAGGATTTGCCGGAAAGAATGGGTATATAGAATGGGTGAAAGACAACAAACGAAAAGGAGTCGCCACCTCATTTTTTAGGGAAAAGAGGAAAACCACAAAAATGTTTTATTTTCAAAACCACATGACTCCATTTAAGGAAAAGCAAAGTCTTTGAAACTAGAAAATTGGATTCGGGGGCTAAGTTACGACATGGGAAGGTTCTGGGCAAAAGCCCATAGGCACCCACATCGCCCGAGTTGGTCTCTTAATTTAATTGGGCTAACTTAATATCTTTTTCACTCAAATACCAACATATATCATCACAAGGCAGCATGCATATCATATATTTCATCCAATCACCCATGCACAATCAAACAATTAAATCAAAACAAAAAGAAAAGAAAAGAAAAGAAAAAAGCCTAGGATACTTGGATCCTAGAACGGACTTGAGCCTCACGAAGAGCGCCTACATACCATGCAGCGAAATACATGGATCAAAGTCCACGTAGTTCGAAAAGAATAGGGTTAGAACCTAATACAAACCTACGGTAAATACCCTAGGTTTCCTCATTTGAAAATGTATCGAATAATCCAAAATTGGGACTTCCACAAGAGGAAAACTTTGATAGAAAACCAGAATTTTAGCAATAAAGGAAACCTTTGATAATCACCATATGTTTGTATTAAGAAGTAACCCTAGGAGGGAGAAAAGAAAAGAAAGAAAAAGAAAGGTGAATTGGGGCACCTTCAAACCCTACTTACCTGAGCGCAAAAGCTCCAATCATTAGCCATTTCAGACCATAGCAGCCCTATTTGCAATAGGACAAGCATTGTACATGTTTGCACCCTTACAAGTGCACAAAATCATGCAAAGAGAGCAATATACTAATCTGGGCAGAACCATGACAAAGCCTAAAATCATCCATTTATCATGCAAATAACAAGAATAATGAATAACTAGGGACCCTAACTCAATCCTACATGCAATGACTCGACTAACATCCATAAAAACCTACCAAAGACACACTAACAAGCATAAGAGACTCCAATAATATCAATAAACATGATAGCAAAGCACATTCTAACCAAAAAGATGATATTTTATGTAAAATATGAAAATAAACCTTCCTACGGCGAGCTTTCTTAAGCGAAACTATCCTAAGATAATTTCACGTAAAATAGTCATTATGGGGAGCTGCAATCAACATATCCTATGTAAAATATATATACTAGAACACAATAGAAGTGATTTCATGCTTAAACACATCACAGAAGGCTCTCATGCAAAACCTCACTCAACGAAAAGGATAATTACCCTTAGAAAAGGATAATGTCTCCTAAAACCCTATAAAATATACTATATGAATGCAAACCTAGCATGATTCAACTATATGCAGCATATATAGAATGACTATGATGAGCAACAACTCAAAAAGCTAAGCTAAGCATGCTGTATAAGACCTATGCGATTTCAAGGTTATCGAAACCCTAATCTCACAACTATGCATTAAAACCTATGAAACAACTCTAAGACATGCTCAAATTATCATGAATATCATTCATATCATATATATTAACTAACAGGAGCATCAATTCATGATAACAATCATAGCAACCTAGACATGTGAACTATGCATGATTTAAGAGGATAAGAAGAGATAATACTATCCAATCCTTAGTAAACCAGGGATTATCAAGCATATAAAGTCATAAACCATCTCAAAATCATTCATACAACATCACATAAGCATTGAATTCAATCCATAAGAAGAGCAACTTCATGCACCATAACTATCTTAGAAGAAGGAGAAGAAAGAAAAGAAGGAAAAGCAGAAAATTCATGTTCAGCATTAAAGGGACATGCTTACCTCTTGTAGACTCTTCCTTGTCTTCAAACCTCTTGTTTCCTTGCTTGCTTGGGGTTGAAGAGCCTCCTCTTGATGTCCTTCTAACTCTTCAAACTCGTAGCTCCCTCTCTCTCTAAGTGTAAAGTGCCATTAACCTCCCCCTATGTGCTGAATATCATGTCCTTTATATAGAGAACTGACCCCCTAAACCAATGGCTAAGATTAATTCATTAAATAATGATCCTAGGGCTATTAGAGACTCTCTTGGTGCTCAAACAACTCAAACTTACACACTCCTAAGCTCAGACAAGTTGTTTTGGAGGAGGAAACCGTCAAAAGAGGGAAAGAAGAGTCAGAGTTCGAGTTGAGGAAGGATTCCTCGGGTGACCATCTAGGCCTGGACAGTTAGCCGTCTGGGCTTGGACGGCTGACCGTCCAGCCCCGGACGGTTACCCGAGGGTCTCCTATATCCGCTTCGGTTTTGACTTCTACTTGTTTCAGAAGTCCTAAAATCTTCAAATTAAGTCTGATTTTGACGAAATAAAAGCCAAAACAACCGTGTTTCGAAGGGGAACACATTTTTAGGCATTTTAGGACAAAAATCCTCAACCATGGGTGCATGGTTAGGTTTTACAAAGGTGGTTAACCATGGTGCTTCACCGTCGCTAAGCTAGGTTTGTACACAAGGTCGAACCAAATGCTTTCCCAATCGAAATTCGATCTTTCTAAACATGTTTAGGACATAAATAAAGCCCAATTGAAGTTAAATGAGAGAAAATTGGTTGGGTCTTATGAGTTAATTTGAGCAAACCAAGAAAGGGTCTTTTAGCCAACCCGAACCATTACGAGCCGAATTGATCTTAAACCATTAATTCATGAAATTGAACCTATATATGGACTCTATGTACTCATATGAACTTGATGGAATGACTCGGGATTCATTCCAAAGTCAAATGGAAAATATATGGCTTAAAAGACGATTATGCCCTTTAAGTCGCAAAAGTTCTTATTGACCATCGAGATGAACTCCAAATCACTTCAAAATTCATACACATGATATTCAACGCCATAGAAACTCAATGCAAAAGACTAGACTTGAAAAGGATTCAAAATCCTATTTGAAATGATATGTCCTAGCTAAGGTGACAAAAATGGGGTGTGACAGAAGCCCCTCATTGGTGAACAAGTTTCACTTGCGAGTCAATGATAAAAGAACAACCCATTTTTGTTTGATGGATTAATCTCAATACCAACAAACTCAAATGGAACCATAAGGATAGACTTCGTCATATCCAAGCATGTGACGATTTCATCGAAGCAAAAAATTTATTGCATGCCAACATTCGTTGGTGCGCTCATGCAAATGCCTTTACACTACACTAATTGCATTAGTGATATAACAGCTCATTTTTGCTTGTTGGATTAATCTCATTAATACCAACAAACTCAAATGGAACCATAAGGATAGACTTCGTCATATCTAAGCATGCGACGATTTCATCGAAGCAAAGAATTGAATGCATTTCTATGCATGCCAACTTCGTTGGTGCGCTCATGCAAATGCCTTTACTATGCACTAATTGCATTAGTGATATCCACATGGTCTTCTCATGATGCAAAGCTAGTTGCACTAGTGCATCACAAGGTATCCTACCAATTTCATTGGCATTTCTCAAAACGAGTTATTTCATAACTCATAAGTTATCATTTCATGTGAATTTGAATTGAATGTCCACCAATTCAAAAACAAGTGCATTTCATGCCAGTCTCACTGGGGATAACAAAGGTAGTGAGTTATCTCATAACTCATGACTCATCACTTCATATGAAATTATGATTTCATGCCACTTTCAGTGGAAATAGCAAAGATAGTGAGTTATTTCATAACTCTTGAATCAACATTTCATGTGAAATTATGCCACTTTCTGTGGAAACAACAAAGATAGGGAGTTATTTCATAACTCATGAATCATCATTTCATGTGAAATTGTCTTTATCACATGATATGAGACCCAATTGCAAGTCAATTGATTCAAAATCAAGCTCATTTCTTATCATTTCATGTGAAATTATCCTTATCACATGAAATAACAATGTACTGGGAGTTATTCAACTCAAAATCAAGTTCATTTTATGTGAAATTGTCTTTATCACATGAAATGACAATGTATTGAGAGTCATTCAACTCAAAATCAAGCTCATTTCTTATCATTTCATGTGAAATTATCCTTATCATATGAAATGACATTGAATTGAGAGTTAATTGATTGGAAATCAAGCTTATTTCATGTCATTTCATGTGAAATTATCTTTATCACATGATACAACATTGATTTTGAAAGTCAATTGATTGAAAAACAAAGTGCATTTCATGCCCTCTTCACAAAGATAGCAAGTTACTTCGTAACTAGCATAACTCATGAATCATCATTTCATGTGAAGTTATCTTTATCACATGATTAGCAAGTCATTTCATGTGAAGTTATCTTTATCACATGATACGATATCACTATCATCTCCTAGAGAATTGAATTCCAAAACTTGAAAGTCAATCTATTCAACACCAAGCTCATTTCATGAGAAAGCCATTTATCATGGCTATTACAATTCCTCGTTATGTGGGCAAATACAATCACCCAAGATTCAAAAATTTCATTGAAACTTGATAAACTTGAGGGATATATTCATCCCATAACTCAAGGATTGCACAAGAAGTCCATTTGGAGAAGTTTAGAGGTCGCAAGCGCGCGAGACGGGGCAAACGGGCAAAGCGGGCTGGGGTGACCATCTACCCTCAGATGATCAACCGTCCAGGGCAAGACGGCTGACCATCCAAGGGGGGATGGTTACCCGAGCCCACCAAGTAAAAAATCTGGGTTTATAAAACCCAACTCTTGCCCACTGATTCCCACATTCTCCTATTCGAAAATTAAAGAGTTTCTCTCTCTAAACTCACATCCTATCTTCTCCTTCTCTCATTCTCTCATTCCTACTTCAAAAACATTCAATCCGAACATCAAATGCACATCGAACAACAACAAATCAAGCCTATTTAACAATCAAAACAACCAATTCACATAATCTTTGGGAATCAAACCAAATCAAACCCATTTTTCACAAACCCAACTCCATCATCAAGAATGTCATCAAGCAAGGACTCAAGCACCAAGTATCCATTCTATAGGGTCAAAAGCAAGTACAAGGCACCACTCTATGATACTCCACAAGATACGGTGTTGTTTGAACCCGACAAACATCTCTCATTCCTCCATTCCCAACAAGAAGTAAGTTTACCCAACTTAACACTTTTCTTTTGAATCTTTCGATTCTTTTGATGAAATTGCATTCCCTTTTACTTCTTTTGAATTCCCCTTGGGTTGTTGAGTGATATCCCTTGATTTGGCAAGGATTGAACACACAAATTCTTTTCATTTGAAAGCTTGAAAAATGGCACCCGTCAAGTGTTCGATAAAATGTTCAAGTGAAATAAAGATGTTCAATCTTTACCAAATCAGTGTATATCAACAAGTAAACATTCAAGTGAGTAATATGCTATGATTTAGCAAGGATTGATCATACAAAATTCTTTTGTTTCAAGGCTTGGGAAGTGTCACCCCCTAAGTGTTCGATAAAATGCCCAAGTGATAAAAAAGTGTTCAATCCTTGGCAAATTAAGGCACATGAACAAGTAAACTCATAAACATACATTAGCAATTCATTTCATGAATAAAAACAACTTTTTGACATCTTTTAGAAAACAATTTAAAACCAATTGCTAGTGTAGGTTTATTATTTACATGTTCTTTCAACTAACTCTCAAGGTATTTTCAATGGCTATAGCCCAACTTTCAGGACATGCACACTAGGTCCTCCATCAAAGGACTCATTGAATAGTGGCGGAACATGGAAAACTTCCAACCCATTGCCAAGGGCCATGTCGAAAAGGCCGGTTTTGGTCTATTCCTAGACTCTTTGTGGAATGACCAATGTGATAGGCAAGCCTTGCTAGCCTTGTCTGAACTATGGTGGGACACCACCAATACATTCCATTTTGGCTTCGGGGAGATGACACTCACCCCCAAGGATTTTACCATGATTACGGGCTTGAGCATTAAGGGCAAAAGCTTGGAGTTCTATGAAGAGGCTCACACGGATGAGGATTATCTCCTAGCTTACCTTGGGATGGAAGTTGAGGTAATCAAGAAAGCAGTGTGTCACACCCCATTTTTGTACCACCTTACTAGGGCTCATCATTTCATGAATGTTTTTGTTTTGTTTTTGAGTCTAGTAACTTGCATTAGGTTTCTAGAGTCACAAGGACAATAGGTATGAATTTTGGTTCAAATTGGAGTTGATCTTGAGGGATAATAAGAGCTTTTGTGACTTGAGGGGCATAATTGTCTTTTAAGTCCCAAACTTTTCATTTGACCTTGGAATGATCTCCAAATTGTCAATTGGAGTTCATATGGATGCATAGGAGGTATTTCTAGGTTCAATTTGATAAATCAATGGCTTGGGATTAAAATGGCTCGATGTAGTTCAAGATTGGTTAATTGACCCTTCTTTGGGTTTGCTCTAATTGACTCACAATTACCAACCAAATCTTTTCAAATTGACTTTCATTAGTCATCATTTTACTCCCAAAAGTGTTTTATGAAGTTCAATTTTGATATGGAAAGTGTTTGGTTTGACCCTATGTGCATGCCTATGCTTAGCAAAGGTAGAGCATAGTGGTTAACCACCTTGTTCAAACCTAACCATGCCCCCATGGTTAATGGTTTTCACCCTAAAATGTTCAAAAACATATTTCTCATCGAAACACGGTCGTTTTGGCTTTTGTTTCATCAAAATCGGAGTTAATTTGCCCCCTGAAACACTTCTAGAAGGGAGGGGAGACAAAATAGGCAAAAAACTAGAAATGGGCTCGGGTGACCACCCAAGCCTGGGCGGCTAGCCGCCTGGGCCCAGGTGGCTAGCCGCCCAGCCTTGGGAGGTCACCCGAGACCACTTTCCTATTTACACCATGTTTCCTTGCTGAAGCGGATTC
Source organism: Liquidambar formosana (assembly GCA_039720395.1). Taxonomy (NCBI): domain Eukaryota; kingdom Viridiplantae; phylum Streptophyta; class Magnoliopsida; order Saxifragales; family Altingiaceae; genus Liquidambar; species Liquidambar formosana. The sequence goes on along the minus strand of JBBPBK010000197.1, from coordinate 268,622 downwards.
CTCCCTATTTTGACGAACAAGGACTCTTTTGGACGAGTTTCCTTCTATTTTTTGGTAACTTCTGAGTTACTTAAGCCCCAAGGGGGTCTCTAATAGCCCTTGGATTAATTTTTAGGGTTTTAATCCCAGCCATTGGTTAATCCTAATTGAAGTCTATAAATACCCCCTATGCTTCAGCACAAGGGGAGCCACTTTATGCATTAATACTTGAGTGTTTGAGAGAGAATAAGAGAGAGAGACTTGAAGGAGAGCTGGAGTTCTTGCTGTAGCCTTGGAGAGGATTGGTTCAAGTCATCCATAAGAGCAAGGGAGAGTCTCTACAACAGCAAGGAAGTTTCTTCTTAAGGTATTCCTCCCTCTTTGTTTATGCTGAATATGGGTTAGGCTTATTGCATGTTAAAGGTAACTTTTTTATCATGTATTAACACTCTAGCTAGTTAATATACATGGAATATCTATTGTTTATCTACTGTTTAGCATGCTTTAGGGCTGTCCTATGTGTTTTTTATGCATAGTTATGGTTCTTGTGCTCCTGTTGCCCTTGTGCTAGGATTAGTGTCATTGCATGTTAGAGTTAGGATTTTCATCATGTTATGTTGCTTTAGTTAGTTAATATGCATGATTTAATTTCTGTTTAGTTTGGTTTTAGCATGACTAAAGTATGTTTTGTATGTCTTTAAGCATATTTGTGAGTTTAGGGTTTTAGAGTCATTGTTTTGTGTTAATTCTCATATAGCATGATAAAGTAGACTTTTTTATTGGTTTTTCTTCGTGTTTGCTGTATATGTCTTGCATATAGAGTAAATATGATGTTTTTGCATGCATGTTAGTATATTCTAGGGTTTTTATGCATAATATGGTTTTAGGAATATGTTAGGACTTATTATTGTTCGCTGTTTTTGCTGTTAGCATGCTTAGTAGATGATTTTAGGCCATAATACTATTCTGTCCAGATTTGCATATCATTGTTTTTGCATGGTTTTGAGCACTTGTAAGGGTGCAAATAGGTGTGGTATTTGTCCTATGGCAAATAGGGCTGCCAATGTCTGAAATGGCTAATGCTTGGAGCTATTGCGCTCAGGTAAGTGGGTGTGAAGGTGCCCCAATTCACCTCTCTTCCTTAAATCTTTCTCTTCTCCCTCTTTAGGGTTATTTCCTAATATGAGTTTATGGTTTAATCAAAGGTTTCCTTCACAAACAAAATTCTGGTGTTTTTATTAAAGTTTCCATTTTGTGGAGTTCTTTCTAAAATCAAACTTTCTATCATATTCAACTCTTTTGATCAAATAAGGAAACCTAGGGTTTTTACCATAGGTTTGTATTAAGTCTTAACCCTAGTTCTAATCGAACTACGTGGACTTTGATCCATGTATTTCGCTGCATGGTACGTAGGCGCTCTTCGTGAGGCTCAAGTCCGTTCTAGGATCCAAGCATCCTAGGTTTTCTTTTTGTTTTGTTTTCTTTTTCTTTATTTTCTGTTTTTGTTTGCTTATTATGCATGGATGGATGAATGAAATATATGATATGCATGCAATTCTTGTGATGATATACTTGCTGATTTTTGTATGGAAAGACTTTAATTTAGCCCAAATGAACTGAGAAACCGAAAGGGTGACATGGGTGCCTATAGGCTTTGCCTAGAACCTTCCCATGTCATAACTTAGCCTCCGAATCCCTGATTTCTTTGGTTTCCAAAAGACTTGTTTTTGCCTTTCCTTTTTTTTTATGGAGTCATTCAAAATTGTTTTCTTAAAACAAAAATGGTTTTTAGGGTTTTCCTTGTTTCCTTTAAAAAATAAGGTGGCGACTCCTTTCCTTTTCTTTTTGAAAACTTATTTTCTTTTAAACCCTTGTGGGCCCAATTTCCGGGGTTCACACAGTGCGCCGCACTTGGCTTTTCAACAAGTTTGCCAAACAAAGGGAGAGCGAGGGTGCGAGCCCCGATTGTATTACAAGGGCATTCCTTTTGTACATGATCTCATGCACATTCTTTGCCAGGACGGGCGACCTAGCCCCTTTGGGTCTTCTTGCAAGCATGGAGGATGTTGACAAGATTAGGAAATTCAACTGGGGAGGGGCTGCTCTAGCCACCATGTATCGCACAATGTGTGACATGTCACGCGGTGTGACCAAGGACTTCGGTGGGATGCCCTTTGTTTGGGAGGTAATGCTACTTCCCTTTCATTTCTTTTCACTCTTTTTTTTGACTTTTTTCTCAACTCTTGACAGGTTTGGTGCTATGAGTACCTCAACCTATGTCGCCCATCCCTCGCTGAGGAAACCATTGAATGGCCTACCCTCAAGAATTACTCCCCCACTTATGTGTCCATCTGGGCGGCGAATCGTCATGATTACGCCTTTGCTAGAGCTCACCTAGCAAGACTCACTGCTGATATGGTGAAATTCTTTCCCTATTCTTTTCCTTTTCTTTTTACTCCCAATTTCTCATTCTGGATTTTTGAACAGATTGAATGGAATCCATGGAAGATATGGGTACCAATGCTACCCAAGCGATGCATTCCTAGCCTGATGCTGACTGGCAAGAGGGTACTCTTGGAAGGCCCCGTGGGTAGGTACTGGTACCGAGAGGAGCATGTCTTACGACAAGTCATGGGTGATGTGAAAGCAGCCATGGCTCCAATGCCTCCACTACTAAACATGAGGCATGCTAACTTGATGGAGGGAGAGGAGTTGTGGGATGCCCTGAGAGGCTGGGATGCGGAGGAGTTCACTTCTCTTGGCATTGCATATGACACTTTCTGCTTTCAATATCTGATGAGGCCCAGGGTGACAGGCCTCCCTCCTCAGGGGGTAAGTCTTTGACGTTCTCCTAGCCTTTTCTTTTGATAGAGACTCTATTTAATAGGTGAACACTTGCAGGGTTGACGAGCACGAGGACATAGCTCAACAGTGGGCTCAGGAGTGGTTCCTGGCTCTGAAGATGATGAGATGGAGGGGGATAGGTCACTACCCTTGCCTCAGCCTAATTGGTTCATTGATTTGTGCTATGGATCGGACTTTGTCAAGACTGCCATCACTCATCCTGCATTTGATAAATCTCTTAAGATCGACCCAAATCGAGAACAGGTGAGTTCTCTTTATGGGTATTTCTTTCTTTCTTTGAACATTACCTTCAATTTTATCCTTATTGATTATCCTAGGTGCCTGCGGCATATGCCCAAGAGTTCATCGACCTTAGTGAGGGCTTGAGGCGTGACCTTGTGAGGATGAGCTTAGCCAAATCTATGGCGGAAGCTCGTTTGGATGTCATGGTAAGTGTTCAACCCATTTTAAAGTTCCCATTTGTGGTTTTCAACCAACCTTATTCTCATACTTAGCCTCTTTGCAATGGATTCTGTATATGCAGCCCCCACCAACAATGCGCCCTCCTAGAGCACCTCGTGGGGGTCGTGACGGAGCTGGGACGAGCCGCAAAAGAAGCTCTGGGAACCGCTGAGTTCATTTACTTTCTTGTTGGGCTTGTAGAAACAATGAGACAATGGCTATCTTTTTGCATTTCATGCTTGTGTTTTGTAATTGCCACCTAAAACCAACTTTCTTATCCCCTGCTATGGATACTTGTTGTGCTTGTTTGAATCTATCATGATGATGTTATAGTGCCTTTCTCATTAAAATTTGAGTCAATGTGAGTTCATAGGAATGAAAATGGCCTAAAAAAGCCATCCGAACGCGAAAATAGGCAAAACCGGACGAAACAAGGCAAAACAAGGCGGAGGCCTCGGGTGACCATCTGGCCCCGGATAGTTAGTCGTCTGGGCCTAGACGGCTGACCATCCAGTCCCGAACATGTTGGGAATCTAACAAGAGGGAAAAATCGAAGTGCGGAATATAAAAATTTTTCCTACGATTCCCAATCCCATGAATCTAACTATGCATAACACAAAATCAAACCCTAACTACAAAGAGGGTTAGAACACTTACAGAATTTTTGGTCTTCTCCTTTTTTGCTCCAAGCTTTGATTCCGGACAGCGGTGAATGAGCAGCCCAAGTGTGCTGCCTCCAACGGTATCCACACCTAGCTAGAGCTTCAAGTCCTTTCCTCCTTTTCCTTGTTGTTGCTAGTGTAGGAGAAGAGAAGAGAGAGAGAGAGGGAGGCTGGAAATTTTGGCCAGCCCTTGGGGAGCCTCAAAAAGTGATGATGTCACACATCATAGTGTGACTTAAATAGTCCACACTAAAGGGGCCGGCCCTAGAGGGGAAACCCTTTTAGGGTTATGTGCAATTTCCCTAAATTGCACAATAACCCCTATTGTTTATATCAAATACAAACATGGCCTCAAAGAACTATTCTTTATGCACTCATACCCTTTCTCTCATAGACTTTAAAAGCTCATCTTGCATGATCAGTGTGTGACCCATTGGGTTCACATCATCAAGTAGTAGGAATAGCACGAGGTGTGCACAATGGAACTCTTTCCATTTAGGGTCTAATTGGAACTCCTTCCAATTCCCTAATTGATTATAACTCACTTATATCAATTAGGGCTTCTACTAACCATGAGTAACACCTAGCATATGGCTCATGGTGTGGTCCTTAATGAGGTGAATAGTCATTTACAAAGAACCCTTCTGTTATAGTTTATAGGTTACAATTGCATCCTTCCTTCAACACAATGTCTCCAATTAAACTAATAGGACATGGAAGTCTGTCAAGTCCCTAGTTTAATTACTTTATACTCATTCATAGATATCAACTCATTGATGAACTCATGAAACTCTTTTCATATTCATCCTACCATGGCCATGGATTTAATGAGTTATATTATGAATGCTATATGAGACATTCTCTCTCTTTTTCCTGAGAGTGATGGATCCCTTGTTAATCACTCACATGCCTTCATACACATAGCAGTAGGGCCAATGAACACCTTTGCAGACCCCTGAATAGGATCTACACTTAGTGTTATCAAACTTCTAAAGCTATATGCATAAGGCAACTATGGTGTCTCAGGTCTAAGGATTACTTGTACCACTATAACAATGAGAAACTGATTGACAGGCAGGATAAAACTCCATTCAGTTTATCTCATATCTTTGGTCACATTCAGTGTATGTTAGGATTATGCCCTAGAGCCAATCATAGAGATGATTGTTTAGGGATTAGGAACAATCAATTGATTTCATTTTATATATGTCACATTTATTATTGATTTAATAAAAGGGCTTATTCTATTATGTTTATATGCATCATTTATATTTACATAATATGTCCATGGAGTTAGAGTTGAGAATATGAAATTACAAAGGGTTGTAATTTTGAGACTCTAAATATATCTCTGTACTAAACTCCTAAATCATTCCTAGTTGAAGGTTCACTATGATGGACAGTAATGAACCATAGGACTAGCACTTGTTAGGTTGACTCTATAGGAGGATAGCTAGTCTCAAGCTATTTGTGTGGAGACACTACAACCAACAAGTGGGTGCCTATTATCAGAATAGGTACACTGAATGTGACCAAAGATATGAGATAAACTGAATGGAGTTTTAACCTGCCTGTCAATCAGTTTCTCATTGTTATAGTGGTACAAGTAATCCTTAGACCTGAGACACCATGGTTGTCTTATACATGTAGCTTTAGAAGTTTGATAACACTAAGTGCAGATCCTATTCAGGGGTCTGTAAGGGTGTTCATTGGCCCTTCTGCTATATGTGTGAAGGCATGTGAGTGATCAACAAGGAATCCATCACTCTCAGGAAAAAGGGAGTGAATGTCTCATACAGCATTCATTGAATATAACTCATTAAATCCATGGGCCCATGGTAGAATGAATATGGAAAGGAGTTTCCATAAGTTCATCATTGAGTTGATATTAATGAATGAGTATAAAGTAATTGAACTAGGGACTTGACAGACTTCCATGTCCTATTAGTTCAATTGGAGACATTGTGTTGATGGAAGGATGGAATTGTAACCTGTAAACTATAACAGAAGGGTTCTTTGTAAATGACTATTCACCTCATTAAGGACCACACCATGAGCCATATGCTAGGTGTTACTCATGGTTAGTAGAAGCCCTAATTGATATAAATGAGTTATAATCAATTAGGGAATTGAAAGGAGTTTCAATTAGACCCTTAATGGAAAGTGTTCCATTGTGCACAACTTGTGCTGTTCCTACTATTTGATGATGTGAACCCAATGGGTCACACACTGATCATGCTAAGAGAGCTTGATTGTCTATGAGAGAAAGGGTATAAGTGATTAAAGAAAAGTTCTTTAAGGGGCTAATTTGTATTTGATGCAAACTAGTGGGCTAATTGTGTAATTAAGAGTAATTACACAAATTAGATTAGGGTTTGGAATCCCCCCCCTTGGCCGGCCCTAGTTGGAGGCTATTTAAAGCCTCTTATGATGTAATGACATCATCACTTGAAGCCATTTTGAGGCTCCCTTGTGCTGGCCGAAAATTCCCTTGGAGGCTCTCTCTCTCTCTCCCTCTTCTCCACCTCTAGCAACCCTAAGGAAGAAGAAGGAAAGGACAACTTGCTCAAGCTAGGTGTGGATACTGTTGGAGGCAGTACACTTGGACTGCTCAATCAGAAGACAAAGCTTGGAGCATAAAGGAGAAGACTTGAATCAACTGTAAGTAATTCTACCCTCTTCTAGTTAGGGTTTTTGTTTTGTATTAAGCATAATTAAGATTCATGGGTTTGGGAATCATAGGAAAAATTTTAAATTCCGCCTTTGTATTTTTCCTCTTGGTAGTTTGATTCCCAACAGTGTACCTATTCTTATAATAGGCACCCACTTGTTGGTTGTAGTGTCTCCACACAAATAGCTTGAGACTAGCTATCCTCCTATAGAGTCAACCTAACAAGTGCTAGTCCTATGGTTCATTACTGTCCATCATAGTGAACCTTCAACTAGGAATGCTTAAGGAGTTTAGTACAGAGATATATCTATAGTCTCAAAATTACAACTCTTTGTAATTCCATATTCTCAACTCTAACTCCATGGACATATTATGTAAATATAAATGATGCATATAAACATAATAGAATAAGCCCTTTTATTAAATCAATAATAAATGTGACATACATAAATGAAATCAAATGATTGTTCCTAATCCCTAAACAATCATCTCTATGATTGGCTCTAGGGCATAATCCTAACAGGACAGTTACCCCAGGTTGACGCGCTTTTTCGCGATTTTTCAGGAATTTCGCTATTTTGACGGTTCTACTCCCTTTAGGACTCGAATTTGTGACCCTTCCCCTATAAAAACACATGAGGGAAGCCTTCTAACTCACCTATTTTCATTGACAATAATTATGGAAGCCTTGGATGGGTTCTTAAGAGGGTTTTTGGCAGTAATGGCTGCCAAAGACAAAACTGAGTTTAAGCGCTTCGGCTTGGAACCATTGCTCTCTATAAGGCACATGAAGCTCGAAACGACTCTTCTCACCGCGGCTACATATTTCTGGGATCCCCAAATCCATGTCTTTCGATTCAATTATGAAGAATTATGCCCGACCATGGAAGAATTCAGTGCTTTATTTGGAGTTTTACCCATAGGGCCATTCATCCTTCCTACACCTCGTTCTGATTACCTTGCTTCCTTCTCGGATTTTCTTGGCATTCCTCAAAGGGACACAACGATCTTCGTCAAGGATCATATGGTGGACTTAATGAAGTTAGCAACCTCATTCTTGGCTCACGATAGCGAAGGTACTTTGACTTTCACCCCTCAAATTTAGCATGCACTCGCTTTCTGTTTAATTGGTCGCTTTCTCATCTCCACCGGCACTCTTCAAGCCCCTGTTCAAATATGTGAGTTGGTTGCCCCTCTTCTCAAGCGACATAACATCATTCCCTTAGTATTAGCTGAAACCTTGAATGGTTTAGATAAAGTTCATGGCAACCCCAAAGCGCCTTTAGAAGGTAGCCCCTTTTTACTGCAAATGTGGCTGCTCGAGCGCTTGAACTTTCTATCTCCTACCACTATCAATCCATATAAGCCCCAACACTTCTGTCTGCTTCGAGTTGAATTCCCTGGGCCATTCTCTTTAAGAGATTGGTTGGGTTACTTCCACACACTGTCGTGGCAAAACATCAAATGGTACGTCTTCACATGGGGGTGTAAAGAGCAGGTACTTTTTCGAACCTCGGAGCGTGCTTTTGTCAAACTCATAGGACTGAGATCGACTTCCTTCTATTGGACTTCGAGAATTCTTCTCAAGATGGGCGCCATGCAAACTATACTGTCCTTAACAGGGCCTTGTTGCTCTGTGGAACCTGTCGGTCCTACCATAATCAAGTGGGCGAGGACTCGCTGGCCTACAGACCTGAAATTAACTCGGATTGCCAACACTGAAGGACCTTTCGAGATGAGTAGAGAATATAAGCAATGGTTGAAGGATGATTTAGGCGAAAGGGAGGCTTCTCGCCGAGAAAGAATTTATGACCTTATCAAGGACACAAGACTTGGACTTTGTAGAGAAGACATTCTTGAGGCCGTAAAGGCATCCCACGACCATGACTTACGAAAGAAAAGAAGACTCGAGAGAGAAAGAAAGAAGACAGACAAGACGACTTTGAAGAAACTCAAAAGGACTTAAAGACTCAAGGAATAGAATATCTATGGCATGTCAATAGCTCCTTTATTTTACACCAATAAATTGTTATGTCAAACAATTAGTTTCAAATGAATTGCCAATAATAATCTACTTTCGAGATTTCTGTGATTGTGTTATTTGGACCGCACCCAATGTAACTTTATGGGTTGCCTACGTATCCCCGTTTTCTTTCTTTTTTTTCTTTTTTTTTTCTTTTCTTTTTTCTTTTTTATTTCTTTTTTTTATTTCTTTTTATTTCTCTTTTTTTTATTTCTTTTCTTTTTCTTTTTGGGGAATCAGGTCCTCGTAGTTCAAATGCCTTAACTTTTGCCTAGGCCGCCCTTACAGGTTTTCAACCTAGCAGGCCTTATACATAATACTTCTTTAATTGATCTAAATTGGTAGGACGAGCGAACTCGATCCCATCCAAATCCATAAGTCGAACAGCCCCTGCTGGCAATATCTCCTTGATGACGTACGGTCCTCCCCAACTTGGTTTGAACTTTCCTCGTGGGTCGAAAATTGGAGCTCGGATCTCTTTCAATACTAAATCCCCTTTCTTCAAGCCTCTATCTTTGACATGTTTGTTGAACGCCCTCGCGACTCTTCTCTAGTATCCTTGCACATGGTAGAGAGCCCTCAATCGCCTTTCATCTAGCAAAGCCAACTCATCATAACGACCTTTGATCCAGTCCACCTCTGCAAGTTGACTTTCCACAGCAACCCTTAACGAAGGAACTTCCAATTCCACTGGTAGAACAGCCTCCATCCCATACACTAGAGCATACGGTGTAGCCCCTGTTGACGATCTGACTGACATTCTGTACCCCCATAATGCCAATGGTAGTTTCTCATGCCAATCAGTGTACGTGTCAGCCATTTTCTGTAATATCTTCTTGATGTTCTTGTTGGCGGCTTCCACTGCGCCGTTTGTCTGTGGGCAATACGGGGATGACAAGTGATGAACGATCTTGTATTTCTGCAAGAGTTCTTTAGTTTCCTTTTGGAAGTGCTGACCATTATCTGAAATGACCTCATGTGATACCCTATATCGGTAGATAATGTTGAGCTGTATGAACTGCGCCACCTTTTTAGCATTCAAAACTTTGAAGGAAGCTTCTTCCACCCACTTGGTGAAGTAATCGATGGCTACCAAGATGTATTCATAACCGTTGGATGCCTTCGGCTTGATCTGCCCGATGATAGCTATTCCCCATACTGCAAACGGCCACGGAGTTGACATGCTTGTTAGGGGCATGGAGGGCAAGTGTTGTCCATTGGCGAAGAGCTGACACTTGTGGCACTTTTTGACGTGGGCATGGCAATCCCTTTTCATTGTAGACCAGTAATACCCTAGCCTCATGATTTTCTTAGCCAGTATGTATCCATTCATATGTGGAACCCCCACTCTTTCATGAATCTCTTCGATGAGTTTTCTAACCTCTTCCTCCGTAACACACAGCAAGTGGATTCCGTCATAAGACCTTCAATACAGTTTCCCTCCTCATACCACATAATGGCTTGCCAATCTTCTCAGTGTTCGCCTATGCACGCGAGATGCTTCCTCTAGATATTCCCTTTCTTCGATGAGCCTTCTTATGTCATAAAACCAAGGGTGGTTATTTGTTACCTCTCCTTCTCGAATGGAACAGCAATAAACAGGTTTCTCTCTGCATTCGATCACGAGCGGTTTCACGCTTCCCCCTTCTGGTATTTCCACCATTGAAGCTAGAGTTGCTAAGGCATCAGCGAACTGATTTTTGTTTCTCGACAGGTAATTGAACTCGATCTCCACGAACTCTTTAGTCAGTGCTTCCAAATAGGCATGATAGGGCAATAGCTTCTCGTCGCGAGTTTTCCACTCTCCTTTTATCTGACAGATGATCAATGCCGAATCTCCGAACACCTCAAGTTCCTTTATTCCCAACTCTAACGTAGCTTCCAATGCTAGGATGCAGGCCTCATACTCCGCTATGTTGTTGGTGGCTTCGAACCCCAATTTGACTGCTAAAGGCGAGAAGGCTTCTTCGGGTGAGACTAGTAGCACTCCTATTCCATATCCCCTTCTGTTTGCAGCTCCGTCGAAGTAGACTCTCCAAACCTTCTTCTTGATTTCCAGGATATCTTCGTCGGGGAACTCATCATTGAATTGGGTTGATGATGACACAGGGCAACTTGCAAAATGGTCTGTAATGACACTTCCTTTAACGGACTTCTGCGCCAGGTACTTTATGTTGAATTCATTGAGAAGAAGCGACCAACGAGCGGTCCTGTACGATAGGACTGGTTTTTCTAGCAAATACTTCAAAGGATCCAATCGACTTATCAACAGGACTTCGAAAGACATCATGCAATGACGGAGTTTCTGGGTAGCCCATACCAATGCTACGCAAGCCTTTTCTAGCGCATTGTACTTTACTTCATAATCTGTCATTTTCTTGCTCAAGTAATAGATGGCATTTTCCTTTTTTGACCCTTCAAGGTATTGAGCTAACATAGCTCCCGTCGCGGTTTCGGTAACCGTTAAATATAACAGTAACGGTTCACCTTTCCGCGGGGGAACCAAGATTGGGGGTTGCTCAGATACCTTTTAATGGTTTTAAAGGCTTCTTGACAATACTCATTCCATTCCTTGGAAACGCCCTTTTTAAGTAGCTTGAAAATTGGCTCGCATACCATGGTCAGATTGGCGATAAAACGACTTATGTATTGAACTCTCCCCAGAAAACCCCGGATCTGCTTTTCCATTCTTGGTGGCTCCATCTCCGTGATAGCTTTTATCTTCCCTGGATCAACTTCAATTCCCCTCTGAGTGATCATGAAACCCAACAGCTTCCCTGCGGTGACTCCGAAGGCGCACTTCTGAGGATTCAATCGGAGGTTGTACTTCTTTGCCCGTTCTAGGAACTTCTCTAATGCCGTGAAATGTCCTTCCTGGTCTACAGATTTGACTATCATGTCGTCCACATACACCTCTACTTCTTTATGGATCATATCATGCAATAAGGTCGTAGCAGCTCTTTGGTAAGTAGCCCCAGCATTTCTCAAGCCAAAAGGCATTACCTTGTAGCAATACGTGCCCCACTGCGTGATAAAAGCCGTTTTTTCCATGTCTCGAGGCGCCATCTTTATCTAGTTGTAACCGGAGAACCCATCCATGAAGGAGAGAAGAGCATGGCCTGCTGTACTGTCTACCAACACATCGATATGCGGTAGAGGGAAATCGTCCTTTGGGCTCGCAGCATTAAGGTCGTGGAAGTCAACACACATTCGCACTTTCCCATCTTTTTTAGGCACAGGCGCTATGTTAGACAGCCATTCAGGGTACTCCATAACTTGGAGAAACCCGGCATCTAATTGTTTAGTTACCTCTTCTTTTACTTTCAAAGCCCATTCTGGTTTTAATCTTCTTAATTTATGCTTGATAGGTTTTTTAGTGGGATTAGTGGGGATGTAATGTTGCACAATATCTGGATCAATGCCAGGCATATCTTCATAAGACCATGCGAAGGCCTCTACATTAGCTTTTAGAAGTATTATCAATTTTTCTTTTTCAGCAGGCGAGAGAGTTATCCCAATTTTAATTATCCTTGGCAATTCATCTGTCCCTAGATTGATTGATTCCAATTCATCCATGTTAGGTTCGGTAACGCTCCTTTTCCTTTGCTCGACGAGCTCTGGGGGGACGTCATTCCTAGGATCTATATCCATGCCATAGATATCCATAGAAGAGAGAAAGGAAACACTGCAAATAATGAAAAGAAACACACTTTATTGACTGAACTAACAAAACAAAGCAAAGAAAAGAAAACACATGTGCCATAACTAGGGAACGACTCCTAACTCTACAAGGTGGGCTAGGCGGACACACTTTATTTGAAAGGAAAGCTAAGACAAACTACTAAGGAACCTACAAGCTACTATCGGGTAAGTCGAGATCCTCGCCCTCAAGGACTTCTACAATGGTCCCCTCTTCAAGATACCAATTAAGGAGCGGTACGGCTGCATGGTGAATTGAAGAACACTCGAGATCCGATCCCTCCACAGCAAGAATCGTATCTTGAAACATTGTAACCATGGCTTCCGAATCCATCTGTTCTGCCCAGTCCTCGCTCTTCTCTTCCCAATAGCTATCATTGATTGCTTCATCATCAACCATCGTTGCAGTGATGGGATACCACTCAGTGAAGAATATTTCAAACCCTGGAACTCTCGCCTTGGTTGCTTTGTCAATGGATGGTTCGGGGAATCCACAGAATAGGAAATCCTCCCCCTCCTTAACAAAGTAATCATTCAAGGTAGGTCGGTATGGCAAGATTCTAATATCTGGCACCCTCCCTTCTGCTTTTGCTTTGAGCCTTTCTCTGCTTCTCTGCAACATCTCCATATGGTCCTTCTTGGAAGGCTCATACCCCAATCCGAAGGTGTAGGTGACAATGCGGCTCTGAACAGGATACCGGTATGCCTTGCTGACGGCGTCCTAGTCCCATGCCTAGGAAGAAACTCATTTTCTTCATTATGTTCCCCACATGTAAGTTGCCATGAGGGCAAAAGTCAAAAGGTATCAACTCTCTCTATTCTGGCTCTTTCTCTATGCATTGAATATACTCGAACCCAGACAATAGTGCTCCAACGGGCTCGGGCTTGATCTCGCAAATGGGTACCCCCAACAACTTCAGGTCATAATCGCTTTGGAGTGTGACGATAGCCCCTTCATAAGGGAACTTGACGTTTTGGTGCAATGAAGAGGGTACAGCCCCTGCAGGATGAATCTAAGGTCTCCCCAACAAGAGATTGAAGCACGACGGGACATCCAACACTTGGAATTCCACTCTGAATTCTCTAGGCCCCATAATCAGTAGCAAGGTGACTACTCCAATCACCTCTCTGTGGGTGTTATCATAAGCTCTCACTGTTTGCCCAGATGGCATGAAATCTATTGGATCCAACCCCAAAACGGTGGCAGTTCTGAGAGGGCACACATTAAGAGCGGAATCATTGTCGATCAGGACTGTCGAAACCCTCTTTCCCATGGTGTCGACAGTGATGTACACGGCTTGTGAATGGCTAGGTCCACTTTTAGGTAGGTCTGCTTCTGAGAACACAGTGGTTGAGTTCTTCGAGGTTGGATTCACCAAGTTCACCAAATTTTCCGGAGATGTGTCAACGAGAACCTGTATCTAGTTGAGCAACTTCAAGATTGTCTGCCTGTGCTTATAAGAGGCCATGAGCAAACCCCATATAGTGATGTTGGCATTAGTCTTTCTCAATTGCCTAAGCACTTCGTCCTCCTCTTCTTGCAAGTCGAGGTGGCGATTACCTTCCAAGTCCCCTAATAGGTTGTCAGATTCTAGATGCGGAGGCTTGAAATGGCGACCCCCTCTAGTTATGTGCTCTACCTCGTTATCGCTCATCCGCATATCATCAATCTCTCCTACGTCACCCATGAGGTCATCCCATGTGATGGTGTCGATTTCCTCCATTTGGACTTCTTCTGGTAACTCATCCCAACCTATGGGGATTATAGGCTCATCAGGGATGGGGTCGGGGTAGAGTACGTAGTAATCAAACTTTCCGGATGACTCTCCCAATAAACCCACTTTAGGATCTCCTGCCTCGAACATTTCTTTCAATTGTCGCTGCATGGACTTCTTTGGCAATACCAAAACCTTTTGATCAATAAGGTCTTGAACTACCTTTTTCAATATGACACAATTTTCCGTATCATGTCCGGGCGCCTGATGGTACAAACAGAATTGGTGAGGAGTCAAAGGCCTCGGCTTTGAATGGCATGGCAATATGAGCCCTTTATCACAACATTGGTGGAAAACTTGAGTCATGGTCATGGGAAGTGGTGTGTATTGCCTTATGGGTTGACGGGATTGGGATGAGCCAAGTTCGATGGCGTTTATGTTGTTGGGAGGAGGCATATTGTGAGTGGGGAGGGGATTTCGAGTGACATTTGGGCGATTTGGTGCGGTGGGTGGTGAAATGATCTGCTTGTCAAGCAAATCTTGGATTTCATGGCGGAGGCGATAACAACGGTTGGTTGGATGGCCTTTGGCTTGGTGGAACTTGCAATATTCATTTTCATTGTAGTTCTTAGGCAATGGGTTTGGTGGAGGCCTTGGGTCAAGGGGTTTTAAGAGGTCACGGCTTCTCAATTTTTCAAAGACTCTTTCGAGTAGCATGTATAGTTCGGTGAATTGGCGAGGTGAGGTGGAGTCATTTAGGGAGAAAGGGCGAGCGGGTTGGGTAATGGTATTGACCTCAGCATTGGGTTTTCCTCCAAAGTTTGTCCTTTGACTCCTTTGGACCTCTTCCATTTTGATTGTTCCATCGGCGATTGCATCTTCAACTTGTGTGCCAGCCCTAACAAGAGCCTTGAAGTTCGGAAAGTAGTGAGCAAAGAGATGCTTATGATATACGGGCAACAAGTTCTTCACCACCAGCTGAATCTGGTCTTCCTCATTCGGTCTGTCTGTCATTTTGGAAGCCTTTTGTCTCCACCTAGTGATAAAGGCGGAGAAAGTCTCATTAACCCCTTGCTTAGTGGTTTCCAAGTCCCTTCGCGTGACATCCACTTCGGTGTTATACTTGTAATGGTCTGTGAATGCATTGCATACATCCTCCCAAGTCTTGGTTCTGTTCTCCTCTAATGACAAAAACCATTTCAAAGGCGGAAACTCGCTAATGACTCGTGAAACATTTGAGCCAATAACTCATCGTTCGCCCCTCGAGGGTGCATAGCTCGCACATACATCTTAAGGTGGGTTTTAGGACAGCCTATCCCATCGAATTTTTCCAACTCCGGCATCTTGAATTGTAACGAGATGCGAGCCTTTGGGAACAAGGACAAAGTACGGATGTCTACCATATCATCAGACCTGCGGATTCCCTTCAGAGTTCGTTCTAAGGCCTCGACCTTGTTTGCCAAGACGGTTGAGCTCTCCCTTGATGTGGCTTTGGTTTCTCCTTCCTTAGTCTTGGGTGGCTCTCCCCCTTCTCCTAATGGTTCCTCAGCAGATTCAGACTCATTGGATCCTTGATTGTTGTCAGTGGCAAGGGCCTTGGATTTAGGTTGAGAGTTCTTCTGTTGAAGGTCTTGAGCTAACTTGAGTGCAGTCTCGGATACTTAGGTAGTGTGATCAAGCTTTTCCATGATAGCTTTCAAAGCGGCCTCAAGGTTGAAACCCCGGTTGCTAGTTCTTTCTTCAGCCATATCCGACTCAGTGACTGGAATCAGCACTGACTAGGCGCCCTTGTTGATTGCAGATCCAAGCCAGCACGTTTCTCCCTCTAACATATGGCAAATACTCAATTTTTCAGCCTAATGGGTCCATCCTAAGCTTCCATAATTATCTCAAAATCTTTACAACGTACACCCTTAATTAGTTCTCTTAACCAATTACCCTTGCGGGGGTCATGGGGAAGGGTACGTATTAAGGATGTAGGATGTAAAGTTTCCTTTAATTACCCACTCAATCAACAAAGCATGACAACACATCACAAACACGGCAGCATATCATTACAACAATGTGTGTGCATATAGGTGATCCAACGGTGTCCTAGAAGGCCCATTACATGCAATTCTTTCTTTTAAAAGAGTAGGCTAGGGTCCTCAACTTTGCTTGTACCAATCTTTATACCTAACCACATGTGACATCAGGAATGTCGCGTGGGTCCAGCAGTACATGATTGATCCATTTGATATACCCAAGGGTACTTGGCAAGAGAGGTTTGATAGCTTCGCCCAACACATGGAATCAGGAAAACCAAGGTCGAACTAGGCTATCAGTTGGCAAGGATACATCGAGGGACAATCGAGTGATCATGCAACAATAGCGCACACAATGCAATAAATGAAAGCACACAATCAAGCGGATGCAATGTGATTGATTTTAATTAACAATGAGAAATTAATTTAGCCCAATCAAATTAAATGAGTCTAGCCCTCGACATCCCCAGTGGAGTCGCCAAACTATGAACCCCGGAAAATAGCCCACAAGGATTTGGCGGAAAGAATGTGTATATGGAATGGTTGAAAGACAACAAACGAAAAGGAGTCGCCACCCCATTTTTTAGGGAAAAGAGAAAACCACAAAAATGTTTTATTTTCAAAACCACATGACTCCATTTAAGGAAAAGCAAAGTCTTTGAAACTAGAAAATTGGATTCGGGGGCTAAGTTACGACGTGGGAAGGTTCTAGGCAAAAGCCCATAGGCACCCACATCGCCCGAGTCGGTCTCTTAATTTAATTGGGCTAACTTAATATCTTTTTCACTCAAATACCAACATATATCATCACAAGGCAGCATGCATATCATATATTTCATCCAATCACCCATGCACAATCAAACAATTAAATCAAAACAAAAAGAAAAGAAAAGAAAAGAAAAAAGCCTAGGATACTTGGATCCTAGAACGGACTTGAGCCTCACGAAGAGCACCTACGTACCATGCAACGAAATACATGGATCAAAGTCCACGTAGTTTGAAAAGAATAGGGTTACAACCTAATACAAACCTACGGTAAATACCCTAGGTTTCCTCATTTGAAAATGTATCGAATAATCCAAAATTGGGGACTTCCACAAGAGGAAAACTTTGATAGAAAACCAGAATTTTAGCAATAAAGGAAACCTTTGATAATCACCATATGTTTGTATTAAGAAGTAAACCTAGGAGGGAGAAAGGAAAAGAAAGAAAAAGAAAGGTGAATTGGGGCACCTTCAAACCCTACTTACCTGAGCGCAAAAGCTCCAATCATTAGCCATTTCAGACTATAGCAGCCCTATTTGCAATAGGACAAGCATTGTACCTGTTTGCACCCTTACAAGTGCACAAAATCATGCAAAGAGAGCAATATACTAATCTGGGCAGAACCATGACAAAGCCTAAAATCATCCATTTATCATGCAAATAACAAGAATAATGAATAACTAGGGACTCTAACTCAATCCTACATGCAATGACTTGACTAACATCCATAAAAACCTACCAAAGACACACTAACAAGCATAAGAGACTCCAATAATATCAATAAACATGATAGCAAAGCACATTCTAACCAAAAAGATGATATTTTATGTAAAATATGAAAATAAACCTTCATACGGCGAGCTTTCTTAAGCGAAACTATCCTAAGATAATGTCACGTAAAAAATTCGTTATGGGGAGGTGCAATCAACATATCCTACGTAAAATATATACTAGAACACGATAGAAGTGATTTCATGCTTAAACACATCACAGAAGGCTCTTATGCAAAACCTCACTCAACGAAAAGGATAATTATCCTTAGAAAAGGATAATGTCTCCAAAAACCCTATAAAATATACTATATGAATGCAAACCTAGCATGATTCAACTATATGCAGCATATATAGAATGACTATGATGAGCAACAACTCAAAAAGCTAAGCTAAGCATGCTGTATAAGACCTATGCAATTTCAGGGTTATCGAAACCCTAATCTTACAACTATGCATTAAAACCTATGAAACAACTCTAAGACATGCTCAAATTATCATGACTATCATTCATATCATATATATTAACTAACAGGAGCATCAATTCATGATAACAATCATAGCAACCTAAACATGTGAACTATACATGATTTAAGAGGATAAGAAGAGATAATACTATCCAATCCTTAGTAAACCAGGGATTATCAAGCATATAAAGCCATAAACCATCTCAAAATCATTCATACAACATCACATAAGCATTGAATTCAATCCATAAGAAGAGCAACTTCATGCACCATAACTATCTTAGAAGAAGGAGAAGAAAGAGAAGAAGGAGAAGTAGAAAATTCATGTTCAGGCATTAAAGGGACATGCTTACCTCTTGTAGACTCTTCCTTGTCTTCAAACCTCTTGTTTCCTTGCTTGCTTGGGGTTGAAGAGCCTCCTCTTAATGTCCTTCTAACTCTTCAAACTCGTAGCTCCCTCTCTCTCTAAGTGTAAAGTGCCATTAACCTCCCCCTATGTGCTAAATATCATGTCCTTTATATAGAGAACTGACCCCCTAAACCAATGGCTAAGATTAATTCATTAAATAATGATCCTAGGACTATTAGAGAATCTCTTGGTGCTCAAACAACTCAAACTTACACACTCCTAAGCTCAGACAAGTTGTTTTGGCGGAGGAAACCATCAAAAGAGGGAAAGAAGAGTCAGAGTTCGAGTTGAGGAAGGATTCCTCGGGTGACCATCTAGGCCTGGACGGTTAGCCATCTGGGCTTGGACGGCTGACCGTCCAGTCTCGGACGGTTACCCGAGGGTCTCCTATATCCGCTTCGGTTTTGACTTCTACTTGCTTCAGAAGTTCTAAAATCTTCAAACTAAGTCCGATTTTGATGAAATAAAAGCCAAAACGACCGTGTTTCGAAGGGGAACACATTTTTAGGCATTTTAGGACAAAAATCCTCAATCATGGGTGCATGTTTAGGTTTTACAAGGGTGGTTAACCATGGTGCTTCATCGTCGCTAAGCTGGGTTTGTACACAAGGTCGAACCAAATGCTTTCCCAGTCGAAATTCGATCTTTCTAAACATGTAGGACATAAATAAAGCCCAATTGAAATTAAATGAGAGAAAATTGGTTAGGTCTTATGAGTCAATTTGAGCAAACCAAGAAAGGGTCTTTTAGCCAACCCGAACCATTACGAGCCGAATTGATCTTAAACCATTAATTCATGAAATTGAACCTATATATGGACTCTATGTACTCATATGAACTTGATGGGATGACTCGGGATTCATTCCAAAGTCAAATGGAAAATATACGGCTTAAAAGATGATTATGCCCTTTAAGTCGCAAAAGTTTTTATTGACCATCGAGATGAACTCCAAATCACTTCAAAATTCATACACATGATATTCAACGCCATAGAAACTCAATGCAAAGTACTAGACTCGAAAAGGACTCAAAATCCTACATGAAATGATATGTCCTATGTGAACCCCGGAAATTGGGCCCACGAGGGATTGAAAAGAAAGTGGGTTTGAAAAAGAAAAAGGAAAGGAGTCGCCACCTTATTTTTTAAAGGAAACAAGGAAAACCCTAAAAATAGTTTGTTTTAGGAAAACAATTTGAATGACTCCATAAAAAAGGAAAGGCAAAAACCAATCTTTTGAAAACCAAAGAAATCGGGGATTCGGAGGCTAAGTTATGACATGGGAAGGTTCTAGGCAAAGCCTATAGGCACCCATGTCACCCTTTCGGTCTCTCAGTTCATTTGGGCTAAATTAAAGTCTTTCCATACAAAAATCAGCAAGTATATCATTACAAGAATTGCATGCATATCATATATTTCATTTATCCATCCATGCATAATAAGCAAATAAAAACAGAAAATAAAAAGAAGAAAAGAAAACATAAATAAACCTAGGATGCTTGGATCCTAGAACGGACTTGAGCCTCACGAAGAGCGCCTACGTACCATGCAACGAAATACATGGATCAAAGTCCACGTAGTTCGATTAGAATTAGGGTTAAGACCTAATATAAACCTATGGTTAAAACCCTAGGTTTCCTTATTTGATCAAAGAGTTGAATTTGATAGAAAGTTTGATTTTAGGAAAGAAATCCACAAAATGGAAACTTTAATAAAAACCAGAATTTTGTTGGTTAAGGAAACCTCTAATTAAACCATAGGACTTGTATTAAAAATTAACCCTAGATAGGGAGAAGAGAATGAGTTAAGAAGAAAGGTGAATTGGGGCACCTTCACACCCACTTACCTGAGCGCAATTAGCTCCAAGTATTTAGCCATTTCAGACATAAGCAGCCCTATTTGCCATAGGACAAATACCACACCTATTTGCACCCTTACAAGTGCTCAAAACCATGCAAAAACACTAACATGCAAATCTGGACAGAATAGTATTATGGCCTAAAAATCATCCACTAAGCATACTAACAGCAACACAGCGAACAATAATAAGTCCTAACATATTCCTAGAACCATATCATGCATAAAAACCCTAAAACATACTAACATGCATGCAAAACTATCATGTTTACTCCATATGAAAAACATATATAGCAAACACGAAGAAAAACCAAATAAAAAAGTCTACTTTATCATGCTATATGAAAACAAACACGAAACAATGACTCTAAAACCCTAAACTCACAAATATGCTTAAAAACATACAAAACATACTTTAATCATGCTAAAACCAAACTAAACAGAAATTAAATCATGCA
The DNA here is from genome assembly GCA_039720395.1 of Liquidambar formosana. Lineage (NCBI taxonomy): Eukaryota > Viridiplantae > Streptophyta > Magnoliopsida > Saxifragales > Altingiaceae > Liquidambar > Liquidambar formosana. The sequence goes on along the minus strand of JBBPBK010000197.1, from coordinate 247,819 downwards.
TATTAACTAACTAAAGCAATATAACATGATGAAAATCCTAACTCTAACATGCAATGACACTAATCCTAGCACAAGGACAAACAGGAGCACAAGAATCATAACTATGCATTAAAAACCTAAAGGACAGCCCTAAAGCATGCTAAACAGTAGATAAAAAAATAGATATTCCATGTATATTAACTAGCTAGAGTGTTAATACATGATAAAAAAGTCACCTTTAACATGCAATAAGCCTAACCCATATGAGAACCTAGTTTAAGCTTGAATAGAGAAGGAGAATACCTTAGGAAGTGGCTCCCCTTGTGTTTGTAATTGTTCGTGGCTCCTCAGGTCTTTAGAGTGAATCAAACCAACACGAATCCTTCTCTTTGTCAAAGTGGTATCACTAGCAAAGAGATCAAAACTCACTCAACTTTGAAAAGAAATAGAAAACAAAAAGAGAACAAGAGAAAAGAAAAAGTGATTCTCGTCACTTTGCAGCAGCAGCAACTTCAATCGCGTTTTTGGGTATGAAAACGTTGGATTTGGACAAAGCTTGTGAAATACAAAGTTGTAGAGAATTGAATTATCTTTCTAACAAGACCAATTTCATCAAATTCTGACTTCGGATGAAAAAGTTATGAGTAAAATACGACTGCTGGTTTTCAGAAAATCTGCTGCTGAATTATGACGAATTTCACTCCCTCCAAACCCTCTTCTCCTCTCCCTTGTTTAAAGACATTAAGAGAGTATTTATAGCTGAAATCTGGAGTTTCCCTTTCCTTCCTGGACTAGGTTTCCTTGGAGAATAATCAAAAGGTATTTTATAATGATAAAAGACTTCTAATCTGAATAGGAAAAGGAAATTGTCTTTTATAAAAATTGGGAGACTGACCGCTAACACGCATGCACATGTATCGTATGTGCGTACACACACTCATCACATACGTACACGTGTTAGTGTCATGATAAAAATGGCTAATTTAATAAAATAATTTTCTTTTCATTTTAACCAAAAATCTCATGCTGTGATTCGCACTAATTCTTCAAGGATAATCCGTAAATAACCACACTAAACTCATCATCAAGGCCACGGGACTTAAGATGACAACCGGTACAAAATGATGACTAATGAAAGTTAATTTGAAAAGATTTGGTTGGTAATTGTGAGTCAATTAGAGCTAACCCAAGGAAGGGTCAATTAACCAACTTGAACTACATCGAGCCATTTTAATCCCGAGCCATTGACTTACCAAATTGACACTAAAAATACCTCTTATGCATCCATATGAACTCCAATTGACAATTTGGAGATCATTCCAAGGTCAAATGAAAAGTTTGGGACTTAAAAGACGATTATGCCCCTCAAGTCACAAAAGCTCTTATTATCCCTCAAGATCAACTCCAATTTGAACCAAAATTCATATCCATTGTCCTTGTGACTCTAGAAAACTAATGCAAGTGACTAGACTCAAAAACAAAACAAAAACATGCATGAAATGATGAGCCCTAGTAAGGTGGTGCAAAAATGGGGTGTGACATCCTAACTAAGGCAACAAAAATGGGGTGTAACAATATGAAAACGATTTTTTGTTATAATAATTTAGTGGATCCTATAAAATATCTTGATATTCTATATAGTATGGTCATTACTCATATTGAAATTTTCTTTGAGGATCCTAATGGGAAAATTCACCATCTAATTGGTAATAGATATATCCATACCAATTAACATATTTTTCTTATGTATTGAATATTTTATAAGTAACAACGCTTTTAAAAATGATTGTACTAACACTGCTTTATATATAACTGTTGAGATCACTGTTTCTAGTTGTTGGGGCTACTGTTCATAGCTGTTGAGATCTCCTCTATAAAATCACAGTTGTTCTTAAAAAATCCTCGTCTTTACAAAAATGAATTTCTTGATTCATTTATAACGTCTTCTTCCCTTTCTCATGTTTCTTCTATACTACATATTCCTCATCCCACTATTCGAATGGATTTCGATAATAGCCATGTCTCCATTTATAATATTTCTCCTAAATCTGTCCTTGATGATAATGCTGATGCTTGCTCTTTATGATCGATAAATTTTGTCCAAACAAATAAATAAAAGAATAGAAGTTAGTTTTTAGGATGAAATCATACCATGTATTTTTGTTTTCTCAAAAAGAGTTCATTTGATTATGTATTTCAGTTGCAATGATTTTCCTGATATATATTTGTGTGCATTATATTTTGTTTTCTACATTTATTCAAGTTTTGTCAAGAAAATGATAAAGGGATAACATATTCTGAACCATATGCTAGCATTCCTAATGCAAATAAAAATATAATAACCGCGATTTGATTGCAGGCATTTTATACAAGATATAGCAGGTTATAGATTTTTCTACTCAATAGTAGCATTTCAGGTTGAATTAGAGGGATCAGCTAGAGGTTGACTCTGTGGGACATTTAGAATTCTTTCATATTGTTCAATGATTTGCCCCCTAAGCCTTTTTAACGTGTCAACCCTTAGTTAGAGATTGTTAGAATAAGAGTCTACTATCCTTTGTAATTCTTTGTTCTCCTCTCTCAAAACTCTCATCTTTCGATAAACCCCATTAAGCAACCCTTGAAGGCGAGTGACCTAGTCACACATAGACCTTGGACTTCCATGGCTCTAGCATGAAAACGCCGTGCCATGATAGAGGTAACTATAAGAACCTACATGCTTAAAGCCATGGAGTCTCTTATAATGTCAAAGTCGGATCCCTCACCCAGTATTCTTTCATCACGAAGAGTGATGAATCATTCAGCTACCGTTGTTGCGTTTGCAAAATTGTATATCACAGAATGCTCAACTATAAGGGACTGATTCTAGATTTTAAAAACATTGGATGCCAAACTTCTGGTTGTGTTTCTAGCATTGCGTTTAAGTCAGGAAGATTTTGTGAAGCTGAAGAAAAGGCCATGAGTTTGTGTAGACACCCCCTTTTCATCCCTCCATTCACACCTCTCCATCTCCCATGCACTATCACATGTAGAGAATTGCATCATTTTGGCACAAAATATTTTTATTTAGCCTCTATACATCCCAAAGAATCCATGGTATTTTTTGGGCTTCAATTTTGTTAAGTCTTGATAGCTAATAAGAACTTTTGCGACTTGGAGGGCATTTATGTCATTTCACTTACATAATTCTTATTTAATATCCAATTCTTACTAAATTTATCCCGGGATGATCCTAATGGCCTTAGGATATCATGAATAGGATTGGTTTAAAATTTGGTTAAGTTTGGAGATGATTTGCTTAAGGATAGTCCAAGTAGGCTTGGTTTGACTCCGTTCGTCGTTCTTTCTTATAATTGCTTCTTAATTTGATCCAATTGAGTTCAATTAATGCCCCATTAATGTCAATTGGGTTTTACTTAAGGTGTGTTAATGCTTTGAATTATTTTGGGGGGAGTTTGATTGCAACTAGGATTCCATTAGGATTCAAACATTAATGTTATCCCGGTAAGCCTCAATTGATCTCTATAAACCATATGGGCTTAACCCTTGATTAATTGACCAAGTGTGGCTCATATAGGTTTTTTTTTATCAGATTTTGAATAGATAATTGAGCCATGGTTGTTTTAATTCCAAAATCAATGTATTTGGACTTGAAATGGACTAAATACATAGCATAAAAGGGATAAAGGGCACAAAAGCAGTAAAAAAAGCACAAATCAGCTACTATTGGCTATGTGGCCACCTAGAAGGGACAAACGGCCACCAAGGGTACCCGTTGGCCTTTGACGGTGTTTTGCCTTATATTAACCTCTTTAGAGTCCTTTTCTCATATAATTCGAATTTCCTCCGAATTTTTTAAGTGTTTGAGATAGGAACCAACTCTTGAGAGTGTTTTAAAGCCCTTGGATCATCCCTAACTAGATCCAATCTTGACCATTCATTCTACCCACCTTTCACTATAAATAGGGGTCCTCCCTTCATTCATGAACCACCAAGTCTTAGTAGAATTTTCCTAAGCAAATGAAGAGCTTGAGTTCTTGAGTGTGGGGTGAACATTCCTATTAGTATCCCTTCACTTGAGACTCATTCTAAAGAAGAGCTTGGGCTCAATAGTTAGTGGGGAAAATTCCTATTAGTACTCTTTAGCTTGCGACCCATTTTAGAGCTTAAAGACGCGAAAGCTTTGTTCGACTTTCGACTCCCTTCCTTGAGGCCATCTTAAAGCTTGGAAAGCGTGGAAGCTCTACCCAATTTTCAACTCAAAAACCCCAAGGTTGCAAACAAAACTCTGTCTCAGTTCTGTCAGGTATAATTTCTAAACTCCATTGCTATAATGTAATTGCTTATGTAATGATGCATGCTCCCATGAGTTTTATTATTCATAGGATTGTATTAGGGTTTTGATCCCAAATCAAACAAGTTTTTAAACTAAAATTGTTTGTTTCAAAGCAAGTTATTTTCAAAATAGAGTGTTCGATTATGGATTGGATTTTAATAGAGTCCTACAAGGAATGAAACTCTTCCCCCCAACATGTTTGTTTGAACTACGTGGACTTTGATCTTCATTAGAAGTACGTAGGCCACTCACTTGAGCCCAAATCCAACTTAGCTTAGTTTTTATTTTTTTATTTTCGTAATTTTTAGCTATTGCATAGTTGAAATTTATTAAGCCCAATAAATAAATAAGACCAATTTATCGGGCAAAATGGGTGCCTATGGGCCGTGGCCCAAAACCTTCCCATTTCCTAACCTAGTCCCCAAACCCTTATTTTTGATTCAATACTTGCCTATTTTCCATTAATGGAATCAAACTTGTGTTTTTTTTCTTTAAACACAAATCTTTTAGTGGTTTCCTCATACCCTAAAAATGAGATGACGACTCCCTTGCTTTTTGAAAACCCTTTTAAAAATGGAAAGAGAAACTCGATTCCCTATCGAGTCGATTTCTAGCATCCATAATTTGGCGACTCCACTAGGGATATTGAGGGCTAAACTCAAATTTATTTATTGGGCTTAATCAATTTCATTGTTAATCAATTGATCACTATCACTCTTTTGCATTGCATACTTGCATCGATGTATCCTTGCCAATGATCGGCTACACTGAACCTTTGATGGCATAGTTATCAACTCCAATTACCTCGTACTAAACGGTTTGCCGTTTAAGGATATCATATGAGTAGGTCATACCACTGGACCCACACGAATTCCTTTATTCACATGTAGCTAGCTATAAAACCTCTCTAGCAATTGGGGAACCTTTCAACCACCCAAATTCATGTAGAATAGGGACACATTTGGCTCACTTTGCGGTAATGTCAAAGCCATGCTGTTATGCTGCTCATTGCTATACATGTTATGTGATTGAATGAACAAGGTATAACCCGACCTAATAACCCTAGTATGTCCACCCACCCAATGCCCCACAAGGCATACTAATGGATGGGTTGTCTAACTAAGGCCATGTCGTGTCAGACCTCATACATATCAAAATAGTCATAGACCTTTGATTGAGAATTTGTTGGGTCGTTATGTTGTCTAATTGTCTGTGATTGATCTTTGTATTACAACTTAGGGTCGTCTATTTCCATGTCCTTAGTATGTCTTTGTACCCTTAAAGGATGACCATCCAACTAGGGGTATAGCAAGTTTAGGTATAACTTTTGTTTATGTGTCCATGGTATTCTGTTGACCTGTCCACTTAGGAAAGTAGGGTTAACCAGCCTACAACCTTGGTATATCAACTCACTATTGTTTTTAGGATGTCTTGTGTAACTAGGGGCATGCTCAGTCAAACCTAGCTATAATGTATTAATGGTACCTGTGAGATACCGTTGTACTGTCTGTCTAGGTACTTAGGATTAGTTGGTCCCATGTGTGTCGTCCTATCTTCCATGCTGTAGAATTAAGTCATATAAAGTGTCTAACTAGGGGTATAGTACTTCAGGTCAACTCTATTAGATTTAGAGTAGTCATGAGCCTTAATTTAAAAATAAAAATTTGGATTGAGCCTAAAAGAAAATATGTTCTTGTCAGGGGACTAGCTTGGATTCGAGATCATACAGGAAGACTAGTTAGAGTGAACCATTCAGTCAAAGATATGTCAGAAATAAACCCATCGATACCTGCATCGACCTCCTCTAAGGAAGTGGTCCCACCTGAGCAATTTAATAAGCTCTTACATGAGATGATAACTATGTTATAATAAGTATCTCTGAAATCTGATGAGGCAATGAGGATGGCCCAAAAAGCGGTTTAGGCCTGAGTAATCCATACCTAACCTATTCCACAAAATGCCTAACCTATTCCACAAACTACCCAACCTGTTCCATAAAATACCCAAGCTCTACCTCAAAATACCCAAACTATTCCATCGACTACCCAATCTCCACCACAAAATACCCAAGCCGTGCCACAGAATACCCAGAATCACCCCATTAACCTGGATGATTGGCCCAATGTCACCTTGGAACTAAATGTTGCCACCCCTAAACCTAATTTGCCCGTGCCTGCGGATCAGAAAGTGCTAGCTTCCAGAATTGAAGCTATGGAGAAAGCCCTCAAGAATATTCGCAAGTCAAATGATTTGATTGATATCTATACCTTGTCTCTTTTCCCTCAAGCCCGTATACCAACCCAGTTCAAAATGCTAGAGCTTGAAAAGTTTGATGGTACAGGCTGCTCTAAGACCCATTTGAAAATGTATACTAGGGCTATGCACTCAAGAGGAGCCATAGATGAGCTTTTGGCCCAAATGTTTCATGAGTCTTTATCTGGATCTGCCGTTCGCTGGTTTTTATCATTGGATGAATCTTGAACCCAGTCTTGGGAAGATGTTTGTACAGAATTCTCCAATCATTACAAATACAACACTGAAGTTGATGTTACCCGTAAGGATTTGGAGACTACTAAACAGGAGCAAAATGAGACCTTCTCTGCTTTCATCACCAAATAGAGACTTAAGGCATCCCAAATGACTGCAAGGCCTAATGAGGAGGATCAAATCCAAATGGTGGTGAAGAACTTTCTCCCTATTTATCACAAACATCTGTTTGCTCATTATTTTCCAAACTTCAAAGCTTTGATTGGAGTTGGAACCCTAGTAGAAGATGCCATCACTAATGGGACAATTAATAATGAAGAACAACTTCATCCCCGTTGCTCTACAACCAATCGAAAGTCCACTGAGGTCAACAACATCTCTTTCCAACCATTCCAATCAGATAACAGCCCTCATCAATTCACTGAGCTTCATATGCCACTGAGCCATGTCTTTGAGAAGTTGAAAGTAAAGGGTCTACTTGAACCACTTGATCCAGCACCATTACCAAATCCTCTACCTCGTCGGTTTAGGGAAAATGAGTATTGTGACTTCCACCAAGGCAAGGGACATAGCACTGATCGTTGCCCAAGATTAAAGCATAAGATCCAAGACCTCTTTGATAAAGGAGTCATCAGTCCACCAAAGTCATCCAACCATTCAGGTGCTATAATCTGATTGATTCTCAAGGACATCTTTCTTAATGCTTACTGCTACACTGATTCCGTTGTGAATATTTGTGATGAGGACTTTGAGCACGTTCAGTTCAAAGTAGACTTAGAATTGGTTCATTTTCTTTCTAGTTTATAGTCCATTTGCTTCCTAGTTAATTTATGAGTCCCTGTTGCTGCTAGTTTGGTCTTTCATTGTAATTCCTCAATCTTTCAATAAAATAACTTGATTTCAAATATTCATTTGTCTTTCTATTCATATTTTCACCAATCAATGATTAAGGTGGCATGAATATAAACCTTAGAGGCATAATGGATGAACTATGACCAATTAATTTGGAAACAATGATAAGCCCGAAATGGTTAACTTAGGGACCACCCTCCCAAATGAAGATAGAGAACTCATCAGTCCATTGAAGAAAGACCTTAAAGCCTTTGAAGATCAAGAAGTTGAGAATTAAACAATTCAAAATCAGACTTTCGAGAAGATTAGCCCATATAGCAAAAAAGTAAAAGAAAAAGAGATAAGAAAAAAAAAATGTTTGGGTGGAAAAGTGATGGTAGAATCATCAAGGATGTCAAAGAAGATCGATAGAGAAATGTTGAAGAAAGACCTTGTGATCAAGGAGGTTCGAGCATCAGTTCATGACTTGGAAGGAGAGTTGAAGATCAAATTAGGGTGGTCCCTCTTTTAATAAAAATCTTTGGCATGTGCAGAGTCCTAGCCCGCTAGGTTGAAAACTTGAAAAGGCGGCCTAGGCAAAAGTTAGGGCTTTAAAAAAAAAAAAAATTGTTTCAACTACGAAAACTTGATTCCCTACAAAAGACAAGCTTTTCAGTTGTACCCGTTTCTTTCAAGTATTAAGTGGGGATACGTAAGCAGCCCATAAAGTCACCTTGGATGCAATCTAAAAAAAAAAAAAATTTAAAAAAAAGGAAAAGAAAAGAAAAAAAGAAAAAAAGGGCTTTGCATGTGACCAATCATTGAAGGTGATTCTTTGTGATTAAGTTGAAAGGGAATTGTCACACCCCATTTTTGTCACCTTAGCTAGGACATATCATTTCATGTAGGATTTTGAGTCCTTTTTGAGTCTAGTCTTTTGCATTAAGTTTCTGTGGCATTGAATATCACGTGTATGAATTTTGAGGTGATTTGGAGTTCATTTCGATAGTCAATGAGAACTTTTGCGACTTTAAGGGCATAATCGTCTTTTAAGCCGTATATTTTCCATTTGACCTTAAAATGAATCCCAAGTCATTCCATCGAGTTCATATATAGGTTCAATTTCATGAATTAATGGTTTAAGGTTAATTCGGCTCATAATGGTTCGGGTTGGCTAAAAGACCCTTTCTTGGTTTGCTCAAATTGACTCATAAGACCCAATCAATTTTCTCTCATTTAACTTCAATTGGGCTTTATTTACATCCTAGGTATGTTTAGAAAGATCAAATTTCGATTGGGAAAGCATTTGGTTCGACCTTGTGTACAAACCCAGCTTAGTGACGGTGAGGCACCATGGTTAACTACCTTTGTAAAACCTAACCATGCACCCATGGTTAAGGATTTTTGTCCTAAAATGCTTAAAAATGTGTTCCCTTTTGAAACACGGTCGTTTTGGCTTTATTTCGTCAAAATCAGACTTAATTTGACCCCTAAAAGACTCCTGAAGTGATTAGAAGTCAAAACCAGAGCGGACTGGAGCGAGCCCTCAGGTAACCATCTGGGGCTAGACGGTCAGCCGTCCAAGCCCAGACGGCTAACCGTCCAAGCCTAGTTGGTCATCCGAGAGACTCCGTCTTCAACTAAAATTCTGACTCTCTCTCCCTCTTTTGACTGTTTCCTCCGCCATTACAACTTGTTTTCTCTTAGGAGTGTGTAAGTTTGAGTTGTTTGAGCACCAAGAGAGTCTCTAATAGCCCTAGGATAATTGTTTAATGAATTAATCTTAGCCATTGGTTCATGGGGTCAGTTCTCTATATAAAGGACATGATATTCAGCACATAGGGAGAGGTTAATTGCATTTTATACTTAGAGAGAGAGGGAGCTACGAGTTTAGAGAGCTAGAAGGACATCAAGAGGAGGCTCTTCAACCCTAATCAAGCAAGAGAATAAGGAGTTTGAAGACAAGGACGGTTCTACAAGAGGTAAGCACTTCTTTTAAATGCTAAACATAGGTTTTCTCTTTCTCCTTCTTCTTCTTCTTCTATAATAGTCCTAGTGCATGATGTAACTCCACATGTTAGGATAATTCAATGCTTATGTGATATTATATGAATGATTTTGAGATGGTTTATGGCTTTATATGCTTGATAATCCTTGGTTTACCAAGGATTTGAAAGTGTTACTCTTTCTAGCCTCTTAAATCATGCATAGTTCACATGATTAGGTTGCTGTGATTTGGAGAGCTAGAAGGACATCAAGAGGAGGCTCTTCAACCCTAATCAAGCAAGAGAATAAGGAGTTTAAGACAAGGACGGTTCTACAAGAGGTAAGCACTTCTTTTAAATGCTAAACATAGGTTTTCTCTTTCTCCTTCTTCTTCTTCTTCTATAATAGTCCTAGTGCATGATGTAACTCCACATGTTAGGATAATTCAATGCTTATGTGATATTATATGAATGATTTTGAGATGGTTTATGGCTTTATATGCTTGATAATCCTTGGTTTACCAAGGATTTGAAAGTGTTACTCTTTCTAGCCTCTTAAATCATGCATAGTTCACATAATTAGGTTGCTGTGATTATTGTCAAGAGTTGATGCTCCTGTTAGTTAATATACATGATATGAATGATGTTCATGATGATTTGAGCATGTGTTAGAGTCTTTTCATAGGTTTTTATGCATAGTTGTGAGATTAGGGTTTCGATAACCCTAAAATCACACAAGTTTCATACAGCATGCTTAGCTTAACTTTGTCAGTAGTTTCTCATCATAGTCATTCTATATATGCTGCATATAGTTGAATCATGCTAGTTTTGCATTCATATGGTAGATTTTATAGGGTTTTTGGAGATATTATCCTTTTCTAAGGATAATTATCCTTTTTGTTAAGTAGGGTTTTGCATGAGAGCTTTCTATGATGTGTTTAAGCATGAAATCGCTTCTGTTGTGTTCTAATATCTGTATTTTACGTAGGATATGATGATTGCACCTCCCCATAGTAACTTTTTTACGTGAAATTATCTTAAGATAGTTTCGCTTAAGAAAACTCACCGTAGGAAGGCCTGTTTTCATATTTTACATAAAATATCATCTTTTTGGTAAGAATAAACTTAGTTATTATGTTTATTGATATTGTGGGAGTCCCTCATGGTTGTTAGTGTGTCTTTGGTAGGTTTTTTATGCATGTTAGTCAGGGTCATTACATGTAGGATTGAGTTGGGGTCCTTAGTAATTCATTATTCTTGTTGATTGCATGATTAATGGGTGAATTTAGGTCTTGTCATGGTTCTGTCCAGATTAGTATATCATTCTTCTTGTATGGTCTTGTGCACTTGTAAAGGTGCAAACAGGTAAAATGCTTGTCCTATTACAAATAGGGCTGCTATTGCTTGAAATTTCTAATGCTTGGAGCTTTTGCGCTCAAGGTAAGTAGGGTATGAAGTGCCCTAATTCACTTTTCCTTACTTTCTTTTATCTTCTCCCTCCTAGGGTTATTTCTTAATACGAACACATGGTAATTATCAAGGGTTTCCTTCATTAATAAAATTCTGGTTTTCTATTATAGTTTCTATCTTGCGGAGGTTTTCAATTTTGGACTATTCAACACATTCTCGAACAAGGAAACCTAGGGTTTTTACCATAGGTTTGTATTAGGTTGTAATCTTATTCTTTTCGAACTACGTGGACTTTGATCCATGTATTTCGCTGCATGGTACGTAAGCGCTCTTCGTGAGGCTCAAGTCCATTCTAGGATCCAAGTATCCTAGGCTTTTCTTTTCTTTTCTTTTCTTTTTTTCTATTTTATCTTATTTGTTTGATCATGGATGAGATGATTGGATGGAATATATGATATGCATGCTGCTTTGTGATGATATATGCTGATATTTGAGTGAAAAAGATCTTGAGTTAGCCCAATCAAATTAAGAGACCAACTCGGGCGGTGTGGGTGCCTATGGGCTTTGCCCAGAACCTTCCCACGTCGTAACTTAGCCCCCGAATCCAATTTTCTGGTTTTAAAGACTTTGCTTTTCCTTTAATGGAGTCATGTGGTTTTTGAAAATAAAATATTTTTATGGTTTTCCTCATTTCCTTAAAAAAATGAGGTGGCAACTCCTTTTCGTTTGTTGTCTTTTAAGCTCGTATTAATTTATCTCGCCAAAACCCCTTGTGGGCATCGCGCTCTTTCATGGGTTCACAGGAATAGTTTCATCTGTAAGCCTCTTAAGAGATTTAACATGCCACTAAGAAAGTTAATATGATTTTTCCACCATCTTTTGTTACTTTTTGTCTTGTCGATTCAAAAAAAAAACAAAAAAGTCCCTCATTATTGATTCTCTCATGGTTGTCTTTGTGTTTAGTTTTGATCCTGTGTCTTTAGTGGTCATTGACCTTACCCTCTAAAGAATTCTTGATTTTTGTAATCCCATTCAATCCCATGGTTAAACAAAATGTCTCATTCATTGGACCTTACCATGTCCTTCAACTCAAACTTTTGTCATAGATTTAATAACAGAAAAGGTGTAGCAGTGACCTCTAAGGGAATGATTGGGCTTATTTGATTGAAATATTTGAATAGCTCAATAAAGAGTAGGGGTATGAGATTTCATGAATTGAATTCCTTCATGGTTGAAGCATTATCAAGGTCAGAGAGGCTCGAATGGCTCAATGAAGAGAAGGGGTATGAGACTTCATGAATTGAATTCTCATGGTTAAAACATTCTCAATATTTAAAAGGCTTGTGGTAGTAAAAAAGAAATGAAGAGAAAAGAAAACCCGCTAGGTTGAAAACCCAAAAGGGCAATCTAGGCAAAAGTTAGGGTGTTTGAAAAAGAAAATTGGGAAAAAGGAAGTGTCCTACTCTATCTCTGTACTCTGAATGAACAACGGGTTTGATCCAGGCCTCTTAAAAGCACACTTTTTTCTATTAAAGCGTGTCCATGATTAAAGAAAATTGTTTTACAAAAGGCTCCATGACTGTACTAAGTCTATGTAGGTAACCTTAAGAATGTCTTTCAATAAATGATGAAAAATGAAAAATAATGAATCTTATTGGAAGCCATTGTGGCTTTAGTCTCTAAGTCCGTCTTGGTATGAGTGTTTATCATGTCTTTAGAAGTTATACCTTTTGTTAGGTCTGTCTTCCCTCGTAAGGTTTGCACCATTTTATCACAAAGCTTAAGGGTCTTTTACATATCTGTTTTTGGGCTAGAGAGCCTATTTGGTTTGGTTTTAAGGCATTATTTGCATATTTGTCTCCAAGATTATGAACATCTTCTATTTAGCTTTAGGGCTTGAAAGTCTTTTAATGTATTTGTATAAGCCTGTGAATTGAGCTCATCTCCAGGCCTATAAATTTTTGCATGATTGTCTTGAGGCCCGTATGCCTCCTTCGTTCATCTTGAGGTCTAGATACCTCAGTCATTTTAGCTTCTAGGTTTAACACGTTAAAGTTTAGGCTCTTTTTCAATCCAAGTTCAAGGCTTAAATGCCTCTTGAAACTGCTTTAAGGCATGTGTAGCCTTCATTCTTCCTATGTGAATGTTGATTAATCTCATCCACACCACATGAGTACTAACCATTTCTCATTGGTTTCTTAATATGAGTAGTAACTCCTACTCATACGAAGCTTTAGATTTCTCATATGAGTATTGATTATTACTCAAATGATCACTCATTTCAATTGTTCTCTTGTTGTACGAGTATTAACTCTTACTCATATAACGCATTGTTCCTCTTCATATGAATATTGAATTCTACTCATATAATGCGATTTTTTTCATGAATACTGACTTCTACTCATCTTAAGCATTGATTTTTGCTTATATATTTTTCATCAAATAAGTAATGACTCCTACTCATTTCAACCATTGACCTTTGCTCATATGTTTTTCTCTGTAACTATTGACTCCTACTCATTCGAGCATTGACCGTTGCTCATATCCTTTTAATCATGAGTATTGACTCTTACTCGTCTTAAGCATTAACTCTTGCTAGCTTATGTGTTTTTCTCTATGACTATTGACTTCTACTCATGAGATTTCTTATTAGACTTTCAGTATGGATATTGACTTCTATCCATACATTATATCATCGGTTCTCGTATGAGTAATGACCCTTGTTCATATGATGTCTTATTGGCCCTCCTGAGTATTGATCTATACTCATTCCAAGTATTGACACATACTCATCCTAAGTATTAACCCATACTTACCCCAAGTATTGACACATACTCATCCTAAGTATTGACCCATACTTATCCCGAGTATTGACACATACTCATCCTAAGTATTGACTCATACTTATTTCGAGTATCGACACATGCTCATCCTAAGTATTGACCCATACTTATTCCGAGTATTGACCCATACTCATCCTAAGTATTGACTTATACTTACCCCAAGTATCGATACATACTCATCCTAAGTATTGACCCATACTTATCCTGAGTATTGACACAGACTCATTCTAAGTATTGACCCATACTTATTCTGAGTATTGACCTATACTCGTCCCAAGTATTGACTCATACTCAAACCCTGAGTATTGACCCATACTCACTTTTAGTATTGATCTATACTCATTCTCTTGTTTCGAGTATTGACCCATACTCATCCCACGTATTCTAAGTATTAAACAATACTCATTCTAAGATTTGACCCATATTTATCTTAAGAGTATTGACCAATACTCGCCTCGAGTATTGACCTATACTCATCTTTAGGATTGAACTATGCTTGTACTGATCCCTACTCTTGATCCCCTTTTGTATATGAACTTGCCTTTGTTATATAAGTATTAATTCCTACTCTTATAACTTCTTTGTCCATAAACATATGAGTATTGACTGCTACTCATATGATATCTCGTTAGTTTTATCGTATGGATATTGACTCTTATTCATATGATGTTCTATTAAACTTTTTATGAGCATTAATTCTTACTCATAAGACGAACAGTGTTGGTTATTCATTGTCCTGTGAGTACTTATCCTTACTCATAAGATGTCTTATTGACAAAAAATAGCTGTGAAAATGGGCTGTCTTCCTTGACATTGGCATTCACTTGTTGACACAAGCTCTGCCAATGAGGGATATCTATAGACACCCCATTTTCATCCTTCCATTCACACCTCTCCATCTCCTATGCATTATCACATGTAGAGAATTGCATCATTTTGGCACCAAATCTTTTTATTTAGCCTCTATACATCTCAAAGAATCCAGAGTATCTTTTGGGGTTCAATTTGGTAAAGTCTTGATAGCTAATAAGAACTTTTACGACTTGGAAGGCATTTATGTCATTTCACTTACATAATTCTTATTTAATATCCAATTCTTACCAAATTCATCCCGGGATGATCCTAATGGCCTTAGGATATCATGAATAGGCTTGGTGTAAAATTTGGTTAAGTTTGGAGATGATTTGCTTAAGGATAGTCCAAGTAGGCTCGGTTTGACTCCGTTCATCGTTCTTTCTTATAATTGCTTCTTAATTTGATCCAATTGTGTTCAATTAATGCTCCATTAATCTCAATTGGGTTTTAATTAAGGTGAATTAATGCTTGAAATTATTTTTGGGGGAGTTTGATTGCAACTAGGATTCCATTAGGGTTCAAACCTTAATGTTATCCCAGTAAGCCTCAATTGATCTCTATGAGTCATATGGGCTTAACCCTTGATTAATTGACCAAATGTGGTTCAATTAGGTCTGTTCTTATCAGATTTTGAATAGAGAATTGAGCCATGGTCATTTTAAGTCCAAAATCAATGTATTTGGACTTAAAATGGACCAAATACATAGCATAGAAGGGATAAAAGTGCACAAAAGGAGTAAAAAAAGCACAAATCAGCTACTGTTGGCCATGTGGCCACCTAGAAGGGCCAAACGGCCACCAATGAAGGGCTAAACGGCCACCAAGGGTGCACGTTGGCCTATGACGGTGTTTTGCTTTATCTTAACCTCTTTAGAGTCCTTTTTTCACTATAATTCGAATTTCCTCCAGATTTTTGAAGTGTTTGAGATAGGAACCAGCTCTTGAGAGTGTTTTAGAGCCCTTGGATCATCCCTAGCTAGATCCAATCTTGACCATTCATTCCACCCACCTTTCACTATAAATAGGGGTCCTCCCTTCATTCATGAACCACCAAGTCTTAGTAGAATTTTCCTAAGCAAATAAAGAGCTTGAGTTCTTGAGTGTGGGGTGAACGTTCCTATTAGTATCCCTTCACTTGATACTCATTCTAAAGAAGAGCTTGGGCTCAATAGTTAGTGGGGAACGTTCCTATTAGTACCCTTTAGCTTGCAACCCATTCTAGAGCTTAAAGACGTGAAAACTCTGCCCGACTTGCGGCTCCCTCCCTTGAGGCCATCTTAAAGCTTAGAAAGCGTGGAAGCTCTACCCAATTTTCAACTCAAAAACCCCAAAGTTGCAAACAAAACTCTGCCCCAGTTCTGTCAGGTATAATTTCTAAACTCCATTGCCACGATGTAATTGCTTATGTGATGATGCATGCTCCCATAAGTTTTATTATTCATAGGATTGTATTAGGGTTTTGATCCTAAATCAAACAAGTTTTTGAACTAAAGTTGTTTATTTCGAAGCAAGTTATTTTCAAAATAAAGTGTTTGATTATGGATTGGATTCTAATAGAGTTCTACGAGGAATGAAACTCTTCCCCCCAATATGTTTGTTCGAACTATGTGGACTTTAATCTTCGTCAGAAGTACGTAGGCCACTCACTTGAGCCCAAGTCCAACTTAGCTTAGTTTTTATCTTTTAATTTTCGTAATTTTTAGTTATTGCATGGTTGAAATTAATTAAGCCCAATCAATAAATGAGACCGATTTATTGGGCGAAATGGGTGCCTATGGGCCGTGGTCCAGAACCTTCCCATTTCGTAACCTAGCCCCCAAACCCTTATTTTTGGTTCAATACTTGCCTATTTTCCATTAATGGAGTCAAACTTGTTTTTTTTTTCTTCTTTAAAAATAAATCTTTTAGTGGTTTTCTCGTACCCTAAAAATGAGGTGGCGAACTCCCTTGCTTTTTGAAAACCCTTTTAAAAGTGAAAAGAGAAACTCGATTCCCCCCTGAGTCGATTTTCAGCATCCACAGTTTATACGAAAGAGATTTAGAGGAGGTGAGTTTTTTGAGATTTGAAGAGTTAGAGAAGAATGTTCGAGCATTTGCAATCAAACTCTTGGTTTTGAGAAAAACTGCCCTCACATGAATCAAGACTAGATTTCGATAACCAATGCACTGTTGAGAATCCGATACTACCCTAATCACGCTAATTGTATCGGTCAGCAGATAAAGGTCTTGGACTAATGGGTTGGGTGTGCCACAGTTTGGACGTACAAGGTTCTCGGCACTAGTGTGGGTTTATTTGGATAGGCCTGACAAGTGTTATTGGGCAAAAAGAATACTAGCCCATTATTCTCACACCAACAAGAACAGGAAACCCAAATGGTTTGAGCCTAGAAAAATATAATTCACAATGCATGGTAATGTCACAGTGAAGTAAAGAATTCACACCCAAACTCACAAAGTGATGTTTTTACAGCAAGTTTTGCAAATTGTTCATTTTTCTTACTATTAAGGGATGAAATCTGGTAAGAATTCACACATACAAACTCAAAAGGGATTGTTTTTATAGCAAATTTTGAATATTGTTATTTTGATAGAATTCCCATCGTTAGGGGGAGGAAATACACTAACAGAAGAACAGCGTGAATTTTCAATACATAACAAATTAATATGAACTGGAAGTTCAAACAATTATTCACTTGCAAGTCCCTATAGGACAACAGGTTAATATAGTAGCAAATGAATCTAAGACATGCTTGAAGCGTGGAAGACTTGTCGGCGATAAGGATAAAAATGCCAAAAAGGAAAAGAAATTGGTGCTCCTAAAGAGGCCATACCCACAGAACAAGCAATAAAAATAATTGATCCATCTAATTAGTAATGGACAATAAATCTCCTTAACAGTTAATTCCTTGGGCGCAGGTATGTGTGCTTAACTTGACTAAATGATTCATGATCATTAGTTTTATGCAAAACTTAATCAGATATTCACACCCCTAAAGTGGAATCTCTTGAAGAGAAACCCCCTGAACAGTTATCCCCTAAAGTGGAATTTCTTGAGGTGAAATCTCCTGAAGAAATTATTCCTTAAAGAGGAATAGGTACCTAATAATAACGAGATCTCGATAAATTATATAAGTTCAAGAGAAATATTGGATGGAAACAAAATTATTGTCGACAACATATTTCTTTTAAAGTTGTTCTTAACATTACCAGAAGTAATAATGAAATTAAACCACAAACAGTTGAAGAGAATCAACGTAGAAATTATTGGCCAATATGGAAAGAAGTAATTCAAGCAGAGTTAAACTTGCTTGCAACATGTGAAATATTTGGACCTGTAGTCCGAAACTTGTTAGATATAAATAGGTATTCGAAATGAGAAAAAAAAATTTATGAAAAGGGCATATGTTCAATTTTATAGAAAAGCACTCCAGAACAGGCTATTGAACAAGAAATAAATATTTTCATAATTTCTCATATAACTCCTGAAGAGGAAAAAGTTCCTGAAGAGACTGAAAACAATAAAGAAGCCTATGGAAATGAAGAAATTTTCATAAATTATGCATGCATTATGGAATCACATAAAGGTGATTATTAATTACGTAGTAGCTGTTGAAATTTCAAAGATGACGACAATCTTAAACCACACAATGTAGACGAATGTTACAATAGACCTGATTGGTCAAACTAGAAAGAAACAATCCAAATGGAATTGGATTCGCTAAGTAAAACACAAAGCGTTTGGACCTGAAGTCCTAACACCCAATAATGTGAAACTCATGGGATTACAAATGGATATTCGTAAGAAAGCGTAATAATAGAAATGAGATCGTCATATATATAAAACTTAGTTTCCTACAAAAACCAGAGATTGATTATAAAGAAACATATCTACCTGTAATAGATGTCATTACATTTAAGTGCAAATGTATACATCTATATGTGTGTGTGTGTGTGTGTGTGTGTGTGTGTGTGTGTGTGTCCATGAAGGATCCAAATTGCTTGAAGCAAATATCATGAAAAAAATGTACTCAATTAAACTGAGACAATCTTTGTATGGATTAAAACAATATTGAAGAATGTGGTAAAATCGTCTCAGTAAATACTTAGTTAAAGAAGGATGCTATATGCCCTTAAAGAAATCGGAATTAGGATTAGTCATCATTACAATTTATGTTGATGATATAAATTTACTTGGGACTCTTGAAGAGTTTATGAAAACTGCTAAATATTTAAAGAAGGGAAAAATAAATATTGTCTCAGCCTGTAGATCGAGCATAAATCAAACGGAATCCTTATCATACCAAAAAGGTATTGAAACATCTTAATATGGATAAATCACATCCATTAAGTTCTCCTATGGTAGTTTGATCTCTTAATATTAAGAAAGATCAATTTCACCTCAAAAGAAGATAATGAAATGCTATTTGTCTTGAAGTACCATATTTTAGTGCAATAGGTGGTTTGTTATGCACTAACCCTTATACATTATTTTTAGTCAATTTGTTAGCAAGATTCAGCTCTACTCCAACTGGACAACATTGGAATGGCATTAAACATATTTTATGTTACCTCTATAAAATTACAGATTAGAGGAAGTTGTATCAAAGGTGATCCTATCAAGCACATAAATATGAACTCCATAAGAGCAGTGATATTGATTTCAAGCAAGACACACTCAAAAAAATAATCTAACAGATTTATTCACTAAAGTACTATCAATAACATCATTCAAGATGATAGTGCACAAAATTGGAATGCATCGAGTTTGCGATCAGTCAAGTTGATACCAATCTTCTTATCATGGGAGAATTCAAATTTGGACATATGTACGCTGTACTCTTTTTCCTTCAACCAGGTTTTGTCTTACTGGTTTTCTGGCAAGGTTTTAATGAGGTAGTTTTTCTTTAGTGCGTCCAACACCACTCTAAGATTCGCAAGATGTAATACTCTTTTTCCTTCGCTAGTTTTTTCTCACTGGGTTTTTCTGACAAAGTTTTAATGAGACACATCATCTTAAGTGTGGTGGACATCCAAGGGGGAGTGTTATAAAGTATGTGGGTAGGTGGATGCCACCACCCCTTCTATATTCGTAGTGCTGGCCGGTTGTTTCCTTTCTCTGAGTGCTTTCTCTATGTGCTGCACCCATGTATTATATTCCGGTTGAAGCCTATATATAAGGCTTATGTTACATAACATTCTGTATCCTATTGTTCAAAATTCTAAGTTTTACAACAAACAAAATGCTTTGATGACAATAGAGGGCATTTTAGTTTGTAAAAATGTAATATGGACTTTAGGCTACAGATTTTTTTTAATGTGGACCAGTAAGTGCACAAGTCTTTAAAGTTGGACTTGTGGCCAAAGTCCCCATAAATTTTTAATAAAAAAATCGGCATATCATTAATATTGGATTTATTGCTTGGACAATTGAAATATTAAATTGCCATTAAAAATGGATAAATTTTTAATACACAAAAGGCAAATTTTTGCCTAAAAAAAAAAATTAGTATGATGGCAAAATCGTCATGAAAAGATGTCAATGTTCATCGCAATAAATTTTACAAATGGCATATAACAAAGTGGGCTTAAATGCCACTCTAATCTCATTTAAGGAGGCATTTTGTGTTCTAGACATAACCGAGGACAAAATTCTATGGGGTGGAGGGCCTCGAGGCAAGTATTTTCCAATTCCATATCGTGGTATTTTTTTGGAGAGAGCAGAACTCTTCGAGTGGCAAAATAAAACGGGCGAATCGCAATTGGGGACTGGGGCCTCGGAAATCCACTCCCTCAAAAGTACTCTCAAAAAAATATCACCACATTGAATTTTATTTTTTCAGTTTTGCTATAGAACAACTCATTTTATGGCTACTAGCTTATGCATTAAGATAAGGCTCCTGTTTCGTGTACCCATTCTTCAATACCTCTTCCATTATCGAATTACACGTTTTTTGTGGGTAAAATAGGAAGAATTTGAACTTCTGATCTATCCTAATCCTATCCTTTATCCTACTTCCCTCACCACTAGACTAGTACAACTTAATCCCAGTGGCTTATTCTCGACTTGCACTTCATCCACAATAAATCTGCATTACTACATTGACCTAATTACACCGAACTAGAATAGTGGGAATGTCGCCAGTAAGCTGATCATCGCATATTAATATAATTTTGATTCTTATAGCAATTTCGCACACAAACTGGTCATGTAATTCCAACGCGTCACCAAAATGTTGTATGCTGCTCCTAAGCCAAGGATTGGGACTTGAGATCAGTAATACATAGATAAGATTATCTACTAAGGGCCTGTTTGGTTGTCCAATTCGAAATTAAACAATTCAAGAAATTTTACATAATATGAAAGACACAATCCATCATCTTTAATTGAAAAATTCAAGAAAATGATAGTCATCATCACAAATAAGAGTGGAAATTCAAAATAACGGGATTTCATGAATTCCTTAGAATTGATTCTACAGCATCAACTATAATGATAACTCAACATTTTAAAATATTCTAATTCAAGGTGATGGATTTATGCCTTCAACCCTACACAAAATTTCTCGAATTATTTAATTTCGAATTGAACAACCAAACAGGCCCTAAAACCCTGTAATAACCTCTTTACAAGTGAGACTTCAAGCCAATGGAGACAACGAAATTAATTAGAAGGGAAAAAGGAAATAACTAAGATCATTTCTAGAAATCTTGACAAATTTCACCTAGAAATTCTTTATCCAAATATAACAGAAATGACCCTTGAAATGACCCTATTTTAAGTCATACTTAAGAAAAAGAAAAATAGAAGAGAAAAAGCGGGAAAAAAAAAAATACCATCACCCAAACTTATTCCTGCCTAAGCATATCCCGAGAAGGGTGAGTTGGATCTGGTCCTAAAGCTCTCAAGACTCAAACCTGCACATTTGCTCTTGTAGCCCGGGATTTTTACCATTGCACCAGACAATGGTTCCTGTGAGACTCAATCTCTATAAATCAAAACAGAATAATGAAGTAGACTCCTCTCAAAGATTATGATAGGAAAATTGGAATAAATTCAATTTATGCTCGCAAATGTCCTTTCCATTCATTTTTGTCTCAACCATCACCAGCCACTTCACCAAATCCCCCCACCCCCTGCCCCCAAACAATAAATAAAATTTAATTTAATTTAATTTGGGCATAGTGAATAACCTCTCACCAGAATGCAATTGAGGAAGGTTTCAATTCTACAAATCAAGGGATACTCTCCCTAGTTCCAGAATTTCACAGTTTATACGAATGAAAATTGGTTGTGTTCAAATGTAAATGTAGATCCGCCCAATATTCAGAACAATGGTGAAGATTGAAGGGGAAAAGAGACAAACCATAGGGGGATCAGCAAGAAAATTCATTGCCAGAGGAAATACTCATTCGGGAATTTGAAATCCACGAAATGCCTTGTACAAAGAAATGCAAATTTTAATATCTCCAGCTGATGAAGGAAGCACTTGAAAGTAAAATCTCTGTCTGTGAAACAGGTCAACTTCCTCAAGAACATACACACTCCACCAGCAACCAATTATCCTTTCGAAGTGTTCTAAAGAGGATTCCAAGGAAACAGGCAAAGATGCATTTGGAAAAACTTTGTGAACTCCCTACTTAAAGCTCAAACATCCTCGTTCATCTGCATGGAACAGGAACCACATTTATAGAGATATTGGGAAAGCCAATCACGCATTAACAAAGCTCGAAACTTACAGATTTGGTGAGCTCATTAGCTTTCTCATCATCAAAACCAAGAGCAGCCATTATCTTGTGACCTGCTGATTCTTTTTCTGACCAGATCCCAAGAAGCAAATAAGCTGGGGTTATTTCCCCACTTTCACCTGCATTTTACATTATAATCTCAGTAAAATACAGAGGGTACAACAGTAAAAAATTAATTGCATAAATTAAATAAGAGATCCAACAAAAATTCTCATCATTTGCAACAGCCAGCAAGTTTAGATCATAGCCCATAGATTAGAACACAGTTTTGGTGTAGAGACGTAATGTTTAATACAGTGTACTTAAATGACTAACACTTCTATTGCACAATCATAGAAATATAGCTTAAATTTAAGCACCTTATATGCATTTAAGTGTACATGCAAGGAGCAGTGTTATCCAAGATTCAGATCTCACATAATATAACACCATAGTCTATAATTAGAAGAGGGATACACATGGGATAAGCTCACCATTACCATTCAGATGACTGAAACCCACTTATACTGGTAATCATGTGCTCAACTGTCCGTAAACTCTTCCTTCAAAGCACTTATTTATCTTTTCCAATAAAGAACACCAAAAAAACAGAAAAATAATACATCACATGATTTACCGCCTTATCTCAGAAGAGCAAAGTTTTTAAAAACTCGCCTGGGCGTGCTCAGGGCTCACCCGGAGGCAAGACAAGCCAAAAATGCCCAAGAGCTCTAAAAAAAAGGCAAGACTCCTTTTAAGCATACACCCTTTCCTTGGTACACATGCCCTATACATGTGAGGCACACCTTTGGCACCCCATGGTAATAAGAATCCACCTAACGAGACCAAATTGCAACTCTAAGAGGAACAACTCTTGTCATTTGGCAAAATTACCAGAGTCAGTTTAAAGGTTGACCAGTTGGGTAAAAACCTAGGTTAAGCAGCTGGCAGTTGCACGACCAGCTGTCGACTGCAATTGTGAGTTGTGACATCTTAGGGAAAAGATGATTGATCAACAATTATTCATAGTGTTCACCTCCAAGAACACAAATTTTTTGAATTTAGGTTATATGAACACTTTACATCTTGGTTGGTTGGACCATGAAAGATAATGGTAGGTTTGTAATACAGTAAATTATATATAATCTTTTTATGTAATGCTTTCAATTTAATCAATTATGTTTGTAGGCCTAGATTATATTTAAATTTTAAAATAGGGCACTTTTTAAATATATTTACTTGTTATGTAATTTTTTTTACTATTTTTAATCTCAATATTTTTTTTAATATTTGTATATATTTTTATATATACAAATTAAAAACTTATGCTTCACCCCACGAGAGGAAAAGCACTCCACCTTATGTCTGCGCCTTTTAAAACATTGCATAAGAGCAGTCTTATCAAGTTTTTCTTTTCCCAAATAAGCTCTCATCATAGGACTTACTTCCCAGTTCCCAATCCAATCCAATACTATGAAATGGCCCATATGCCACGGCAATGTAAAAGATAATCTTTTGTTGGTGATCAAAAAAGAAAAACAACTATTCTTATGCTTTGTCTTCCGTTAAACCCATGTTATTTGCAAGGTAATGAAGCATCCCGATGTATGCATGAGACTCCCTCACCAACTGGAATCAAGGTAGCGTAGAAACATCTTGTGATCTAATCTTTGAAATACTTCGTCCAGCATATATGAGACGAACCTCTTCCCATGGATTCACCCCTTTTGAAGCTTTAATGACTCACACAATCAAGTCAATAGTTATCTGGACTGTGCAATATATCGAAACCACGAGGTATCAAGTTTATCCCAAATTGAGCCCCTTAAAAAAAAGTTAAAAAGGTTCATTCAAGCCACAATCAATTAAACAATGCAGACCACCTGTCCATGATTCTCTGTATTTCCTTAATTATAAGAAACCATTAAAAAAAAAAAAAAAATTGATGACATAATGAGCATTAGAAAAAGAAGCGGCAGATTAAAAAATCCACACTCTGGGGTCTCTACAGTGCGGCTCTAGTCCAAAAAAAAATGAACCCAGTACAGCTGGAGTCATGAAAGATCAAAAATGAAAGAAATCTAGGAAAGAACCATTCTGGTGAAAAAGCATTCAGGTGGCCTAGTCTGATAACATCACCAAGTGTGGATGAATTCAGCAAGTAATGCATTTTGCACACATATAGAAGTTCATGGCATATTCAAAGATAATATAATATATATAATTACGATACTATGAAATTACTAACTCTACACATTCAGAGAGAAGTAACAGCGACCACCTGACTTCAGTTTCTCATCAACAGCCCAGTCAAGGGCCCGCTGAGCTGATTCAGTCAATGGAGGATGCTCAGGGCTGAAAAAATACATGTCAGATTTTCCAAGTGAGTTTACAGTTTCTTCCCGGACCTTGAGGAGCGTGATTCCATTTGCCCTCAAAAACTTTGCAGCTAGACTGGTTCCTGAAAAATAAAAAGAGAGCATTGCATGAATAAGGTAAAGGAAAATGATAAGTCGATGATTTAGGAACATTTATAGATTGGCTTAGCGCTTGAGAGGCAGAGTGTAACTAGTAACATCACACTTGATGTCCAAATTTAAAAACTTTCATAGTAAAGTCCATTTCATGCAGAAAGATTGTCATAAGGACTTAACTTGCATGCAATTCCAACTGTACATTTCATCAGGTTTTGATGACATGTTAGCAAGAGGAAAAGAGGCTGAGACAAAGAGGCCGAGACCCATCATCTAATCAATCTCATTCAATAAATTAGCTTGATGTGGTAATTTTTAACCATTTAAATTAATGTTTCTTTCTCAAAGAAGTCAAAGAAGTTTCTGGCCTCCCATAAAATTTGATCATATAAATTATATGCTAAAATCATCAAAGCAAGCTAAATTTTAGTACACTTGACTAATAAATGGGACTCATTCTGATGGGTCCTACTTTTTTTTTCCCCATCCTAACATGGCATGCTTTTGTTGGGAACCTAACTATTTATAAAAGTGGAACTGCCTGCGAGTCAATTCCCTTTCACCATAGAATTCAAACTACAAATCATGCCAAGCTTTAATAGTACACAATTAGTGTTAATGCAGCCGGATTTTCTGATATTGTAAATTCCTCTAACTTTATATGGGCCATACAAGCACACAAAGCTAAACTACATTGTATAATTGTATGACATGCGGGTCCAGCTAAAGTGAGAATGTCTGTTAAACTAGATGATTGTATAAAACCTCCAATTGAGGGCTGAATAAAAAGAGGAAGAGAAAAAAAGAAAGGCGAAAATTTGAGTCTCATGTCTCCTTTTGCTCTTGCTTCCAAAAGATAAACACTCAACAACTTCAAGTAGTTATATTAGACTTAGTTAAGTTTTTCAAAATAAATTATCACTAGGCACAGCCACAAGTTTTGCATTCTAACATGAAAATAAGGTGTCAAACACAACTCCCTTAATCTAGACATTGGGTCACAACTACAAATGCATTTGTGAATGTAATATATTGAATTTGTATATATACAGATTGTTGGGAAGTCCCACATCCCACATTTGATTAAATATTAAATTTAATATGGTTTCATATACTTGTTTGGGTCCTCCACCTAATAGATTAGGCTATTTGGATGGAAACTTAACATGGTATCAGTTGTTCTTGGGCCGTTTCATTTGTGAGCCCATTTTTGTTGTCCAAGGGATAGGCTTCCTTCTATCTTGTTAGGCCTGCACATGAGGGAGAGTGTTGGAAAATACCACATCCCACATCGGTTAATTATAAAATTTGACATGGCTTCATATACTTGTTTGGGTCCTCCACCTTTAAGCTTAGGTTGTTAGGTTGGAAACTTAACATAGATATATATATCTTCTGCATATTTTTCTGCAATAAAATAAAGGTGGACTTTCTTGTGTGTCAAAGTGTCAGGTTATGTCAACCACTAACCAGGGTTGGACATTAGTGCCAACCCATGTCCACAACAATGGTCAAGGAGAGACATGTTCTATACCACAATAAATAATTAAAAATTTAAGATTTAAAATTTTGATGTCTTTTCTTTTGCTACATTTTGTTAGCTTGATATATATTATTGGTCCATTCCTTAACAACCTAAGCTTTTGGGTTAAGTGGTGTTCAAACATGGCATGTTTGTTTTGTTATGATTATGCCCTAGAGCCAATCATAGAGATGATTGTTTAGGAATTAGGAACAATCAATTGATTTCATTTATGCATGTCACATTTATTATTGATTTAATAAAAGGGCTTATTCTATTATGTTTATATGCATCATTTATATTTACATAATATGTCCATGGAGTTAGAGTTGAAAATATGAAATTACAAAGTATTGTAATTTTGATACTGTAAATATATCTCTGTACTAAACTCCTAAAACATTCCTAGTTGAAGGTTCACTATGATGAACAGTAATGAACCATAGGAGTAGCACTTGTTAGGTTGACTCTATAGGAGGATAACTAGTCTCAAGCTATTTGTGTGGAGACACTATAACCAACAAGTGGGTGTCTATTATAAGAATAGGTATACTGAATGTGACCAAAGATATGAGATAAACTAAATAAAGTTTTAACCTCCCTGTCAATCAGTTTCTCATTGTTATAGTGGTACAAGTAATCCTTAGAACTGAGACACCATGGTTGTCTTATACATGTAGCTTTAGAAGTTTGATAACACTAAGTACAGATCCTATTCAGGGGTCTGTAATGGTGTTCATTAGCCCTACTGCTATGTGTGTGAAGGCATGTGAGTGATCAACAAGGAATCCATCACTCTCAGGAAAAAGAGAGTGAATGTCTCATATAGCATTCATTGAATATAACTCATTAAACCCATAGGCCCATGGTAAAATGAATATGGAAAGGAGTTTCCATAAGTTCATCATTGAGTTGATATTAATGAATGAGTATAAAGTAATTGAATTAGGGACTTGACAGACTTCTATGTCCTATTAGTTCAATTGGAGACATTATGTTGATGGAAGGATGGAATTGTAACCTATAAACTATAACAGAAGGATTCTTTGTAAATAACTATTCACCTCATTAAGGACCACACCATGAGCCATATGCTAGGTGTTACTCATGGTTAGTAGAAACCCTAATAGATATAAATGAGTTATAATCAATTACGGAATTGGAAAGAGTTCCAATTAGACCCTTAATAGAAAGTGTTCCATTGTGCACAACATGTGCTATTCCTACTACTTGATGATGTGAACCCAATGGGTCACACACTGATCATGCTAAGAGAGCTTAATTGTCTATGAGAGAAAGGGTATAAGTGATTAAAGAATTATTCTTAAGAAGCTAATTTGTATTTGATACAAATTAGTGGGCTAATTGTGTAATTAAGAGTAATTACACAAAACCCACTAGGGTTTTAAGTTCCCCCTTGGCCGGCCCTATTGTGTGGCTATATATGCCACATTATGATGTGATGACATCATCACAATTGGTATTCCCAAGTGCTGGCCGAAATTTACTAAGGAGAGTCTCTCTCTCTCTCTCTCTTCTCCACCTCTAGCAACTATAAGGAAGAAGAAGGAAAGGACATCAAGCTCAAGCTAGGTGCGAATACTGTTGGAGGCAGTACGCTCGGACTGCTCAATCAGAATCGAAGCTTAAAGCACAAAGGAGAAGAATTTATCAACTATAAGTAATCCTAACTCTCTTGGTAGTTAGGGTTTATGTTTTTATATTAAGCATAATCGGATTCATGGGTTTGGGAATCGTAGGAAAATTTTTAATTCCGCTTTTGTAGTTTTCCTCTCTAGTTCAATTCCCAACATGTTTCCCCATCAATTTATCTGTTATTGGTATGTCTATCTCTCCGCATGCAAGATGGGGCCGCACATGAGGGAGGTCTGAGTTTGATATATGTTGTTTGCCCATCCCCTATCAGCTTAACCTTTTAACTTTAAGTGGTTTTCTAATACATTTCTCAGCAACCAAACAAGCCTAAATATGAACTGTGCAGAAATTGCAATAGCAAAATGAAATCACAAAACCCACAAATGAAAATATGAAAGAATTTAAAGATGGCCAAATATCACTAACCCTCAACCAAAATGCCCATTAGAAGAGCCTCAGTTCCTGTATTCAGATACTTCAGCTTCCTCGCTTCCAACTCCGCCATAGCAAATGATTTTATTGCCCTAGCTGACCACCTAACCACCATTTTAGCACGCCCAAAACATCAAACCCAAACCAAATCCATAAAATATATATATAGATAAAACAATTAAAATTAAGTTTTTTAATTTTTTATTTAACAAAAAAAAAAAAAAAAAAAGGCATGTTTGGTTGTCCTATGAAATTTGAATGTTCCCTTCGTAATTGCTATAGCATTGAAGGCACAAATCTATAATTTTGAATTAAACCACTGGAAAATTTTGGAGCCATCACCGTAACAAATGATATGAGATGAATTTCACGAATTCATGAGATGCCAAAATATAAAACTCTCACTACAGTTTATGGTGATGGCTGTGGTTCGCTTGAATTGTCCCATTTAGACCGATGGGTTTGCTCACAAATTTATAAAAGCAAAACAGAATGAAACAATTCAATTTCCCATGGGACATGCAAACAAGTCCAACATACTCACTTTGGGAGTTTCTCCGAAGAAGCCCTGTCTGGTTTCCTGCAAAATTAAGCCAATCATTCTCACCAAAACCCTAACTCTCCCAAAAACAAAATGAACTATAAATATATAACTATAACTTACGCTGTAGGGAGACTGAAGAGGACCGTAGAAATCGGCGAGCGGCGGTGTTTGCGAACGAAAAGCCGCGAATTCGGGGATGGAATTGAGAGCTTGTTTCCAAACAAGGAACTCCGAGGAACAGAGAGAGAAGAATTGTTTGATTTTCTACAACATGATTGAGAAGTGGAAGGCGAAATTGAAAGTACTAAGAGTGTATGAGAGGCCATTTATTAAGGAAACCCTAGGTGAATTTTTTTTTCCCGTTTTCGTTTTTCCCTCAGAAAGTGTTTGGGGCGAAGGAAAATTCTTTTGGGGTTTGTGCTTTCATGGGTGTAATGTTTGCTGGTTAAGGCGTTTCTCTCTTTGCACAAAGAAATGGAGCTTGGTTTGTTGACTAGTTTCCTTGAAACTTGAAAGCGGATAGAAGTGGTCAGGTTGGTGAAAGAATGAAGTATTTTTCAGTTGGTGTGCACCCTTTTCGTTTTTTTCATTTTTGCATTTTTAAATATAAAAAATATGAAATAATTTGAAAAGGACAACAGGCAAAAAAAAAAAAAAAAGAGGGAAATTTGCAAAGAAAAATACTTCTTCTCTCCCTATCTTACTATCACCTTTGACAAAACATGTTTTTTTTTTTTTTTTCAAAGAAAAAAATCCTTTTAAATGTTATCATATCATTATAAATTTTTTGGGTGGTGTTATTGCCAGAGACCTATATGTTATTTCCACGTTCTTGTGGTGTAAATTGTCTATTTTGCCTTTTACAAAAAGGCTCATTCAAAAAGTCTTCATACACAATCACAATTCACCGTTCTTCTCAGCATAGCCGATAACTATGATGAGCCTATCGAGTTGTTAAAGAGAAGACTTGAAAATAAATCATCGGTGTTCTACTTGGTAGCTCTTTCAAAAGATTCATAGATGTCACAACAGTTGCGCAAGTTCACTCTATATCATGCCTTTGTGTTGATAATTTTTTTTAGATCTAAACCTGTCGGTTTGATTACTTCGTTTGGTTTTCGAGGAAATGTAAGAAAATGAATGAAATTAAAATTTTGAGACCATCAAGAAAGTTATAGTTCACCACCACTCCACTAGTGTATAGATCTTTGTCATCGTGGCCTTCAAATTTGTTGGCTATGGGATTAAAGGTCATGCCAAATCTAGTTGGGGTTTGTAATGTTGAGGGTTTATGGTGTTCTAAGATGGTGATGGTGTCGATGGCTGGTATAATGGAATGGGTTTCAAATAGAGGTGACTACGGGTTAGAGAAAAGGTTCATTTGGTGGCTACGGGGTAGAGTTGCAGCAAAAATGGAGGATTTGAGTGAAAAATGAGGTAGCATAGGAGGCTTATGGCTTCAAGGAAGATGGTTATTCTCTAGTCCAAAAAATGGGGTAGCAAACATGAAACGTGGCTGGAGAAGAAAATAGAAGTGCCAGCACGTGTCACACCCATTTTTGCCACCTTAGCTAGGGTTTGTCATTTTATGTGTCTTTTTGTTTCCTTTTTGAGTCTAGTCTTTTGCATTGAGTTTCTAGGGTCTTTGGGATGATGTGTATAAATTTTGGTTTGATTTGGAGTTAATCTTGAGGGTTAATAAGAACTTTTATGACTTGAGGGGCATAATCGTCCTTTAGGTCACAAACTTTCCATTTGACTTTGAAATGATCTCTGAATTGTCAATTAGAGTTCATATGGATACATTTAAGGTATTTATGGGTTCAATTTGATGAATTGATGGTTCAGGATTAAAATGGCTCAATATGGTTCAGGTTAGTTAAAAGACCCACTTTGGGTGGCTCAAATCGGCTCATGGTTTTCACTTGATTCTCACTCATTTGACTTTGATTAGTCTTAATTTCATCCTCAAATGTGTTTTAGAAGGTTGAATTTTGAATTGGAAAACATTTGGTGCGACCCTGTGTGCATACCTAAGCTTAGCTACGGTGGTGCATAGCAGTTAGCCGCCTTTGTAAAACCTAACCATGCAACCATGGCTAGGGATTTTTGCCCTAAAATGTCTTAAGTTACACTCCCATTCGAAACATGATCATTTTGGCTTTCGTTTCATCAAAATTGGAGTTGATTTGGGTCCTGAAACGATTTTGGAAGCTGAAAGGGCTCAGAATAGGCAAGAGGTGATAGTGCCTCGGGTGACCACCCAGACCTGGGCGGCTAGCTGCCTGGGCCCAAGCTGCTAGCCACCCAAGGCTAGGTGGTCACCCGAGCCTCTTTCCTTTTTTGTGTGTTGAAGCGAGACTCCTTCCTATTTTTTTGAACTATTCCGCCTCTAGCCGCCATTCCTTCTTATTTTTAACCCTAATTGACCTACTTGAGCCCCAAAGGAGTCTCTAAGGACCCTTGGATCAATATTTAGGGTTTTAGTCCCAACTATTGAGGGATTCCACTCAAACCCTATAAATACCCCCTATACTTCAGCATTAGGGGAAGCACTTAAACGCAACTAGAGCCATTCTTAAGGCATTTAACCTAATTTATGAGTGAGAGATAGAGAGATAGAGTTTCAAGGAGAGCTGGAGCTTTGCTTGGAGGCTTGAAGGAGAGCTTTTCAACTTTTTTACAAGAAGAAAAGAGAGTTTTACAGCAGCAAGTAGGCTCCACCATAGATATACCTTTCTCTTTTCTATTGAAACTAGGGTTTCTACTTAGAATAGCATTATTTCATGTTCAAGTTTGGATTTTTATCATATGTTGATACTTCTATTGGTTAATATATGTGATAAGAATGTCATTCATGGTTAGTTATGCATGTCATAGTGTTATTCCATGTGATTTTATGTGTGTTTGTGATCTTAGGATTTCTATTTTGCTGAAATAGGGTTTTGCTTAGAAGAGCTATATTTCATATTCAAGCTTGCATTTTTATCATATGTTGATACTTTTATTAGTTAATTTGCATGATTAGAATGTTGCTCATGAGTAGTTTTGCATGCTAGAGGATTATTTCATGTGATTTTATGCATAGTTGGGATTTTGGGGTTACAATTGTGCTAAAATTGAGTTTTTGCTTAGAATAGCTATATTTCATGTTCAAGCTTGCATTTTTATCATGTGTTGACGCTTCTATTAGTTAATATGCATGATTAAAATGTCATTCATGAGTGGTTTCGCATGATTTGGAGTTATTTCATGTGGTTTAAAGCACAGTTGTGATTATAAGGTTTCGTTGTCCTTGTTTTAGGAAAGTTGCATATAGCATGATAGCTTAGGGTTTTTATTTGTTTTTTTTTTTCTTCATAGTTGCTGTATATATACTACATATTAAATTACTATGATGATGTTTTGCATTCATGGTAGTGGATTTTAGGGTTTTTTGCATGTCATTGCATATAGGGCTGAATTAGGGTTTCTATTAGTTCATGATTTGTGTTATTCACATGACTTATGGGTAATTTTAGAGCTTATTTCAATTCTGTCTAGATTTGTTTATTGTCATTAATGCCATGTTTTGAGAATGTGATAGCCTTTGTGTAAGCATGATAATTGCTTGGTAGGAAACTAGTTTTGTTTGTTGGCATTTTTGGTGTATATTGCATGCAAATTGCAGGTGCTTAACAAGTACAAACCCATAGAAAGTGGGATATGATAGGTGCAATTACCCCACCAATGTGGGGTGATTATTTTGGCTATAGCAAGATGAAATCTTGCAAATAAAGTAATTACCTTATGAAATAGGGTGGTTATTTTGATAGGTTGCTATTGTTCATGGTAAATAGGGTTTGAAGGTGCCCTAATTCACCTTTCCTTCCTTAAAACTTTCTTTTCTCCCTCCTAGGGTTTTTCTTAATAGAGGGATATGGTTAGCCTCTATAGTTCCCTTTCATAAAAATTCCTTTTTTAAAAAAAGTTTCTATCTTCATTTGAGATAACATATTTTCTAAAGAACTTTTGAGGATCACTTCATCTTTGGAAACTCTTTTATTTATGGAATGAAACTTAGGGTTTACCATAGGCCTTTCTTAGGTTTTAGCCCTATTCCCATTCGAACTATGTGGAATTTGATCTATGTATTTCCATACATGGTACGTAGGCGCTCTTCATGAGGTTCAAGTCTGCCCTAGGATACTAAGTATCCTAGGTTTTCTTTTCTGTCTTCTTTTATCTCTCTTCTCTTTTATTCTCTTGTTTATGTGAATGGATGAATGATGATATGCATGCTATCTTTGATGATAATTGTTGATTCTTGCATGTTTAAGACTTTGATTTAACCTAATTAAATTAGGAGACCGATTAGGGCGATATGGGTGCCTATAGGCTTTGCCTAGAACCTTCTCATATCGTAACTTAGCCTCCGAATTCACAATCTTTGGTTTTCAAAAGATCTTTTGCTTTACCATTTTTAAACATGGAGTCACTTGTTTTGGAAAATAAAACATTTTAGGGTTTCCTTGTTTCCTTTAAAAAATAAGGTGGCGACTCCCTTTTTGTTCATATGGGCCACTTTTTTGGGGGTCCACAGCTTGGCGACTCCACTGGGGTCACTTTTTTGGGGGTCCACAGCTTGGCGACTCCACTGGGGAATTTGTGGGCTAGACTCTATATAATTTGATTGAGCTAAATTAATTTCTTATGTTAATTAAAATCAATCACATTGCATCCACTTGATTGTGTGCTTTTATTTATTGCATTGTGTGTGCAAACTCTTGCATGTTAAGATCAATGTCCCTCGATATATCTTTGCCACTAATAGGCCTAGCTTCAACCTTGGTTTTCCTGATTCCATGCGTTGGGGTGAAAGCTATCAACCTCTTTTGCCAAGTACCCTTGGGCTTGCCCTTGGGTATATTAAATGAGCTAATCACATACTGTTGGACCCACAGCAGCATTCCTAATGCCACATGTGGTTAGGTATAAAGATAGTTCAAGCAAATGAAGGACCCCACCTACCCTTATCATTAGTCCATTTAGACAAACTTATAGGGCACTATTGGTTCACCCTTATGTACCCACACCTGCTGTAATGATATCATAATCGTGTTTGTGATGTGCTTAATAGAAACTTAATAAAGAGCCTTTGCACCCTATATCCTTAATACGTACCTTTCACCCATGACCCTTGCAAAGGTGATCAAATTGAAAGGGACTAATTAAGTATGTATGGTGTAAGGTCATTAAGACAAATATGGAAACTTAGGACATACCCTTAGGTTGAAAGACTGATTGTTACCTTTTATAGAGGAGTGAGAGAATGTACTGGTTTGGATCTGCGACTAGGAAGGGCGCTTAGTGAGTATTGATTCCACCAACCAATCAGACATGGCCAATGAAGGAGCTAGTGAAGGGGATTTTGATGTTGAGGCCTATTTGAAGACTATCATGACCAAGCTTGAGTACACCACTGATGTATCCGAAAGGGCATTGAAAATGGCTCAGGATATCCAACAGAAAATGCCGGGACCTGAACAAAACAATGGTCGTACCCCATGGGATAACACTGAAGATGGTACTCAATCCGAGTTGGTCTCTTAATTTGATTGGGCTAATTTAAGATCTTTTTCACTCATATATCATCACAAGGCAGCATGCATAACATATATTCCAGCCATCCATCTCATCCATGCATAATCATTCAAAGAAAAAAAAAATAGAAAAAAAAAAAAAAAAAAAAGAAGAGAGAAGAAAAACCTAAGATACTTGGATCCTAGAACGGACTTGAGCCTCAAAAAGAGCGCCTACGTACCATGTAGCGAAATACATGGATCAAAGTCCACGTAGTTCGAAGAGAATAGGATTAAGTCCTAATAGTGACTTATGGTAAACCTTAGGTTTCCTTCCATAGAGATTTTCAAAGACAAATGATTCTTAATAAGACTTAAATGAAATACATAAACTTTTGAAAAGGGGTGGAAAGAAACCCTAGAATTCATCATATCCCTCTATTAGAAAATAACCCTAGGAGGGAGAATAGAAAAGAAAGATTAAGAAAAGTGAATTAGTACACTTCATACCCTACTTACCTTGTGCAATTTTCTCCAAGCAATAGCAAGCTTAAGCAATAACAACCTTATTTGCAATAAGGCAATTATTACACCTGTTTGCACCCTTACACGTGCTCAAAACCATGAAAAAATAATAAAATGCTAATCTGGACAGAATACTAAAAGTCCCAAAATTATCCTAATAATCATGCAAAAGCAATAATTAAAAGGAAACAAGAAACCCTAGTATGCTCCTACATGCAATGACCTAGTCTACATGCACAAAACTAAGAAAAATATGCAAAAGACTCTACAATAATCATGAGAATATCAAATAATATCATTAAGCATGCAAACAAAGCTAACTCAAGTCAAAAGTATGATATTTTATGTAAAATATGAAAATAGGCCTTCTTATGGCGAGCTTTCTTAAATAAAATTATCCTAAGATAATTTTATGTAGAAATCACCTCGTATGAAGGGCCTATCAACATATCTAACATAAAACATATACTTAAGAACATAGTAGAAAAGATTTCATGCTTAAGCATATTCCCGAATACCCTCATGCAAAACCCTACCTTCTAAAAAGGATAATTATCCTTAGAAAAGGATAACGTCTCCAAAAACCCTAGATAATAAATCGTATGAATGCAAAACCTAACATGGTTCAACTCCAAATCACATATATAAACTAACTATGATAAAGAAAAAAACCAAATAATCACAGCAAATAGGCTATATGAAGCATGCATGACTTAAAAGGATAAAAAGGATAACGCTTTCAAAACCCTAGGTGACTAAGGACTATCAAGCCTATTAACCCATGAATAACCTTAAAATCATACATATAACATCACAAAAGCATTGGATTCAATCAATATGCAGAGCTACTACATGCATTGGAACTATCATAGAAGAAGAAGGAGAAGAAGAAGAAGAAACCCTAATTTCATCAATTGAAAGGATGACTTACCTCTTGTAGAACTTCTCTTGCCTTTGAAATAACTCTTCTCTTGCTTGCTTAAGGTTAGAGAACCTCTCTTTGATGTCCTTCAACTCCCAATCTCGTAGCTCCCTCTCTCTCTAAGTATAAAGTGCACTTGTGGCCTCCCTATCTGCTCAATATCATGTTCTTTATTTAGGAGACTGACCTAATAAACCAATGGTTAAGATTAATTCATAAAATAATGATCCTAGGGCTATTAGAGACTCTCTTGGTGCTCAAACAAGTCAAAGTTACTCAATTTTAGAAGGAAACAAGTTGCAAGGGCGGAGAAACCCATCAAAAGAGGAAGAAAGAGGTAGAATCCCATTTAAAGACGGATTCCCTCAGGTGACCGTCCGGGCTTGGACAGCTGACCGTCTGGCCCCGGACGGTCACCCGAGGGCTCCCGTCAGTATACCTCGGTTAGACTCTTTCGCCTTCTAGAAGTCTTTCGGGGGTCAAATTAAATCCGATTTTGACGAAATAAAAGCCAAAACGACCGTGGTTTGATAAGGAACACATTTTTAGACATTTTATGACAAAAATCCTTAACCATGAGTGCATGGTTAGGTTTTACAAAGGCGGCTAGCCATGGTGCACCACTATCGCAAAGCTAGAATTTGCACACAAGGTTAAGCCAAATGCTTTCCAAATCAAAATTCAACCTTTTTAAGCATGTTTAGGGATAAAATATGGCCCAATTGAAGTTAAATGAGAGAAAATTAAGTGGGTTACATAAGTCGATTTGAGCGAACCAAGAAAGGGTCTTTTAGCCAACCTGAACCGTTATTTGCCGAATTGTTCCTAAACCACTAATTCATCAAATTAAACCTATATATAGACTCTGTATACTCATATGAACTCTAATTGACAACTTGGAGATCATTTCAAAGTCAAATGGGAAAGATACGACTTAAAAGACAATAATGCCCTTAAAGTCACAAAATCTCTATTTAACTATTGAAACCTTCTCCAAATTAAACCAAAATTCATATGCATGATCTTCAATACCATAAAATCCTAATGCAAATGCCTAGACTCAAAAATAAAATAAAAACTTACATGAAATGATGACCTCAAACTAGGGTGACAAAAATGGGGTGTGACAGAAGCCCCTCATTGGTGAACAAGTTTCACTTGTGAACCAATGATAGAAGAACAGCCCATTTTTGTTTGGTGAAATCAATTCCATTAATACCCACTGGGGAAACACATGAAAAGAAGGTGACCATATCACTAAATTCTATAGGTCGGATGCCACCTACTCATAGAACTTATCACATATAGACTAGCTTCCACACATAATCATACTCCTC
Organism: Liquidambar formosana; assembly: GCA_039720395.1. NCBI lineage: Eukaryota > Viridiplantae > Streptophyta > Magnoliopsida > Saxifragales > Altingiaceae > Liquidambar > Liquidambar formosana. The sequence goes on along the minus strand of JBBPBK010000197.1, from coordinate 210,395 downwards.
ATAAATTCCACAGAACTCCTCACACACAAAGGTACTCCTCAGAACTCTTCACACCCAAAGGTACTCCTCATAAGTTCCACAGAACTCTTCACACATACTTCTCTTATTGTTCGCCAACTGCACCAATGAACAATATGAGGCATCCATAGCTTACACTAAACTACGTTCGATGAAAGGTCTTCCCATACTATACAAGTTGCACCGGTGAATAATATGAGGTATCCATAGCTTACACCGAACTATGTTCGGCGAAAGGTCTTCACATACTACACTAATTGCACCAGTGAATAATATATGGTATCCATAGCTTACATTGAACTGCGTTCGATGAAGGTCTTCCCATATTACACCAGTTGCACCGGTAGACAATATGAGGTATCTATAACTTACACGGAACTGCGTTCGATGAAGGTCTTCCCATATTACACTAGTTGTATCGGTGAATAATATGAGGTATCCATAACTTACATCAAACTGCGTTCGATGAAGGTCTTCCCATATTACACCAGTTGCACTGATGAATAATATGAGGTATCTATAGCTTACACCAAACTGCGTTCGATGAAGGTCTTCCCATATTACACCAGTTGTACCGGTGAATAATATGAGGTATCCATAGCTTACACCGAACTGCGTTCGATGAAGGTCTTCCCATATTACGCTAGTTGTACTGGTAAATAATATGAGGTATCCATTACTTACATCGAATTGCGTTCAATGAAGGTCTTCCCATATTACGTACACTAGTTGCACCGATGAATAATATGAGGTATCTATAGCTTACACCGAACTGCATTCGATGAAGGTCTTCCCATATTACACCAGTTGTACCAGTGAATAATATAAGGTATCCATAGCTTACATCGAATTGCGTTCGATGAAAGATCTTTCCATATTGCACCAGTTGTATCAATGAATCAATATGAGGTATCCATAGCTTACACCGAACTTTATTCGATGAAAGGTCATCCCATATTACACCAGTTTCATCAGTGAACGACATGAGGTATCCATAGCTTACACCGAACTTTATTCGATGAAAGGTCTTCCCATATTGCACTAGTTTCATCAGTGAACAATATGAGGGGAAACTATTCAAGCAACTCAATACCAATATCATAAGAAATCAGAAGGTGGAATAATATCAACCTATGCACAAATCACAAAGCCTGAGAGACTTAACCCTTTCACGTTCCAAAGCTCTTCTAGCATGCAACAAAATCAACAATTATACCGCTTCTAGGTGAAAATTTTCTTTAAATCTCATTCCTTTTTAAGGAAAACAATTTCAATTTCTTATATCACTTTGGTGACTTCACACTTTTGAAAATTTATCTTTTCATTGTCTTTGAAATGATTGGGGAAAGTTCCTATTGATTATTTCGTAAATATGTTATGGCTTAGCCAAAAAATAATGCAACTCACACATGTCAAAACAATCATTATTTTCATCAAATTTTTCTCATAAAGACTTTTAGGTAACTTATCCGGACTTAGCACAGTCATGCAATTTTTCAAAAAAAACATTTTTCTTTCTTTAAAAATAGTAATCATGCCTTCATAAGAAACAGTGCATTTTAAGAGGATTTGATTAAACCCATAGATCCTTCTTCAAGGTATAAAAATAGAATGGAAACTCATCTTTCCTTCTTCTTTCTTCACTTCTCTTTTTCTTTCAAAACCTTAACTTTTGCCTAGGTCGCCTTTACAAGTTTTCAACCTAATGGGTTGCCCTAATTTTTGCCTAGGCTGCCCTTTCAGGTTTTCAACCTAGCGGGCTCTTCTTTTCCTCTTTTCTTTTCTTTTTCTTTTTCTTTCCTTAGTGCAAAGGAATTCAACTCATGAAGTCTCAACCCCTTGTTTTCATTAATTTATTCAGGTTCTCTGATTAAACAATCCAACCCTAGCACACATTTCATTTCTTCTTCTATGAGTAGAATCAGCCCCCAAGTTCATAGAGTATCATGTTTGTTTAAGCTCTTTGGCTAAGCAAGACAAATTAGCCCCAGGTTCACAAAAAACAACACCCATTCTCCCAAGCTCATAAAGTTTCATGCCTACAACTAAGGCAAATTATTCCTTAGTAGTTACTGCTACCCTTTTTCCATCATTAAATCCATGACAAGAGTCTAAGTCTAAATTAAGATATGATAGGACAAAATCTAATGGACTTTACAAAGGGATTGTAGTGAATGAGTGCTTTTAAAGGACAAGGTCGATGATCATTGGAGATACACAAGACTCAAAGGATGAAAATGGAAGGACACACGAAGTAATTGAGAAAGATAAACAAGAACAAATTGAAAAAGAAGAATAATCAAATTAACTTTCTCAGTGGCATGTAGTATTATAAGCTCACTAATTCAATCAATGAAACTGCTTCTTCTTAACTTAGTCACAAAGAATTGCTTTTAATGGTTGGTTATGTGCGAAGCCCCTTTCTTTCTCTCTCTTTTTTCTTTTTTCTTTTTTTTCAATGAATTGGACCGCACCCAAAGTAACTTTATGGGTTGCCTACGTATCTCCACTTTGATATTCCTAAGACATTAATCAAACAAACTAACATTTCTTTTTGTGGAGAATCAGGTCCTCGTAGTTGAAGAAATTCTCTTTCCTTTTTTCATCATTCATTTTTTTTTCTCTCAAAAGCCCTAACTTTTGCCTAGGTCGCCTTTTCAAGTTTTCAACCTAGCGGGCCTAGGCTCTACATATAACCACATAGGGACCACCCTACCTTAACTTGAACTCTTCTTTGCATTCCTTGAACGGATGATTTAGTCTTTTTAATCACAAAGTCTTCTTTTGATTGTTGTTGATCTTCTTTCTTAGTGCTCTTAGATATATGTTGACCCCTTCCCTCTCCTTTCCTTTTATACTTTTTTTCCTCTTTCATTTTTCTTTTCTTTTCATAATTCTTTCTTTCTTTTGATTTTTTTTCTTTTAAGGGAGAGGAAGTAGACATCTAGGAAAGCTCAAGCTATGCTAGTCGATTTCTACCTTTGATCTTCAAATTGCTTCTTGTAAGGGCATCGAGACCTTCTTTAATTACTTGACTAATGTCTTCATGCAGTATGGTGGGTGGATGGTCCCTTATGTTTACCACTTTTAAGCTTTCCCATGTTTCCTAGTCAATTAATCTCAATTCATTAATCATTTGCTCCTTTAGTGGAATAAGCTTTTGAGCCTCTTAGGAAATATTTTCATGCCACTTTGATTGTCAATTGATTAATAAGAAGAGAAATAGAGAGACAATGGAATTCTTAAAATCAAATATCTTATTAAAGGAATAAAGAAAAACACATTGAAAATCTTGACTCGACAATAACTAGGACTCAAAAGACTCAAAGGGCATTTGACTTGGAGGATGAAAACAATCAAATATCTAGAAAACAAACAAAAACCTAGACTCTTTATCATAGATAGTCATGACAAAATTGGTGCATCAGCAAGCACTAAATGATCTTGTTATCAATGAGGACTACCACTCACATTATTGACCTAAGGAAATTCCCCATAAGCCTGCCCCTCGTTCTCGATGGTCCCATTAGCTATAGCATCTTCTACTTGCGTTCCAGCTCCAATTAAGGCCTTGAAATTTTGGAAGTAATGTGCAAACAAATGCTCATGGTAAATGGGAAGCAAGTTCTTGACCACCATTTGGATTTGTTCTTCTTCTTTGGGTCGGTTTGCCATCTAAGAAGCCTTGATTCTCCACCTAGTAATGAAAGAAGAGAACATTTCATTCATGGCTTGTTTAGTAGTCTCCAAATCCCTACGAGTCACATCCACCTCTGTGTTGTATTTGTAATGATTTGTGAATTCATTGCAGACGTCCTCCCAAGTCTTGGTTCTAGAATCTTCCAAAGCCAAAAACCACTTCAATGAAGAGCTAACCAGCGACTCTTGAAACATTTGGGCTAACAATTCATTATTAGCTCCACAGGGGTGCATAGCTCGCACATACATCTTCAAGTGAGTTTTAGGACAACCCGTACCATCGAACTTCTCTAGCTCAGGCATTTTGAATTGGAGTGGAATACGAGCCTTTGGGAAGAAAGACAAAGTGCGCATATCCACCATATCATTAACCCTACAAATCCCCTTCAAAATCCTTTCCAAAGCTTCCACCTTATTAGCCAACACGGTCGAATCTTCTCTTGATGCAGTCTTGGACTCCCTTTCCTTAGTTTTAGGTGGTTCCTCTCCTTCCCCTCTAGGGTCCTCGATGGATTTAGAATCATTAGAACCTTGATCATTGTCAAAAGTGGGGGCCCTAGATCCGGGTTCTGAAATTTTCTGTTGGATTTCTTGGGCCATCTTCAACACTGTCTCGAATACCATAATGGTGTAGTCAAGCTTCTCCGTCATTGTTCTAAAACAAGCCTCGAGGTTAGAATGTAGAATTGCTAGTTCGTTCGGCCATCTTAGGTTCAAAGTTAGATCCCATGTTAACCAACCTTAATAAGTTATCACGGGTTTCATCCAGCCCTCCTTCAAGAACAAATTCCCCTTTTTAGGCCATAACCAAAACATTTTAACAAGATTTCCATGACTGCACTAAATTTGATAAGTGTAATCTTATAAAGCATGCCCTTAATTAGACATCTCACCCGTAAGGGTACCTAGAAGTGTAAGGTAACAAACTAAAGGCATGAAGGTGAGTCACTTATCTTTAGGTTCTAGCCATTAACTATTTTTAAAACAATCAACAATTTCATTTCCCCAAACATGACAATGCAATATGTGCAAGCAAACTATGGGCTAGGTCCAAACATGATATCTCCTTAGTTGGACACATCATCCTTAAAAGTGTCCCTTAAGACAAAGGGTGAGGTGACATACTAAGGACATAAAGATAAATGAGCCCCTACTTCCTAACCTTTGATCAAACTTTTCATTCCAGACAAGCCCCTATTATTTTACTTTAAAGTCCATGATTAAATGGTCCCAACTTACACACCTTTAATTAGTCACTCTCCTCCCTCTTCTAGGGAGCTCCTTGGGTGAAGGGTGGAGGTACTTGTTAAAGGTATGCGGGTGAGGCCACATAATGTTAAGTTTTGATCATTACCCATGTTTAAAGCAAACACAAGCACTCATCACATCTTATGATCTCACAAAAATTTGGCAGCATATCATTATAACAAAGTGTGTGCATGAGGGTGATTCAATGATGTCCTAGAAGGCCCATTACATGTATTTCTTTCTTTTAAGAGGGTAGGCTAGGGTCCTCAACTTTGCTTGTACCAATCCTTATATCTAACCACATGTGACATCAGGAATGCCGCGTGGGTCCAGCAGTACGTGATTGGTCCATTCAATATACCCAAGGGTACTAGGCAAGAGAGGTTTGATAGCTTCACCCAACACATGGAATCATGAAAACCAAAGTTGAACTAGGCCATCAGTTGGCAAGGATACATCGAGGGACAATCGAATTCATCATGCAATAATTGCGCACACAATGCAATAAATGAAAGCACACAATCAAGCGAATGCAAGTGATTGATTTTATTAAACAATAAGAAATTAACTTAGCCCAATCAAATTAACTGAGTCTAGCCCTTAATAAACCCAGTGGAGTCACCAAACTGTGAACCCACAAAAAAGCGCAGTGCCCACAAGGAGTTTGGCGAGATAAAAAATACGTACGAGTTTAAAAGACAACAAACGAAAAGGAATCGCCACCTCATTTTTTAAGGAAAAGAGGAAAACCATAAAAATGTTTTATTTTCAAAACCACATGACTCCATTAAAGGAAAAGCAAAGTCTTTGAAACCAGAAAATTGGATTCGGGAGCTAAGTTACGACGTGGGAAGGTTCTAGGCAAAGCCCATAGGCACCCACATCGCCCGAGTTGGTTTCTTAATTTGATTGGGCTAATTTAAGATCGTTTTCACTCAAATATCAGCATATATCATCACAAGGCAGCATGCATAACATATATTCCATCCATCCATCTCATCCATGCATAATCAATCAAAGAAAAAAAAAACAGAAAAAAAAAAAAAAAAGAAGAGAGAAGAAAAACCTAGGATACTTGGATCCTAGAACGGACTTGAGCTTCAAAAAGAACGCCTACGTACCATGCAGCGAAATACATGGATCAAAGTCCACGTAGTTCGAAGAGAATAGGGTTAAATCCTAATAGTGACTTATGGTAAACCTTAGGTTTCCTTCCATAGAGATTTTCAAAGACAAATGATTCTTAATAAGACTTCAATGAAATACATAAACTTTTGAAAAAGGGTGGAAAGAAACCCTAGAATTCATCATATCCCTCTATTAGAAAATAACCCTAGGAGGGAGAAGAGAAAAGAAAGATTAAGAAAAGTGAATTAGGGCACTTCATACCCCACTTACCTTGTGCAATTTTCTCCAAGAAATAGCAAGCTTAAGCAATAACAACCTTATTTGCAATAAGGCAATTATTGCACCTGTTTGCACCCTTACACGTGCTCAAAACCATGAAAAAAATAACAAAATGCTAATCTGGACAGAATACTAAAAGTCCCAAAATTATCCTAATAATCATGCAAAAGCAATAATTAAAAGGAAACAAAAAACCCTAGTATGCTCCTACATGCAATGACCTAGTCTACATGCACAAAACTCAGAAAAATATGCAAAAGACTCTACAATAATCATGAGAATATCAAATAATATCATTAAGCATGCAAACAAAGCTAACTCAAGTCAAAAGTATGATATTTTATGTAAAACATGAAAATAGGCCTTCTTACGGCGAGCTTTCTTAAATAAAATTATCCTAAGATAATTTTATATAGAAATCACCTCGTATGAAGGGTCTATCAACATATCTTACATAAAATATATACTTAAGAACATAGTAGAAAAGATTTCATGCTTAAGCACATTCCCGAATACCCTCATGCAAAACCCTACCCTCTAAAAAGGATAATTATCCATAGAAAAGGATAATGTCTCCAAAAACCCTAGATAATAAATCGTATGAATGCAAAACCTAACATGGTTTAACTCCAAATCACATATATAAACTAACTATGATAAAGAAAAAAACCAAATAATCACAGCAAATAGGCTATATGAAGCATGCGTGACTTGAAAGGATAAAAAGGATAACGCTTTCAAAACCCTAGGTGACTAAGGACTATCAAGCATATTAACCCATGAATAACTTTAAAATCATACATATAACATCATAAAAGCATTGGATTCAATCAATATGCAGAGCTACTACATGCATTAGAACTATCATAGAAGAAGAAGGAGAAGAAGAAGAAGAAACCCTAATTTCAGCAATTGAAAGGATGACTTACCTCTTATAGAACTTCTCTTGACTTTGAAATAACTCTTCTCTTGCTTGCTTAAGGTTAGAGAACCTCTCTTTGATGTCCTTCAACTCCCAATCTCGTAGCTCCCTCTCTCTCTAAGTATAAAGTGCACTTGTGGCCTCCTTATGTGCTGAATATCATGTTCTTTATATAGGGGACTGACCTAATAAACCAATGGCTAAAATTAATTCATTAAATAATGATCCTAGGGCTATTAGAGACTCTCTTGGTGCTCAAACAAGTCAAAGTTACTCAATTTTAAAAGGAAACAAGTTGCAAGGGCGGAGAAACCCATCAAAAGAGGAAGGAAGAGGTAGAATCCCACTTAAAGATGGATTCCCTCGGGTGACCGTCCGGGCTTGGATGGCTGACCGTCTGGCCTCGGACGGTCACCCGAGGGCTCCCGTCAGCATACCTCGGTTAGACTCCTTCGCCTTTCAGAAGTCTTTCGGGGGTCAAATTAAATCCGATTTTGACGAAATAAAAGCCAAAACGACCGTGGTTTGATAAGGAACACATTTTTAGACATTTTATGACAAAAATCTTAACTATGGGTGCATGGTTAGGTTTTACAAAGGTGGCTAGCCATGGTGCACCACTGTCGCAAAGCTAGAGTTTGCACACAAGGTTAAGCCAAATGCTTTCCAAATCAAAATTCAACCTTTTTAAGCATGTTTAGGGATAAAATAAGGCCCAATTGATGTTGAATGAGAGAAAATTAAGTGGGTCACATGAGTCGATTTGAGCGAACCAAGAAAGGGTCTTTTAGCCAACCTGAACCGTTATTTGCCGAATTATTCCTAAACCACTAATTCATCAAATTGAACCTATATATAGACTCTGTATACTCATATGAACTCTAATTGACAACTTGGAGATCATTTCAAAGTCAAATGGGAAAGATATGACTTAAAAGACAATAATGCCCTTAAAGTTACAAAATCTCTATTTGACTATTGAAACCTTCTCCAAATCAAACCAAAATTCATATGCATGATCTTCAATGCCATAAAATCCTAATGCAAATGCCTAGATTCAAAAATAAAATAAAAACCTACATGAAATGATAACCTCAAACTAGGGTTACAAAAATGGGGTGTGACACCTATCTTTGTTTCCTCAAGCTCGTATCCCACTGCAATTCAAGATGCCAAAATTAGAAAAGTTTGATGGAACGGACTGCCCTAAAACCCATTTAAAGATGTATGTGCGAGCTATGCACCCTCGAGGAGCAACAGATGAACTCTTGGCTCAAATGTTCCATGAAAGCCCTAGCCACTTCTACCTTAATGTGGTTCCTAGCATTGGATGAGAATAGAACCCGGACTTGGGAGGACATATGTAATAAGTTCTCGGAGCACTACAAGTACAATATCGAGGTGGATGTCACACAGAAAGACCTCGAGACTATGAAACAAGGGGCTAACGAGACTTTCTTCGCTTTCATCACAAGGTGGAGGCAAAAGTCCTCAAGGATGACAGATAGGCCGAATGAGGAAGATCAGATTCAATTTGTGGTTAAGAACCTGTTGCCAGTGTATCACAAACATCTCTTTGCTCACTACTTCCCTAATTTCAAGGCTCTTATTGGGGCAAGTACACAGGTTGAGGATGCTATTGCCCATAGGTCAATCAAAACAGAGGAAGTCTAAAGGAACCGTAGGCTGAACTTTGCTGGGAAAAACAATGCCGAGGTCAATGCTATAACCCAACCCACTCAACCTATCTCCCTAAATGATGCCAACCCACCTCGCCAATTCACCAAGTTGCACATGCCACTTGAGAAAGTGCTTGACAAATTAAAGAACCAAGGCTTGTTGAAACCTCTCGACCCAATACCACCACCAAACCCTTTGCCTAAGAACTACAATGAAAATGAATACCGTAAGAAACCAAAGGCCACCTAACCAACCATTGCTATCACCTCAGGCATGAGATCCAGGATTTACTCGATAAACAAATTATCTCATCACTAACTTCACCAAATCGCCCAAATGTCACCCAAAATCGCCTTCCCTCTCATAATTCACCTAACTCCATAAATGCCATTGAAGCCAACCCATCTCGACCTCGTTTACCCATAAGACAATACACCCTGTTACCCATATCCCTCACCTAAGCCTTTTACTAATGCTGTAACAAGGGCCTTATCATACCCCACACCTCAAAACCAAGGCCGCAAACACCCCACCAATATTGCCAATACCATGGTATATCCGGCCATGATACCAAAGACTGCGCTATGTTGAAAAAGGTCATCCAAGACCTTATTGACCAAAAGATCCTACTATTGCCAAAAAAGTCCATTCAGGAATAGTTGAAAGAAAGGTATGAAGCAAGAGACCCTCGAGTGGGGTTATTGGGAGAACCTTCGGGAAAGTTTGATTACTATGTGCTTTATTCAGATTTGTTGCCAAGTGAACCTATAATTCCTACTGGTTGGGATAATATACTCGAAGAAGTACAGATGGAGGACATTGACATGATTAAGTGGGATGACCTAATAGGTAACACCAATGAGATTGATGACATATGGGCTAGTGATGAAGAAATAGACCACATGACAAGTGGGGGCCACCATTTTAAGCCTCTGCACTTGGAATCTGATAATCCATTGGGTGAATTAGAGACCCATAAGTGCCTTGATATGCAACAAGAAGAAGACGAAGTACTCAGACAGCTGAAGAAGACTAATACTAATATCACTATCTAAGGCTTGCTTATGGCCTCTCACAAACACAGGCAGACAGTGTTGAAGCTGTTAAACCAGATACAGGTTTTGGTTGATTTGTCTTTAGAGGGATTGGTGAATCTACTAAACCCTACTCCAAAGAATTCCACTATAGTGTTCACAAAAGCTGACTTACCTAAAAGTGGGCCAAACTACTCCCAAGCTTTACATATAACTGTTGACACCATGGGGAAGAGGGTTCCCACGGTTTTAATTGATAACGGTTTGGCACTGAATGTATGTTCGTTGAGAAATGCAACTGTTTTGGGTTTGGGGCCCACTGATTCCACTCTATCTAGGCAGATAGTGAGGGCATATGATAATACCCACAGATAGGTAACTGGGATGATCACCTTACCTCTAATCATGGGACCCACGGAGTTCAAAGTGGAGTTTTAGGTGTTAGATGTACCATCATGTTGTAATCTGCTATTGGGAAGGCCTTGGATTCATCCTGCTAAAGTTGTAGCCATCGTCATTGCACCAAAAGGTAAAGTTCCCTCATGAGCGAGCCATTATTACGCTTCAAGGGGACTATGACTTGAAAATGGCAGGAGTACCTGTGTGTGAAATAAAACCAGAATCAGTTGAGATACCCTTGTTTGGGTTTGAATATGTGTAGTGCATAGAAAAGGAGTTGGAAAAGGAAGAACTGATACCCCTTGACAATTGTCCCCATAGTAATTTACATGTTAGTGAGATAATGCGGAGAATGAATTTCTTTCTGGGCATAGGGCTAAGGCATTGCCAATAAGGAATCCCCCGTTCTATTCAAAGCCGAGTTGTTTCTTACACTTTTGGGTTAGGATATGAGCCCACTAAAAATGACTATGCAGAAATGACAAAGAGGAATAAGGAGAAAGGAAAAGCTAGAGCCAAAAGAAGAGTGCCAGACATTAAGATTTCACTATATAGGCCGACTCTGAATGGCTATTTTATCAAGGAGGGGGATGACTTCCTGTATTGTGGGTTCCTAGAACCAATGTTCAATCCGACAATCAAGATCAAAGTCCTAGGGTTCGAGATTTTCTTTACCGAGTGGTATTCAATCACTGCTGAAATGGTGGATGATGAAGCCATCAACGACAGCTATTGGGAAAAAGAAAAGGAAGATTGGGTAGGGCATATGGATTTTGAGACCATGGTCACTATGTTCCAAAACACGGTTCTCACTATGGGGTTTGAATGTGTGTAGCAGTTGGAAAAGGATGAGCCATCACTGCCATTGTACTTTCTACCTAAGTTTTGATCTAGCTTTGGTAGATAAAGATTTTTGTGATAAGCACTTTACAGATGGGCCGAATCCTCAAATTTTGGCAAGTTGGTACAATTCTATGGGCAGTAATTCAGATGGAAGCAAGAAAGAAGAAGACTGGCAGAGCATATAGATTCCAAGACTATGGTCGCCCTGTTCCAAGATATAGTTCTTACTTTGGGGGAGTCAGTGGCAAAAGTTACCAAGATTCATCAGTTCACCATGCAACCATACCACTTCATAATTGGTACCTAGAGAATGGCACCATTGCAAAGATCGTTGAGAAGAATCGAACAACAGATCCAGACAGTAGCGCTTGAACTCTTTCTTTGCCTCCATGCTCATAACTTTTAGAAAATCACTTAAAAATTTGTCTAGGGCTTCCATTATTTGATCTCAATGAATGTAAGTAGGGTTTAAAACCCCTTGGATGTGTTTTTGTAGGAAAAAATTCGCCTGGGCCTAGGCTGGTAGCCGCCCAAGGCCAAGTGGTCACCTGAGGACGCTACTTTGTTTTGCCCAATTTTGCCTAATTTTGCCTCCGTTTGACCCTTTTGAGGTGTTTTGACCCTTATGTGCTCAAACTAAGTCCACTTTTCAAACAATACATGACACAACTCTTGCAATAAAGTTCAACATAGGTTCATCAAGTATCCATAACAAGGAGTTCAAGGTTGGGAATTACGATTCCTAGCTATTATATGACAAGATAGTTGTAAGATTCTAACATCCCTAACAAGAGGTGAGTAAAACTCAATGATTCCCGGTGGGCCTTCGCTTTCAACTTAGCCTAGCTCCATCATGACCTGAACGAGGAGATATAGGAGAGGGTATACATTGTGGTGGATGAGATGATGATGCCTGTTGCAAAGAAGATAATGGGTTAATAGGGTAATTGTGCTAATCCTAGTCAAAAGTTAATAAGATGATCACTTACTTGGGGATTCAAGTGTGCTTCCAAAGCTGAGCTCTCCAAACTCATTCGTATAAGGTCCCTCCTCAATCCTTTATTAAGCTCAAGGCATTCCTAGGCATAGCCCCGTGGAACCTGGGAAAGTATGAACATGGTTAATAATAATAAAAAGAATCTAATCTCAAGAAGGTAAGGGTTGGGAGCTCACATTCTCGTAATATGGATCGATCTTAGGAATTTCATCAAAAGGTGGATGGGTGATGTTAGTCCTCATGAACTCCATCCCACTGCATAAGTTTACATACCAGTTTAGCAGTGGGAGGGGTGGAGGTTGATTTCTTTCAAAGTTATCATCCTCGACATTATGAGTCACCCCTGTAGCTGAACCAACTGTAGAGCTAAGTCCCCTTGCCCGTCGGCCTTGAAATTTAAATGCTTATCAAGAGAAGTCTTTCTTATAATTATAAAGAGAATTTAAGAGTTTAGGGACTCATCCCTTGAGGTGGGAAACCAGTGACCCTAGGTTTCATCAGGTACTTTACAAAAGGCAGTGTATTCTATGCGAAGAGAAGTAAACCCCTCAGCATCCCAACCCCTTAAAGCCTCTTCCAAATTCATCTCCCACTAGATGGTTGGCATACCTCATGTTCTCTAGTAGCATGGAAGGAATCACAGTTTCATTCATGTTTCCACAAACCTATCGCAAGACTCGTTCTTCATGGTACCAGTACCTACCCATGGGGTCTTCAAAAAGGACCTTTTCTTGCTTGTCAATCCTAAACAAGAGGAATACTTCTCGGGTAGCCTAACATCCCATAGCCTCCATGGATCCCATTCCACTTGTTGAGTTTAAAATAAGAAGTAAGAAAGAAAAGATAAAAAGAGACAAAAAAAGAAAGATTTACTATATCAACAGTCAAGCTGGCAAGATATGCCCTTATATGGGCATAATCATGATGGTTGGAGGCTCGCATAGCCAAGAAGGATGGGCTGTAATTTTGGAGGATGGGCCATGACATGGCATCACTAGCAAGTATTGGGCGGCATATATTCAGGTATTCATAATACCAAATCTGTTAAAAATCAAAGAAATAAGGGAAATCATGTATGAGTTGAGCTTCGAGAGAAAATTGAGAATTGAATGTTCTTTATTACCTCCCAAACAAAAGGAAGTCCCCCAAAGTTCTTTGCAACTCCTCGGGACATGCCAGATATAGAGCGGTACATGGTTGCTAGAGCAACTCTACCCTAATTGTATTTCCCAATCTTGTGCACATCTTCCATGCTAGCTAGCAACTCTAGTTGGGCCATGTCATTGGTGCCTACAAAGAAGGTACATGAGATAATATAGAGCAAGAATGTCCTCACAATGAATTCGGGATCTATTCCATTACCCTCTTCCTCTGTGGCAAAGGTGTTGTAAAGCCAAATGCGGCGTACACCCTTTGGGCTCACTTCCGTTCCAACCCCAAGTAAGGCCACTATGTAATTTTCATCTGTATTGGCATGTTCATAGTATTCCAAGCACTTGCCTTTTAAGCTCAACCCAGTTATCATGGTGAAATCCTTAGGAGTCATGGTCATTTCCCCAAAACTAAAGAGAAAAGTGTTGATGATATCCCACTATAACTCTGACAAGGCAAACAATGCTTGCCTACCCCATTGCTCATTCCATAGAGCATCTAGGAAGGGCCCAAAACCCGCCTTCTTTATTATCTTACGAGCACGTGGTTGGGCATGTTCCATATATTTCCACCATGCGATGAGTCCCTTCATTGATGTTTTTGTACGGAGATTTTGGAAATTGGGCTATTTCAAAGGATTATTTATTGATTTAGCATTGAAAACATAGAAATATTGGGCATGTATTGATAATTAATTTCAAATGGTTTTACAAAAGTTTGAAAATATGGGTTTTGTTCATAAACTGAATTAGAGATGAATGCCTATGACTTTGTGTATTCAAATTCATTGATTTTGTAAGGATTGAATAGGTTTTCATCACTTAGGCATTTTATCAAACACTTGGAGGGTGACTTGTTTCCAAGCATTGAATTGAAAATTTTTGTATATCAAATCCTTGCCAAGATCAATGGACTTCGTGTTACAATGCAAATTCATTGATTTTGTAAAGATTGAACATGTTTTTGTCTCTTGGGTATTTTATCAAACACTTGGTGGGTGTCTTTTCTCAAGCTGTGAAAAACAAGCTTTTTGCATATTCAATCCTTTCCAAATCAAAGAACATTGCTTAACAATGATAGAAACAATCAAAAGAAGATCATGAGAATGCATTTTATCTAATAGAAATTAAGATTTCAAGATAAACATGTTAAGTTGGGAAAAACTTACCTCTTGTTGGAATGGAGGAATGAAAGGTGCTTCTTGGGTTCAAGCAACACTTTGTCTTGAAATACATCATAGATTGGTACCTTGTATGTATTCTTGACCACATAGTATGGATACTTGATGTTGGAATCATTGCTAGAAGCCATTGTTGATGGTTGAGCTTGTATATAAGAAATATGGGTTTGATGGGTAAGATGATGAACTTGATCTTGCAAGATGATGATATATGCTTGTTGTTATTGACAAATGACTTGTTGTTGATGTTATTTCATGCACACAATTTGATTTGAAAGTGAAATTTTGAATGAGAATATGTGTATGAGTGTTTGGAGAAGATGGAATGGGTTTCTAGAAAGAGAAACTCTCAATTTTCAAACTTGGTGGCTTGAATGCACAAATGGCAAGCCGCCTAAGGCCAGGTGGTCAACCTGCCTCGCCCACTTTGCTTCACCCATTTGGCCTTTAATCGCCTATTCGCCCCTTTGAACCTTCTTTGAGATGAAATCTCAAGCTTATTTCGAGTTGAAAAGTGAATGAATATCTTGATATTGTTTAACATGAGATGATTTTGAAATGGATTGCATTGGTGGCCCTTGTGTAGGCATGGTTTGCTAATAGGGTTGAATGACCCTCTCTATGCATATGATTTATGATCATTAGGGTTGAATTCCTTCCTCCATCACTATGATTTGTTGTTATGTGGGATAAGAATACTTTCCCTATATGCATGTGAATGATTGCTTTTATGAGATGGATATGTCTCCTAAATGAGTTAGTTCTTGAGTTAAGGCATGAATAATCTCCGTATGTGATGACTTTATGAACTTGTGAACTTGTTAAGTGTTGGTAAGTAGAAACTTACCCTTGCTTTGAAAACTTAATATAAGAAAGATGCGATCTTTCTCATATTATGACCTTAATAACTTAATGTGAGAAAGATGTGATCTTTCTCATGTTATGCGATAACCTTGATAACTTAGTGTGAGAAAGATGCGATCTTTCTCATGTTATGTGATAACCTTGATAACTTAATGTGAGAAAGATGTGATCTTTCTCATGTTATGTGATAATCTTGATAACTTAATATGAGAGATGCGATCTTTCTCATTGTTTTGTGATTAACTTGATAACTTAATGTGAAAAGGATGCAATCTTTCTCATGTTATATGATAACCTTGATAACTTAATGTGAGAAAGATGAGATCTTTCTCATGTTATGTGATAATCCTTGATGATTTTGAAACTTTCCCCACATCGAATGATAAGTGTTAGTAAATAGAAACTTAGTTTGACTTGATATGTCATGTGAACTCGTTGCTTCCATTTGAGCTTGTAGGCATCCATGAATTAATCTTTCAAGCAAAAATGGGCTGTTCTTTTGTCATTGGTTCACAAGTGAAACTTGTTCACCAATGAGGGGCTTCTGTCACACCCCATTTTTGCTACCTTATCTAGGGTTTGTCATTTTATGTGTCTTTTTGTTTCCTTTTTTAGTCTAGTTTTTTGCATTGAGTTTCTAGGGTCTTGAGGATGATCTGTATGAATTTTGGTTCGATTTGGAGTTAATCTTGAGGGTTAATAAGAACTTTTGCGACTTAAGGGGCATAATCGTCCTTTAGGTCACAAATTTTCCATTTGATTTTAAAATGATCTCCGAGTTATCAATTGGAGTTCATATGGATAAATTTGAGGTATTTATGGGTTCAATTTGATGAATTGATGGTTCGGCATTAAAATGGCTCAATATAGTTTAAGTTGGTTAAGAGACCCACTTTGGGTGGCTCAATCAGCTCATGGGTTTCACTTGATTCTCACTCATTTAACTTTGATTAGTCTTAATTTCATCCCCAAATGTGTTTTAGAAGGTTGAATTTTGAATTGGAAGACATTTGGTGCGACCCTATGTGCATACCTAAGCTTAGCAACGGTGGTGCATAGTGGTTAGTTGACTTTGTTAAACCTAACCATGCAGCCATGGCTAGGGATTTTTGCCCTAAAATGTCTTAAATTACACTCCCCTTTGGAACACAGTCGTTTTGGCTTTCGTTTCGTCAAACTGAGAGTTGATTTGGACCTTAAAACGATTTTGGAAGCTGAAAGGGATCAAAATAGGCAAGAAGTGACAAGGCCTCGGGTGACCACCCAAGCCTGGGCAGCTAGCCGCCTGGGCCCAGGCTGCTAGCTGCCCAGGGCTAGGTGGTCACCCGAGCCCCTTTCCTTTTTTGCGTGCTAAAGCAGGACTCCTTCCTATTTTTTCAAACAATTCTACCTCCAGCCACCATTCCTTATTATTTTCAACCCTAATTGACCTACTTAAGCTCTAAGGGAGTCTCTGAGGACCCCTGGATCAATATTTAGGGTTTTAATCCCAACCATTGAGGGATTCTACTCAAACCCTATAAATACCCCCTATACTTCTGCATTAGGGGAGGCATTTAGAGGCAACTAAAGCCATTCTTAAAGCATTTAACCTAATTTATGAGTGAGAGATAGAGAGAGAGTTTCAAGGAGAGCTGTAGCTTTGCTTGGAGGCTTGAAGGAGAGCTTTTCAACTTGTTCACAAAAGGAGAAGAGAGTTTTACAGCAGCAAGTAGGCCCCACCATAAGTATACCTCTCCTTTCTCGCCTCTCTCTAAGGTATTATTCCGCGATCTATTTGTCTTTCACTCAATTACTCTTAAATCTTCATTTTTTTCTTTCTTTCTTTCTTTCTTTCATTAGTTTTTTTTTTTTTTTTTTTTTTTGAATTGTTGAATGCTTTGTTTGTACTGTGTTGTCCCAAGTAAATAACCCTAGAAGGGGGTGAATAGGGTTATTAGCCAAATTAAAATATAAATGCACAGTAAAAATTTGATTATCGCTAAAGCAATAAATAACACAAGTATGCAATAATAACAAGATTTAGGGAAAAAGAGTGCAAACGATTTTAACGAGGTTCGACCTCCCGCCTACATCCTCACCTCAAGAATTTGCTTAAGGATTCCAATCCACTAAACAATCTTCTTCCAAAGTGAAGACAAAACCTTTACAGCGGCAAGTGTTCTTCCCAAACACTTATACACAGCCTTCTTCAAAAGCTTTCAAAGCAAAGGATTTTCACGATTTTTTAATACAAGATGATTTGTAGAAGTTTTTGAGTACAAGAAACTCTCTTCAAAGAGTAGATAACACAGTGGTAAAGAACTCACTCAGCTATTGATTGATTTCACAATAAATGCTCACTTGATTTTCTAGGGTTTCAGAGTGATTTGTTTGTTTTTCTCTTAATGAATACCCATAAATGAGTATAAGTGATGTATTTATAGTCCAAAGGTCCAAAATAACCGTTCTATAGCAATTAATGCTGGGAAAAGAGGTTTGGTGGGTAATAAATGCTTCAAACAGCTATTAGAAAACTAGCCGTTATAAGTCAGATCCGAAGGTTTTGGACATTTGAGTTGAAACTCTGAAAATTACAGAAGCAATTTTCAGGAAAAAGACTTATGTAAAGCTTTAAGGCAATTTGGTCGTCTGACATGCACTTAGACGTCTGAATTCCATTTCGGACGTTTGATAGTTCGTCTGAAAAAGCCAGTGGCCAAGGATAGGTGAAGATAGACTTTTTGATATAGATAGACGTCTGATGCCTAGACTTGGACGTTTGATATGCCATTCAGACGTCTGAGTTGCCACTCCGACGTCTGAGTTTCCCAGTGATAAAAAGCATATGAGTTTAAATGAGGTCCAACACTTTGGGATACAACTCAAATGACTTATGGAACTATTGTGGTACTAAAACTAAGTTCTTTTAGTTTGTTACTAATAAGTTAATATGTAAAAAAGCCCATATATCCTAAGTGAGCAAGGATTATGAAATAATCTTACATAAGATCCTAAACTCTCACAATCTTTCTCACAAGAGCTTAAATCGCCTTTAGCTTGATCTCCATAGATTCATTTGGATGTGATTACACTTCTTTTGAAATCTATGGACTGCATTTGTTGCTAGTATAAAAGATATAACCTGTTTTAATCAAAACTATATCTTCATTAGTAACCAAAACGTTCTTGCTTTGTTATCATTAAAATACATGGGATTGAACCCTTAGGTCCAACATACTGTTGTAGTTGGATATGGAATTTTTTTTTCTTTTTTCTTTTATTGAATGCTTTGTTTAAACCGTTTGGTTATTGATAAAACATAGGAAAAAGAAAGAAAATCGCCAAATTGATTTTTTTTTTTTTTTTTTATGGTCGAATGTTTGAATGTTTAATGTTTGAATGTTTCCCAACTTTTTAATTTTAGATTTTCTCTTAAGGTGTTTTTTTCTCCCTTGTTTGTTAAAAATAATAATAATATTGATAAGCTCACTGCTCATGTTTGCTCTTTATTTATTTATTTATTTTATTTTATTTTAATATTGTAGGGCATTAAAGCAAAGAAGCAGATACGGAATTACGGATCACTGGATTAGCTTCAAATTGGCCTCAACGTCCAATTGATAAGCTCTTTTCTTCTTCTTCAATTGCTCTTTGCCTAGTTACTTGCTTGGTTATTTAATTGTGGATCGATTATATAATCATGCCTCCTAAATTTAGAAAGCAAGATTCTGGATTTAAAAAAAAACAAAGGAAACGAAAAACTGACGAATTACTTCAATCTCAAGTTAGGGCAATTAACAAGTATTTTACAAGTAGTAAAAAAACAATGGGAAGTGAAGATTCGGATGAAGATTTGGTAAATGAGCAACATAGGAATGAAAATGACAATGAAGAACATTTAAATGAAAAGCATGAAGGTTTAATAAATGAAGATCCTAATCAATTTACAATTGAGGAAGATGATGAAGATGGGAATGAGGCCGATGAAAATGAAGATTTCAAAGAAGAATATGGACCTCTAAACTTATAGATTTGTTAGTGGAAAGAGGTCCTACAAGAAATTATGCTATAAAAAAATTTCCTATAAATAAGATTGGTAGAAAATTTTCACATGATTATTATGTTCGAATATTACCAAATGGAGAGGAGCAAGATAGGAAATGGTTAGTATATTCAAATACTTTGGACAAAGTGTTTTGCTTTTGTTGTAAGTTTAGGGATAGCAATGGGTCGAGTTGTATGCGGGTTGCCACTATCCCATGCCCAACCCGATTTTTAATATCTTTTACCCATGCCCGACCTGATACCTGATGGGGCAGAAGAATTAAACTCCATCCCCAATCCACTGTCTTCTTGGACCATCCATGCCTGACCCGTCCATGCCCGACCAGCCTGTTGTGAGGATTTTTTCCCCCCAAATTCCATTTTTTTTGCTACTTACACCTATTAAATGTTATTCATATAATCATATACTAAGCTTATAAACGTTTTTAGCACCTAATATGATCTTGTTCAAATAAGATCATACCTAATATGATCACACAAATATTATACACAAACATAAGGATTAAAAAATAATAAAAATACATAATAAGCCTTTTAATGGACTCCATAAGCCTATACCAAGATAGGTTTCAAATATTCATAAAACCATACATAAATTCCAAACATAGGACATTAAAAAACATCAATTCATCAGTTCTCATCTCAAAATCCACCAGGAAAATAAAAAATAGTAGCACTTAAAGCCCTGACACAAGTTCACAATCACAACACAACTACATCCAAATTTGCAAAGCAATCTCAAGCCATGCATTCATTATATTTCCATCAACACAAGTTGGTCCTCCCTAGTCCCTCCAGTCCTCCACTCCTCCTGTCTTCCAAAAGCTATTCCTGCCAAACAAAATAATAAAAGAAAAAGGCTTTCAATTAGTAATAGGATTGTGGGTTCATTATTATAATTTATAACCATTCAAAAACTTATCATTATTCTAATTGTTATCAAGTTAAAATATATGAGCCAAACAAATAACATATACCACATACCACAGTAATACAAAATGGTTCATCTACATCCATGTCATCGTATATTGTAGCATAACCAATAGATTCTGCTATGGAATTATCTAAAAACAAAACCAACACACAAACTAAATATTAAAATTGCTAAAAAAATGAAGAAATTCAAAAAACAAATGCAAATTAAAGTATTTATATTATTGTTACCTTGCAATTCAGCAGCCCACAACCAATTTTGAGCACACATCAATGCTTCCAATGTCTTTGGATGGAGTCTACTACGATGTGGACTCACCAATCTACCACTAGTGCTAAAGGCAGACTCTGAAGCAACAATGGATATAGGAATAGCTAATATATCCTTAGCAATTACTTTCAAGGTTGGATACTTGAGTCCATTTGATTTCCACCAAGACAAAATATCAAAATCTGGGGTTCTAGGTAAGACATCCTCTTCCAACTAGTGATCCAACTCTGATTTTACATTTGTAGTTCTTTTTATTTTTTTCCTACTGATAAATAAATCATAGTCACTAAGAATATCCATATCCACAGAATTAGTAGGCCCAAGGGGAATGCATGTGAACTATGTGAAGACTCACAATCAACTCCTCTATCCAAACTCTACCTATGTCTAGTTTGGCACTCAAGAAGCAAATCATAACAAAGTTGGAGCACCTTCTCAACCTCTTCCAAGTACCCATCTCCATAAAGTTTTGGAAAATAGAACTCTAATAAATCCATTTTATACTGTGGATCCAAAACAACAACAATTCCTATGATTCAATGAATCACCAACCAATATTTATCAAACTTGGCTACCATATTTTTAGCCATCTGCCTAATTACATCAACTGAACACGCACACCACTGAGACAATGCCATTCTGATCTTACAAATTTTGGGAAGTTTAAATTGGCAATGGGATATTTAGTCCCAAAGAATAACTCCATGACATTATAAAACAATTTTAAACTCCCACAAATTTCTTTTGCAAACTTCCAATCTTGTTCAGATAGCAAAGTCTTATATTGGTTATCACATTGTTTCAAGCAAAAAAAGACTTCTTTGTACAAGATGGCAGTTTGAAGCATCAAATAGGTGGAGTTCCACCTAGTTGCATAATCAAGTCCCAATTTCTTGGTACTTGGAATGCGCAATTGGGTGGCCGTTTCCCTGAATTTTTCCTCCCTTTTTGGAGTTGCTGTCTGTGAACCACGGGTTTCGATCGGAGGAAGGGAAACCTTTCTTTTAAAAAGACTTGTAGAAATTTAAATTAATAAAAATCTAGTTTTTAAAAGGTTCACAAAAACAAACAAATAAGGAGTTGCCACCTTATTTTTTAAGGAAAAAAGGAAAACTATGAAAACTGTTTTTTAAAGAAAATCTTTGAAATCAAACCATATAACTCCGATCAAGGAAAAACAGGTCTTAACAAAACAAGAGAGGATTCGGAGACTAAGTTATGATGTGGGAAGGTTCCAAGAAACATCCTATAAGCACCCACATCGCCCCAAAATGGGTCTCTGAATTTATATGGGCTATTTCAATCACTTCCTAATTAGTCACCCCATATACAAAAGAATCATCCATAAACCATCCACATTCATCCATGAACATCCATAAACCATATAAACATCCATAAAGCATGTAAACACCCATGAACAAATGAGAAAGATATAGAAAGTAGGTAAGAGAAATAGAGAATAAGAAACTGATCCATCCTACTCCTCTAACAATCACATGTGATGGATAAATGAATAAGCATGGGTCTATCCTACTCTTCTAGCAAATATGTGATGGACAAATGGATTAAAAATAAAATAAAATAAAATAAACCTAAGATACTTAGTATCCTAGGGTGGACTAGCTTGAACATCAAATGAGCGCCTACGTACCTTACATACAAAGATGTAAGGATCAAAGTCCACGTAGTTTGATTGAGAAGGGGTTACTCCCTTTAAAATGAACTATAAGCCCTAAGTTTCCAACCTAAGAAAGGTTTTAAAAACTTAGGAGTTTCCAAAAAAAGTTTGAGAAAAAGTAGGTATTTGAGAAAGAATAGAATTCTAACTCAAATAGACTTCTAGAACGATTTGAATTCAAAAGAGAATAGAACTCCAAGTAAAACAGAATTTTAAGAGAGTTGGAAACCTAAGACTTCTAATCCAAAGTAAAAACAATAACCCGAGGAGGGAGAAGAGAACAATTCATACAAAACTTATCATAAACCACTTACCATATGCAAAATATCCTGAAACATCGAGAAAATACCAATTAATCACCCCATGTATTCTATAGGGCAATTATTAAGCTCAAATAAATGATATTCATGCTCAAATCATCATTAGAAGACCTAATTCAAATCTGGACAGAATACTAAACATGCATATAATGATCTAATACTCATGCAAAGAACAAAAATCAAAAGAATGACAAAACCCTAATATGCTCCTATATGCTCTAAACACCCTAACATGCATAAAATTATCAAAAACATGCCAAGTATGAATTATCATGATGAAAATATCATATGACAATCCAAAACATGAAAAGAAAATCTAACATGATGGCTTAGGTAAGTATTTTATGTAAAAATGTGAAATAATCATCTTTACGGTGAACTTTCTTAAGTAAAACTATCCGGAGATAATTCTACATAGAAATCACTCCGTATGAATGGTTTCTTCACATATCTTATGTAAAATATATACCTAAGAATGCAAAGAAACTCACAGCGCACTTAAACATTTCAAAAAGCACCTATGCACAACCTCACCCTCTAAGGATGATAATTATCCTCGAAAAGAATAATCATCAATACACCTATGAAGATGAAGCTTACACAGCAAGTGTCCTATACAAAAGATTCTTAAAATCATGCAAATAATTGAACCATGAAGAGAAAACAGCCTAAACACATCAACTAATTTTCTATGCAAAGCGCACCTCTATCCTTAAGAGAGAAACTATCCTAATAGCAAACAATTCGCAATCCTACTCCACTAGCATGCTTTCACATCACATTTGAATCATATACACTCTAAAATATAGAGTATATATGATTTCTACTTCAATACTAAGCTATAACTATGCAGAGAATGAAGTAGAAGAAGAAAGAATTGTAAAAGGATGCAAAGGAGACTTACAACAAAGCAAAGGTCTTCGCTGCGTTCTTCCTTCTTGTTGGCTTGGTTCTTTTCTAGTTCTCCTTGAATTGCAGTAGAAAGCCTTCTCCAAATGATATGGGTGTGTGCAAACTCGTTCTCCCTAACTTTCTTATGAATATGATATGTCAAAGAGTCAAAAAGTCCAACCAAAAGTCTAAAAGTCCCTTATGCTGCTGAATGAGCCTCTATTTATAACCAATCAACCATGTGAACCAATGGTTGAGATTAATTCACCATAAAACCAATCTAAGGATGTAATTAAATCCCATGAATGTTAAACAACTCAAAACTTCATCCCAATAGGTTTAGAATACCTTTGGAAGGCTGAAATTCGGAGTAGAAGAGTCCTATTTCGTCAAAAACTCAAAGAATGACAAATCAGGACGGAGGCCTCGGGTAACTAGTTGGGGTGAACCGGTCGGAGCAGTTGGGGTGAACCAGTCACCCAAGAGGGATTTCAGGTTTCGTCGGTTTTGAGGATTCCTGACCCGTTTCAGCTTCCTAACTTCAAACGGACACAAATTCTTTATTTTAATTCCAATTTGAGTGATTCAAAAGCCAAAATTTCAAGGATTCAATGTATAATAAGTCTAGGATATTTTTGAACCAAGAATCCCTTACCACGGTCAAGTGGCTGGGTTTTCATGAGGCGATTAACCGAAAAAATGTCAATTTACCATAGGGTACTAATGTAGTGAACCAATCCAAAACCTATCAATAAATTAAATTGGCACCTCAGTTAGGCTCATTTCATCATTCTAAGATCAATGGAACACCTTGGAACAAATTTGGAGGTTAATTGGAAAATATACGAAGTAAAAGATGAAATTGCCCTTTAAGTTGCAAAAGTTCTAATTAACTATCCAAACCTGTCTGGTATTGAACCAAATTTAACACACATATCCAAAATGATCATAGAAACTAAACACAAGTGATGGGACTCAACAAAGAGACAAAAATATGCATGCAATGATGATCTATTCTCCTAAGGCTTAAAAGGGCAAAAGTGTCCTTTAAGGTTTAGGGACTCCTAAATGCTTCTAAACTTAAACAAATGCTATCATGAACTTATGGGAATGAAAATGGCGTGTCTACACTGTCCAATATCCCACACTATCACGAATTTTCTCAATGCCTTCTTTAATCACATCCATTCCATCCTTCACAATCAAATTCAAAATATAGGCACAACAACGCATGTGAAGCAATTTGCCATCCAACAAAAGTGCAGTATGATATAACCTATCTACAACAGTTATAGCCATTGAATCATTGGTAGAGCAATTATCAAGAGTGCTATCTACATTCCAATCCAACAAGCATTCAATCAATACCTCAATTAAAACTTCCTTCGTATGTGGTCATGGCACATAAACAAACCTATAATGAAATTAAAATTATAAAACATAACAAATAATTATCTATCAACAATAATAAACAAATAAAAATAAATTTTTTTAAGAAAGCATAAACATATGTAATAAATATACCTTAAAATACGACTTTGCATTTTCTAAGCATCATCAATAAAATGTGCTGTGATAACCATAAATCCTCTCTTCTGATTGCTTGAGGTCCACATATCAGTTGTTATAGCAACTCTACTTTAATTCTTCTCCACCAACTTCATTGTTTGAACCCTCTCATATATCACACTTAGGGTTTCTTGAAACCATCTTGAACAAAGGTTGAAGCGCAGCTAAATACCTCTAAAATCCAACATGATCAACCATAGAAAGAGGGTATTCATGCATTATTATCATATGAGCAAGCTCTCTCCTAGCAGTAGATTGATCAAATGAATATGCATTAAGCTTAATTTTGCCTTCTGCTTTGTTATGGCAATTTGTCAAAACCTTTTGTCTTATGTCTTGTTTTTGAAGCTTTGAATACCTTAAGAGATGAGCACATAAGTGAGAAGTTCCACTTGTAGGAGCACCCGAAAGTTTCTTCTTACAATGATTACAAGTTGCTTTCCACTCTCCTTTCTCAAAACTCTTCACAAAATGCTCCCACACATCACTCTTTAGTCTACTATTATCAGAATTAGAATTAGAATCTTCTGTCTTGCACTATCTTCATTTTCAATGGGAATTGGAGAATTATCAGTTGGAGTTGACGATGGGTGAGAACTCTCATCCGGTAACGGTTGTGAGCTTTCAACCGGAGATGATAATTAAGAGTTATTACAAGTGGACATTTTTCAAATTTCAACCTAAGAAATTTATATGAACAAATCAAAAATATAATTCAGATTAATATTAATATTAATATTATGACAATTTATAAGAACAAATGAACAATCCCAGAAATTATTACAACTCAAAAATATAAGATTAATATTAATTATTACAACTCAAAAATATAATTCAGATTTCAATGCATGAAATTTAATTATTCAAACTCCAGAAAAATTTATTAAAAAAAAAAAAAAAAAAAAAGCAAGAAGGATGTTTGAGAGTTGAGTGGCTTACGAACTCACAGTGTTGAAAGGAGAGAGACAAAAAGCTAAGAGATGGGTAGATCTGGTGTAGATAAGTAGATCTGGTCGATCTGGTGTAGTCTGTGTAGATCTGGAGTGGTCGATCTGGTGTAGATGTAGATCTGGTCAGATCTAAAAGAGGGTGAAGCAATGAAGGTGAGGTTGTGACAGTGGTGGTCTATGACTGCCAGTGGGAGTGGCTAAGTCAAAGTGGAGTGCCTATCACCTATCGGTGTCGCCTGACTGGGTGAGAGCCTGAGAGGCTGGAGGCGTGAGGGTCCGGCGATGGTGATGGAGCATGTGAGGCGTGAGCTAAACGCGGAGTGCCTGAGCTGCTGAGGGACTGACGACCTGAGGGGTGACTGGCATAGTGGCGAGTGGCGAGCTGTGAGCGACAATGGTGAGTGGCGAGGCCCGCGAGGGCGATCCGACGATAGCGAGGATTAACTGGCTGAGGTAGAGACTAGTGACTACTGTGACAAGTGAGGGAAAGGGCTGACTGCTGAAGAGTGAGGCCTGAGGGTAGTGAGCCAATGAGGGAGGCTAGAAGGGGCGAGGGCCGGGGGGCGGGCGGCGAAAGGCTAAAAGTGATTGCTGAAAGCCTGAAAGCTTGAAACTGAATAAAAGAAGGAAGTGAAAGGAACAAGAAGTCTTAGGGTTTTTTCACCTTTTTTAAGTAGCTATTTATATCTATATATATATATATATATATATATATATATATATTAAAAAATCAAAATCGGGTCGGGTTGGGTCTTCAGGTTTTTTCTTTCTGGATCCATGCCCGATTCGTACCCGAAATTTTTTTTTAAATTTATACCCATACCCAACCCGATACGTGAAAAAATAAAAAATAAAAAACCCACCCATTTGGGTATGGATCGAGTCGAGACCCTATGGATCAGGGCAAAATTGCCATCCCTATATAAGTTGTTCAAACAATCCGTAAACACTATTCAATTGGCTAATGGAGGGTGTAACGATTGAAGCAATCCTTGTGGAAAGCTTAAAAGTCATGAAAGGAGTCAAGTGCACATTACATGCATGAGCAAATGGATTGAATTGGTGATAAGATTGCAAAAGAATGAAACAATTGACAAAGTTGTGCAAGATCAAATCAAAAAAGAGAAAGAATACTGGAAACAACTATTAGTAAGGATAATTGCTGTTGTGCAGACTCTTGGTAAAAATAATTTGGCATTTTGTGGAAGCAAAGAGAAGATTAATGAAGAAAATAATGGGAATTTTTTAAGCCTAATTGAAATGATTGCTGAATTTGATCCAATCGTGCAAGAACACTTTCGACGTATTGAAAAAAATGAAATTCATTACTATTATTTTGGTCACAAAATCTAAAATGAATTTATTCAAATGTTGGCAAGTGAGATCAAAAGGATAATCATTAAAAAAATCAATGAAGCAAAGTATTTTTTAGTTATTCTTGATTGTACTTGTAACGCCCCAAAATTTATATACAATAACACGTACAATGTTTATGAGCTCCGTACAAATAAAATCCTTTCAAAAATAAATTCCCTTTGAAAATACAGAGTATTGCATAGCTGCAGGTAGTGATGGTTAACCTAAAAATCATCATCAATATACATTGGCCAACCAAATGAATAAAATTACATCAACTTTAAATAAAAATAAATGTACACGATAACTTCTCCAAATCTTGACCCCAATTCTACTACGTGCCTCAAACAATTATCACCTGAAAATATATTGGGGTAAACGAACAACAGCCCAGTAGGAAATCTAATTCCTATACAATAAATAATGTTTCAAAAATCACATGCAAGCATTTATATATTCAAAATAATATATAAATCAAATAATACGAACTCTAAATCATCAACCTCAAATATAATCCAACTATCAATGAAATCAACCATCATAAACCTCAAATATATCACCATCAATAATTATTACCTTGCATAAATAAAATCTTAACATATGCTTCAAAATAATCATCATTCACTGTACAAGAATTAAACCCCCTACCTCAAAAATAAGTGAATAAAATGAATAACCACCACTGTAGATGTGTAGATCTGCTAAAAAAATTACAAAATCCATACTCGCATACGTGGGATTGAAACTCCTATGATCTGGCAACGGACCGTCGGCCTCTGCCTCTCTCGCTTCCTCCTTGCTCCTTCTTTCTCCTTCTCTTTTTTTCTATTTATTTCTTCTCTCTTTCTCCCTTCTTCTCTCTCTTCATTTATTTCTTCTTTCTTTTCCTTCTTCTACCCGTCCTATCTCCTTTCTTTTCTTCTCTTCACACATCACTTTTTCTTCTTCTCACCTAATCCATTTATTTTGTTTGACTTTCTTATTCTTTCCTTCTTTCTTTTCTTTCTTTCTCTCTTTTCTCCTGATCTTCTTTTCTTCTTTCCACACGGAAAACTAATCTTTTTTGCATTTTTTTTTTCTATTTCGTTTCTTTTCTTCTTTCCATCTCTCTCTCTCTCTCTCTCTCTCTCTCTCTCTATATATATATATATATATATACACACACAATTTAATCATCTTTCTCTACACCAAGTAATTTAATGCAATGTCTCCCAACATCCAACTAACCTCAAAAATATTTAAAATTATCACCCTGTGTACAATTCCACCGAATATATACGTAAAATAAATCAATAAATATTCGGGGTATTACAGTACTCCTGATATTAGTCATGAAGAACAAATGTCTCTTATCATATGATGTGTTGATGTTTCAACAAGTCCAATCAAAGTGGAAGAGTTTTTTTAAAAAATTTTAAAGGTGGATGATACATCAGGGAAGGGACTTTTTGGTGAACTTGAAAAAGTATTGAAGACTCTTGAACTTGATATTAATAATGTAAGAGAGCAAGGATATGACAATGGCTCTAATATAAAAGGGAAAAACAAAGATGTGCAGAAAAGACTACTCGAAAAAAAATCCTAGAGCATTTTACATGCCATGTGGTTGCCATAGTCTTAACCTTGCACTTTGTGACATGGCCAAATCTTGTTCTAAAGCTTTGTCTTTTTTTGGAACGGTACAATGTACATATGTATTCTTTTCGTCTTTTACAAAGCAATAGAAAATTTTGACTGATTATGTGAAAGGGGATCTCACACTTAAGCCATTGTCACAAACACGTTGGGAAAGTCGCATTGACAGTGTTAAATCAATAAGGTACCAAGCTCCACAAATAAGAGATGCTTTAGAGCACTTGGCAAGTACAACTATAGAACCCAGAATAAAGAATGATGCTGAGTCTCTAGCAAGACATGAATTTGAGAATTTTGAGATCTTGCTTGGTATGATTATTTGGCATAATATATTGTCTACTGTTAATACTATTAGTAAGACCTTTCAAGCTGAAGACATGCATATTGATATTGTACTAAATCAATTAAAAGGACTTATAACCTTTTTTGAAAAGTATAGGGAAACAGGATTTGAGGAAGCCATGGAAGAAGCTACACAACTTGCAGCTACAATGAAAATTGACCCTGCATTTCCAAAAAAAGGAGCCATTCAAAGAAAGAAACAGTTTGATGAGAATGCTAGTGAAGAGGTAACATAATTGGCTAAAGAATCATTTCGAGTTAATTACTTCATATATATAATAGATCAAGCTCTTTCCTCACTTAAGACTAGATTTGAATAATTTGATGAATATGAAGCAACCTTTGGGTTTTTGTTTGATTTGAAGAAGTCAAATTCCAACAATGATAAATGTTTGAAGACTTCTTATATCAAGCTTAAAGAAGTATTGAAACATAATGAGATTTCTGATATTGATGGGAACGGTTTATATTTAGAATTGAAGGTCTCGAAAGAAGGTTTACCAAAAGAAATAAAAAGGCCAATTGAAGTACTTAATCATTTGAAAGTAATGGATGGTTGTTTCTCAAATGCATGGATTGCTTATAGAATATTGTTGACCATACCAGTTACATGCAGTTGCCTTTGCAGAAAGAAGCTTTTCAAAGTTGAAGTTGATCAAATATTACCTTCGGTCAACCATGTCACAAGAGCGATTGTCTGGGTTAGCTATGCTATCCATTGAAAAGGATATGGTAAAAGAACTTGATTGTGCAAGCTTGATTAGTAATTTTCCAGCTCAAAATGAAAGAAGAGTAATATTTAAGTGATACTTCGATGCATTGGGTTTTTTGTTTTTTGGTATTATAACTTTAGATTTTGTTTTGTGTATTTTTCTTGTTGTAACAATGAATTTTGCTAAGTTATGAAGCAAGAAGTACAAATTATAGCTTTTGAAGTTCTTGTAATGATTTTTTGTTACCTTCATTTATATAAGCAAATATTAGTAACTATATAGGCAAGAAAACTTTGAGTTGATACCAGAAAAAAAAATTTGAGTACGTAGAAATGTTTTTTTTTTTTTTTTTTTTTTTTGGTGTGTGAATAAGTATAAGGGGCCTCATTTTTTGAGTTCGCTTGGGGCCTCCAAAAAGTCAAGGCCGGCCCTGTTTGAGATGAGCTAGCTAGACTCAATGAGCATCCCAGTAGTGTCATTCGATGACTACAATTAATGGAAGCACATCATTTTTATTTTTATTTTTTTGGCTGAGTAAATGGAAACACACTTTAGCACTGGGGCTGAAGCCTCCTAGCTCACTCTCACCTAGTATTCTAGTAGACCATAGTCGTCTCATTAATCTAATGGAGTGGACTCACTACCAAGTGATAGAATTGAAGGATTAACATGAATGTGCATGAACTTAATTGCCACAACCATACAACCAATCGTGGCTAGGAATGGATGGAATAATAAAACTTTTACTTGATAAAAATATTAGATCGCATAGAGTCGACAAATAAGGTGGGTTCATTAACAATTCACAAAAGAACAAAACTTATGCTTGAAGTGGTTCAAAATGGCTCACTTACCATTTGAAGTGACCAACTTACCATTTAATGACTACTTATCATTTGAAATGATCAACTTACCATTTTAGGTGACTCACTTACCATTTGAAGTGACCAACTTACCATTTAGTGACCACTTGCCATTTGAAGTGATCAACTTACCATTTTAGGTGGCCTACTTACCATTTGAAGTGACCAACATACAATTTCAAGTGACATTATGGGTATGGTATCCATTTTTTGTTAGGGTACCATAGAATTGACCATATATATATATAAGAATCGCACATATAGGTCCAATTACAAGTAAGCAGCCATTTCAATGCAAATGGCTATTAACTTCTTAGTAAATGACTACTAACTTAATTAGGAACGACTAGTAGTTGGATGTGAGCAATTCAAACTTAAAGTGGAGGTTATATATATATATGTGTGTGTGTGTGTGTGTGTGTGTGTGTGTATGTATATATAAGAATCACACATATAAGTCCAACTACAAGTAAGTAGTCATTTCAATGCAAATGGCTGTTAACTTCTTAGTAAATGACTACTAACTTAATTTGGAATGACTAGTAGTTGGATGTGAGCAATTCAAACTTAAAGTAGAGGTTATATCTATATATATCTATTATATCTATCTATATATATATAGATATAGATATAGATATAAGAATCGCTCATGTAAGTCCAACTATATATATATATATATATAGATATAAGAATCACACATATAAGTCCAACTACACGTAAGCAGTCATTTCAATGCAAATGGCTATTAACTTCTTAGTAAATGACTACTAACTTAATTAGGAATGACTAGTAGTTGGATGTGAGGAATTCAAACATTAAGTGCAGGTTCAGGAACAATGAAATCCATAACGTACCGTGGAGGTTGTCAACATTAGAAAGTCGTGGTTGGTAGTCACGACTTTCCACAAAATCGTGGCTGTGAAACACGACTTTTATAAATCGTGTCTACCAACCACGGTTTTAGTTCTAAAATTATTTCCTGAGTTTTTATTTTTTTAATATTATTTAAACATCACAAAAACACTATGTTGGTTTAAAATCGTGACTATATATCAACCACGATTATAGCATATATAAATTTTATACCATACGATTGACAAAATGAGGGATTCGTATACCCAACCTAAAACCATGGTTGCTAACAATGATTTATTGGTGTTTGGGAATAAAATTAAAAAACATACAATAGTCAGAATAAATTAATAAAAATGTAATATTTAAGGAAAAGGGCCCAATATTTTAACATATCAATTTTACCTTCAAACATATAAGATAGTAATGAGAAATTATATTTTAGAAAATCAATTCAAAAAATCTATTAATTTTTTGAATGAGATAATAATTTTAAAACATCTCAAAATGAAAATAAGGACAATAAAAGAGGAGTAGATAGAGTATAGGAGTTCTATAAACCATAAAGCTACACCTCTCATTGTTGATTTATTTATTCAAAATAAAACACACAAAAATAATAGTAATAATAATACTAGTGCTTTAAAAAAATTTGTGTAGTTAAAATTCAAACCGTAAGACACGTTCCTTTTTAAGAAGACAATAAAAATATTACAAAGGTTACGAGGTTGGTAGTAAAAAGGAAGAAGAACAAGTGGAATGGGAATAATAGATTTTATCAAAATAAGAATTTTATAATTATAAAAAATAAAAATGAAAGCATAAGAATTTTATGACGAAAAACAAAGGGAAAACAATGTACATGAATATTGAAATTAGTAAGAGTTTTAGTTAAAGCAATAAATCTAATAGCAGCTTTATCAAGTTTGGGAAATAGGTGAGGTTAAAAGAGGTTTCAATAGGGTCCGTTACCACCAGAACTTTTCTCAGCAAAACAGTGGGCAATGGTGGAACAAGTCCGCCTACAGAGAGAGTTTAATTTTGGCCATGGTGGTACAAGTCCTTCCATTTTTCCATCCTTCCTACCAAACATAGCATAAGGGCAACCCCAAAGAGGCGTATAAATTGGCATAGATGGACAAAACCCCAAAAAATACATTCTGTGCATGTGCTCTGTCTTTTTTGGTCTCTTTGTAGTGCATGTGGGAATTGCCCTTTAAGGAAAGGGCCGGTTGTTAAAATCGTTTTTGAAAGATGCTATTGATCCCATTTTTTTTACTCACATGCATCACTGCTCTTATGAAGGGACGGATCATATATGGGTCTCCCATTTTATCAGAGAAGAGAGAGTGGTAAAAATTATGGGATGTGATATCTGTGAGTCTTGATTTTGAATCCCAATCTTAATCGATACATGTGGCTTGTAGAAAATTACTGGTCTCTAAGATTCACCCTGATCCCACGAACGGTCAACAAGATAGGATTACGTATATTATATGGGATGAACATAGGTGTTCATATTTTTGTTGCCCTTTTTCTTGTTTAGAATGCAAATCTACATGCATTACAAAGCTTTATTTTTCAAACTCTTTCTAGTGCATGCGGATAATTTGTACAAAAAAAAGGCGGAGGATGGTGGTTTTGTTTCTTTGGAATTTTGCCTCTTCGATCTTTGTTTCTAGATTCTGCATGCATTACAAAGGGTATGAAATTTGAGCCAAAATATATTGAGAGTTCTCAAGGAGAAAAGAACGATTCTTTCTTTTCT
Source organism: Liquidambar formosana (assembly GCA_039720395.1). Classification (NCBI taxonomy): domain Eukaryota; kingdom Viridiplantae; phylum Streptophyta; class Magnoliopsida; order Saxifragales; family Altingiaceae; genus Liquidambar; species Liquidambar formosana. The sequence goes on along the minus strand of JBBPBK010000197.1, from coordinate 176,764 downwards.
CATGTTGGTGATAGTGGACTCTTTTGTCAATTTTAATTTATTGGAGTGTGGGATCCACACTCTAAACAAGTCATGATAATGGCAATTTATTATTATTTATTTAGGTGATATATATATATATATATATAGAGAGAGAGAGAGAGAGAGAGAGAGAGAGAGAGAGAGAGAGAGTCTTATTAATATCAAATGCACCTATTGCAACTTTGCATCAAGTGACCTTAATCCAACCGTTAATTTCATTTCAACAACTAATTGTATTTCCTTTCTCTTCTCTAGATTCTTTAGATTGGGTTTTCCTCCACCTCAAACTTTCGTCACAACGGACAGTTTTCACTAGGAATGAACTTCGTGGCGACGACAGCAATAATGAAACTCTATAAGGTAGGGGTGCAACTTGGTTCGGGAAATTCCGAGGACCGGACCATTCCGAGCAATTCAGTCAAGGACGGGATGGGACAAACAGTATTCAGTCCGGGACTCGGAACCATTTTTAAAAACCGAATTTTTTGGGGACGGGACTTGGTTTAGGGGTGTTCAAAACCGTCCCGTACCGAATTCCCAAACCGAATTCCCGGACCGAGTACCGATGATATATAATATTATATATATATTTTTATATGTATAATATAATATATGAAATATAAAATTTTTATTATGCTATCACTACTATTAGTAGTTAGTACTATAAATGAATGAATGAATTATAATTAATAATTATGTATTTATGATTTTATGATTTTATGTAGCCCATTTTGTGAAAGAGCAGGTATTTGTATTATGTAAATCCTTGATGGCCAAGTGTAAATATGCAATGAAGTAGTCCATTTTTGTGGCTAATCAAGTTGACAATATTTGATTGGAAGTAGTTATTTTTAATTTTTTACTCAGGGAAAACAAACTAATAAATTCTGAGAACCAGACCATTTTGGATCAGTATTTTTCAGATTGGGATGGGATAGGACAATATGCAATTCGGTTAGGTTTTGGTACTAATTTTCAAGTCCCAAATCACTTCGGGACAGGACGGAAATACCCCTGTCCCGGACCGTCCCGTACCGAGTTGCACCCCTACTATAAGGACAGCAAAGGCAACGGGAAGGAAGCTCAATGGAAAAGGCAACTTAAAGCTTGACGGTGATTGTGACGATTTGTTTTTGCCAAGAATGAACTCCAAAAACTGGTTATTCTCGTGCGTTTTGATCAAATTGGGCTGGGTTCTTCAGATCCATGTGTTTTTTGAGTGGCATCTAATCTTGTCCATTGAAATGAAATTAATGATTGTATTAAGGTCTTTTTTTTTTGGTGCAAATAGTTGTATTAATGTCACCTGATATTAATAGGACTATATCTATATATATCTATATCTATCTATACTACTTATAAAAAGATGAATATGAGAAAAACTTTTGATTGACTAATATATCCTTATTTTAATTTTTAAATACACAACTACCCTTCTACATATATAGGAAATACAACAATATAAAACACATACCTTAATAAGAATTTTAAGGAAACTATATAACTAGCTTTCTGTATATATAGGAAATATTAAAACACATACCTTAATAAAAATTATAAAGAAACTATACAACTACCTTTCTGCATATATAGGAAATATAGCAATATAAAACACATACCTAAATAAGAATTCTAAGGAAACTATAATTCGTATCTATACTATCTATAAAAAGATGAATGTAAGAAAAACTTTTGATTGACTAATATACACTTATTTTAATTTTTAAATACACAATTACTCACCCTTTTGCATATATAAGAAATATAGCAATATGAAAACTATAATTCTAAAACACATACCTTAATATATAAAATACAAATAAGAATTCAAAGGAAATGGAAACTATAATTCCTATATAATAAATAGAAATATATAGGAATATGGAAACTATAATTCTAAAACAACAGCCGGAACACATACCTTAATATATTCTAAAATACATATCTTAATATATAAAACACGAATAGGAATTCAAAGGAAACGGAAATTATAATTCCTATATAATAAATAAATAGCCGGATTGTAAATTCTACTTTCTCCATTAAGAGTAGTTTCAACCTTCCCTCCACCTTTTTCATTAATGGCGACTTCTCCTTTCTCTGGTTAATGATGACTTCTCCCTTCTCTGGTAAGTTTTGCTCTGCAAATCTATACTACCTATAAAAGGTTGAATCTCATAAAAACTTTTGAACGACCAATATACCCTTATTTTTTAAAAAATAAATAAATAAATATCTACCCTTCCTTTAATTGAAACACATAATAAATATTCTTATCATTTGGTAACAAATGAAAGTTAGATTTTAATTCAAACTCTTAACAAATTAAAGTTAGATTTTTACTCAAATTCTTTTTTTAGAGCAACTATCAAGTTGCATGATAATATATATGAATATAAACTCTTTAAATATTCCGTTTTATGAAGAAAAAAAAATTCTAAATATATATATAAAGAGTTTTTAATCTTTCGTCGTACTTTCGAATTTTAAACTTTATCTTTTATGAAAAAATATAAAATCTTTACGTATTTATTATTTTGTATAACTAATATTATTTAAAAAATATTTACATGCAATGCACGTGTGCTATATCTAGTAATAATTAAATAAAAGCAAACCCAAATAGGAATTCTAAGGAAACGGAAACTATAATTCACATATAATAAATAAACAGCTGGATTGTAAATTCCACTTTCTCCATCAAGAGTAGCTTCAACCTTCTCTCTACCTTTTCCATTAAAGGCGACTTCTCCCTTCTCCAGTAAGTTTTGCTCTGCAAATTATAATATATATATCGTACTGTGCTGAAAATTTATTGAGTTGGGTTTTGATTTGAATGCTAATAATCACATTAGGTTTTATTTAATTTTGTTCCTTTGAAAAATTAATTTTATGCAATCATATTTCATTTAAATTCTATATATCTTTCCTAAAGTTTTTTTTATTCAAGTTTTTGGTTTTGTATTTTTTTACTTTTGCTGTGAGTATTTTCACTTACTTTTAATTTGATTGGTAGAGTTTTATAAGTAATTTGCTAAAATGTTTTTGTGTTTAAATGTTAAACCCTTTATTTTACGTGGTAAATCATCTAATTATATTCTTTCTTTTGATGAAAAATTGCTCTTGGAAATATTCGATAGGAATTGAAAAGTTATTTTTATATGCTCATTCTCTTTCTAATTTTTTTTCTTGCTAATAAAAAATCCTTTGTAAGAAGTATGTATTTTATTTTATTATTTTTTTTAATTGCTCAATTCCTATGTTGTCTTTCTGATTTTTTTCTTGGAAATTAAAATTCCCTTCTCAGGACTACACTGTTTGTGGGTGATTTGAGAGATGGGCTAGAGAACAAGGGCCTTAGGTTTCTAAATGTTCTTAATAATGCATCTTGCCTTATTTTTTGATTTGTAATTTTTCCCATTTTTTGAATCCTAGGATTAGTTTTCGTGCTATGTTATCTTTGATTGTTTCAATTAATGGGATGTTGAGCTCCAATGATGCATTGTGAAATGTCTTGCTACAAAGTGGGGATTCATAGATTCTTCAGCCCAAAAAAAAAAAAAAAAAAAATACAAAGAAGTTGAAAAAAGGTAGTAGTAAAGTTTCATTTGGATGAAGTAGAATAATATCACATGATAGTAATATGGTGTTAGGACTCTTATTTTTTTTAGCATGTACTTATTCTTTTAGTGATCCAAAATGTACTAAAATTTGTTGATGTGTAAGTCACATTATATAAGCTACCAATTCATTAATAAATTTAGTCTATTCTTTTGCATATAATTTTTACGATACAACGGACTTGCCATATGGTTAATAATTCAACCAAATTAAATTCTCTCTAGAAATTAAGTATATATTTTCTCCATTTATTTTTATTCTAATTATTCTTTTTTTTATTTCTTCATTGATATGTTTCTTATTGTAGATGTGTAGAAAATTGGTGGACAATGAATAAGTCATTTGTCAAGATTCTTAATAGTTACGTGTCATTATGTATTAACATTTCTTTCCAAATTATTTGATGTATACGGACTAAAATCTTTTACGGAGTAATAAATAATTTCTTAACATCTCAAATCTTCACACTTGATATGGATTAAATGTTAAAGAACAAATGGCCGCATAACCTTCCTTAAGTAAATAAAGTTTATATTTAATCGATATAAACAATATTGAAGAGATAATTATCACTAGATGAGGGGCTATGCTACATGAAAAGGGTCAATCTTTATTCAAGCTAAAAAGGATCTTAAGAAGCATCGATCTTTAATATGTTTATTTAAGAAAAATAATTAATGATCTTTAAATCATTTTATTGTTGACAAAAAATACATGTGCAATGCACGTGTACAATAACTAGTATATATATATATATATATATATATATATATATATATATATATATATATATATATATGTGGATCAAGATCAGGTGACTTAAGTTTTACATCTCATTTTTATATCTCATTTGATTTGTCAAATAGTGAGTAAAACTTGTCCCTATAAACTTTTTAGAATATTATTAGATCTTGTGAATCTAATGACTTAAGAATGAGGTATAAAAATAAAGTGCAAAAATGAAGTCCTTTGATCCTAATCATATGAGAGGATATTCATATGGAGAGGGGTCCATTTACACCAAATGTAAAACTTTTTACTCTAACACCTCTCAATATCTTTTTGTAAGAATAATATTTCGCCAATTTAACTGTTGAATTAGATTCTATTCATGCACATCATGCATGCCAAATTTCAAGTAAATTGAATATCGGAAAGTATGTTATCCATAAAGTTCCCTAAATTATAATTTTATTTATAAAAAGAAATGTCAGTTTACAGATCAAAGGTTGCCCGACATTCGAACCAACCGTTGGATTAAATACTCTTATTATGGAAATCATACACACCAAATTTCACACTGATCGAATACTCGTAAGCATTTCATCTATAAATTTACTTCTTTTTTTTTTTTTTTTTTTGCAAATAAACTATAATTAAGGTGTTTTATCAATGAAACAGTTCTTAATGTCCAATTAATGTGAAATTTGGTGTGCATGATTTCTATTAGAATAGTATCCAAACTAACGAATCCAAAAAAAAAAAAGAAGAAATTATGGCATAAAAAAAAGGTAAAAATCAAGGAAAGGAAAAAATAAAAAGGTAAATAAATAACTTATGGCATAATGATTTTCTTCACTTTTTAACCCAAAAAAAAAAAAAAAAAGGATCTTGATTTTCCCTCTATGTACTTTCTTCATTTTTACTTAACTTCCCATATTCTCTTTATTTCTTTCCCATAGAAATTACCACAAGACAGCATGTAATTTTGTTTTATTTACTTATTTATTTATTTATTTTTTGCATATTGATAAGAAATTCATTACATCAACTTATGCCTATATTAAGACTCAAATTTAAAACCTTCTCCCACATAAAAAGAAAAGTGCCACTAAACCACAAGACCATTGACAAAGGTGTAATGTGCTAAAGGCTCACAACCACATGCCCACATGATAAGTGATCTACATGTGTGGTAGGGTTGTTGGGAATGAATGAGTGTCAAGGCACTACACCTAGCATATAGAATAATTTTTCATCTTTTGGATAGCTGGATGCCTTGTTTCGATTTGTTTTCTTGTTTTTTGGTGAAAACCATCCAGTATTCGACAACCACATTGGGTTGCTACTAATCCGGATTCGAGCCGAGTAGGACCACAAGGGCGGCAAAGCTCTCTCTGCTGAGTATTTAACGCAGCTGCATTCCCAAGCCTCGAACCGAAGACCTTGGTTAAACAAGAATAGCCCCATACCAACTGATCTACACGGTCGATAGTCTCAATTTGTTTTCTTGATCTCTTATTAAAATGTATTTTGAATGCTTACAATGAATACATTTAAAAAGGAGTTGCTTAACAATTATGGTTGAGAAAATTTAATTATCATGACATAATGAAAATGAATATTTAATCCCACAATTTTTGATAAAATAGATCCGTAGGGTCTCACAAATTCACTATATTTGAAGATCAATTGGAGGTGTGTATAAAATATCCCGATAATTGATAAATTAGAAAGACCAGATTGCATAGTTCTATTTTTAAACTCTCATTTGTAGAATAATTTCAAATTTTGTCCTTATTTTTGAATTGTGGGACTGAATTTATCAACATAATAAATTGTTAATTCAATTTTCATGCTGCCCGTATGAGTATTTAATTTTGAAATGGACACAGTAAAGAAACTTAATCCAGTGGAGAACCATCGGACGGCCCAGATCCAAAGCAAGTGTACTCGTTAGAAGCACACCCCATCACAGCTCCACCAGGTGGGTTGGACTTCAAAAAGAGGGCTCAGCCCAAAGCTCGCAACACTAATCGGATCCAAACCCTAACCCACAAGCTCGAAGCAGAAGAAGACAAGACTCTCAGAAGCTCCGATCACGGCGTTCTCTTCTCGCCTCCTATCCAAATCCAGACAGGATCGGTACATATATGCTTATATATATCGAGTCATGAGCTAAATTTGAGACCTCATTCCTCAATTGCGCGTCAGTGTGTGTATGGAATTGTGAACTCAAATTGAGGCCTCATTTCCGAATGCATCACCCTCGGTTGGGTTCCCTAGAAAAGCGAGGAAAGTGAAAGAAAATAAGATTTTATTTTTTCTCAGCAATCAAACAGAGCGTTAAGGGGTTTTTAGTCGATATATGATCTGTTTCCTTTCTGTCATCAGTTTGAAATTGAATAATGTGGTCAATTGGTACTTATAAGTTGATGCTATGATTTTGATTTTTGAAGGGCTTGGAATTTTTTAGCTCTGGTCCAGCTCAAAGAAAGGAAGTAGAGCTCTGGTCGAACAGTCGAAGATTTCTGGAAACTCTAATGGCACTGTCTCGGGTTGGCACAGCTTCATCAACACTCTTCAGTAGGCTCATCCATTCGAAAATCCGTTCCTTCACCGCCAGTGCTTACAGTAATCGTCTATCCTATGCTACTCTTCTTACTTGATCTTATTATCTCTTCTTAACCTTTTGTTTGGTTGCCGAGAAAACGGAGGAAAACAAAATTGAATATTATTCTCTTTTGATGTTTTGGGTTTTGAAATATTTTTATTTTCGAAAGACTCTGTGTCAACTTCGACTGTTTGTTGTATTAGTCTCAGGTGAGTAAAGGTTTATTCTAGTTTCTTTTCGTTTCCTCCATTTGCTTTGCGACCAAACAGAACATTAGCTTCAGGAGAAAATTGAGGAAAAGGAAAGCAAAACAAAAAATTTCAATTGTATGTTCCATATTTCTTAAACAATAAAAATGAAATAAAATTATCAGCCAAACAGAATATTTTTTATAAGCACCAGCCAAACAGAACATTATGGGTCCTAAATGACTATAAAATAAATGAAAAGATGAAGATAAAAAATTTTGATTGTTTTATTTCTTCCTTCATTTTCTAGGCAGCCAAACAGAACATCACGGAGATAACATAATGTAAAAAGAGAAAAAAATCTCAATATTCTGTTCTTTTGGTTTCTAAAATTTCCAAAGCTCATATCTACCAGGCCAGTCTGTATTAGTCTCAGTTGAGTGAAGGATTTTGTTTTGTTGGGTTGTGTCCCATAAAGATGAAAAATCCAATACTGAAATTTCAATTTCTACCCTTTTCCAATACTTCTTTGACGGCCAAACAAAACATTTCAAAGAGATCTGCAAAAGAAAAGAAGAGGGGCTTAAAGTATCATATGTTATCTCTCTCTCTCTCTCTCTCTCTCTCCTTTTTTTTCTTTTTTCTTTTTGGGAAAATGAACTCAACCAAGCCAAGTAGTTGTTCTGGCCCAAATGAGTGAATTTTGTTTTCTTCTTACTAGTCCAAAATAATGAAAAAGTTCAATTCAATCTTCTGATTCTCTTTCATTTCCAACATATTCTTGGCAACCAAACAGAATGTTACCTTCTGTTTGGTTGATGAAAGAAGTGAGAAAAAGCATACAAAATAAAACAAAATTTTGAATATGATGTTTTGTGTTTTCAGAAAATAGAAAACAACACAACTCAGCTAAGCTGAGTAGTTGCTCAGGTCCCAAATAATAATGGAACAATTGAGATTCATACTTTAAAATTATTCTTATTATTTGCTTTTTTCCTGCTGGGCATCTGGTAATATTTTCATACATCATGACTTGACCAACAACCCCCCTGGGTCGTCAACCAAAGAGAAGGTTATTTTATTCGTTTTTACAGATGCATTTGATGCAGCCTCATACATCTATGGGTGAGAGTATGATGAACCAGATGTTTACTCTCGACATCAATTCGCAAATTGGAAGTTGCATGTCACTTGCTGCCATGTGAATTGGAACATTGAGATGAACCCAGGTCAAGGAGGACAGTAAAAGGATTCAGTTTAGAATTTACTGAAATGACAGCATTCTAATTTTATTAAAGAGAATTTAAATGGAAGGTGACTTCTATTCCAATTCGCTTTACAGAACAGAGTAAGATGACTTACTGGCATAGCAGCTCGCAGTCAACTATGTTGTCAGGGCCAGGCCGATGAGCCTTTCCATTTGAGTGAAACTGGCGGAAAGATCTTGGATTTAATCCAGCAACATGAAGAACAGCATCAACAAGCTTTTTCTGCAACGAAATGTGAGTTCATCAAGAGATGCAATACAACCAATGCTTCCATCCAGTGTACCAAATAATAGCAATCAGTGTACAACCAATATAACCAATGCTTTCCATCCAGTGTACCAAACCGATTGGTTTTATCAGGGCCTGGAGTAGCACTTGATTGATCAGATGAAGTAAAACGCATCTGTAGCCGTAAGAATTTAGTCACATGAAACTCAGCTCTCAAAAGAAGCTTCTGTCCCTTCCAACTCTCTGACATCTTTGGTGCATAGTAAAATATCTGAATGGAGCATCCAAATATCGATGGTCAAAGCCACAAAAGTAAACCACATTTTGATACATTATACAAGTAAAATCTTTTCTAATCACAACTATCAAAGGAAAAGCTTCAAAGGTGAAGGAAATTTTCAACATTACAAGATATATTACAAAAATAAGATTGTAACTGAACTGCCTACAGTTTGGCTCGTCTTTTTTCTTCTTCTTTTTTTCTTTTTTTTTTTTTTTTATAATTTCATTTTCTTTTTTTTCTTTTTTCATTTTTTTTTGTAGTAAACAAACAATCCATATACACAACCCGTCTGCCCTATCCCTTGATTTCTTCATTTACATAATACATTTAAGTCCAAAACCCGATTGTTTATAAATGCATCGTAATGTTGCCACTCAGAATACATTTGTTCATGATCTCCTCAACTGTGTAGATTTTAGGGTAAGAACTCCATAAAATATTTTGGAAAACCTTTTCCACCCAAATGTTCAACCTTGAGTTAGGAAGGATACCAAATGTTTAAATTGTAGTGTTTCACTTGTCTAAATGGACAGAGTTAGAAGGGGCTTATTATTTATTGAATTTCTTTTTTTTTTTTCTTTTCTATTAAAATAAAAATTGGGCTTACAACTTATTGATTTTTTTCTGTTTAAATAAAATTTTCAAACTACATAGCTGCAGATAATTATTTCCAAAAAACATATATAAAATAAATTTCAATATATATTTGCAAGTATGTTTAACAAGTAAACTCCAACATAGTCATGTAAGACAGTGAGAATGCATAACCTGTACATGAGAGAATTAACAAGAAGGTAAGAACTAATAGCATCCTCAGAAAGCATTCAAGAAGAAGCCCTACAACAAACATAAGCAAACACATGAAAGTCCATGCTCTAAAAAATCTACTAAATGTATCCCACAAACTACAGTTAACCAAGAACAGTAAAAGGTTACCATATTCAGAATACAACCCTATGCCTTTTTACTTTCCTTTCGGTTCAAAAGGACCATAAGACTACACAAAAACAAAATTCATAAAGAAAAATTAAAATGCCAACCACATAATCTAACCGTTCCTACTTCACCCACTATATATAACATAAAAATCAAAGCATTTTCTAACTTCTTGTTATAAAATCACATCATTGTATTGACTTGTCATTTATTAAACTACATTTTCCAAAAATACCCTTTTCTTTTTTGGTGTTGAAAGTAATTATTGAAATAACAAAAGGTAGTGTAGGAAACTTAAAAAATTTATTATTTGACTTTCCAAAGGGGACAAACCTTGTGGGACAAAAAAATAACAAAAATGGCCCATCTTTGTGAGAAGGAGGGATTAATTAAAATTCAGGCCAAGGAAGACGATGTAAATTAGTCGAGAATAAAATTTCTAATTACCAAGAGGATAATGGAATTGAACCTTTTGACGTGCTTAAGTTGCGTTAGCTTTAGCTGGCTATTCTCTAGCTATTATATATATATGCGTGAAGAGAAAATTTAGCCAAAAAAAAAAAAAAGAGAGTTAAAAATAACGACAGTAAGTTAAAATGCAAGGCATCCATGAATACAGATATACATCAGTTATTAGCATCACTTTCTTCTTATTGTAAATAGAAATGCTAAGAAGAGAGAATAAGCTGCATCAACCAGATATGTCAACTATCCATTACAAACAATCTCAACTTGGGCAATTAATTTAAATGGGAAAATATTTCAAAACATTACAGGACCTCCTTTTTTTCCTCAATTAGCTTTCTCTAGCAGCTTCATGGTTTTGAGCAAGCCTGCATAATCTTTGCAAAAGAACGATATGTAAAGAGAAAAATTAAAACTACCATCTCCGCAAACTGAGATTACATGAAAAAAATCAGTTTGAACAACATCACCTTCTAATCCCTTGATTTTTCTACTTACATGTCAGCCAGAATCAAAGGAAGCAATAGCATTTTATTCACCATTTCAAATTGCACACTAATTCACCAGACAAATTTTACAAGGTACCAAATGTTCCAACGGGGAATAGAAATTTTTTATCTTGAAAATGTTTCTTAATATGATAACAATGAAAGCAAATAGAACCTTTGAAATAAAAATAATAAATAGAATTGAAATATAATAAAGCATAGATAATCATCATCTAGTGGAAAAAAAACCCCCTAAAAAGATTGCAAATTTCAATGACAAAGCTATGAACTTTCCAATAATCGGATTACCTCTGATTTTATGAGAATAGAGGCAGATTTACAGTTTGAATTAATTGGCTATTTGGTTGAGCTCTCAATCTTCTTCTTGATGACTGGCAAAACAACCTTGATCTTTGAATAATCATCTACATTTCCGACATCTTCATGTTGCTGATTTTGCTGTGTGTGAATTTTAAAAATTTTCTAAGAAAAACAATTGCATGGAAGAAATTCAACCTGGATTTTTTATAATAAAAAAAAGGAAAAGGAATGTATCAAATTGCCGGTGGGCAAGGAAAAGTCCTTGCATAAGATTCGTTGGGGAAAAAACAACAGATTCATGCAAAGTCCACATCTCCCCCTTGCTGACGTATAGCAGACTCTACACTCTGACCACCACACTGACCTCGCATCACCCTGCTACTTCATTTGCTAAAGCTGTACTCATCATAAAGTAACAGTGCCATGGACAGTTGTTCATGGAGCAAAGAAATTCATAAGGTTCTGGATAGTCAAAGTGGAGACAATTGTACAACAACATAGCCAACTCAGTGTGGGGAAAAAAAACCAAAATAGAAACTAAAATTCAATCCTGAAATTGCTTAGAAGCACAAGAAAACACATCTTAAGTATCTCAGCTGATCTCCTCTCGTTCACAGAAAATGATAGTGTCATCAGCGTATAGCAGGTGAGAGATGCTTCCAGATCCCCTGCCTCCGCCATCAATGTTGAATCCCTGCAAGAAATTCCCTTCAACAGCCCTGCTCATGAGTTTGCTTAGGGCCTCCATCGTTATGATGAAAAGGAGGGGCGAGAGCAGATCCCCTTGCCTTAAGCCTCTAGAGCTCTTAAAAAAACTATGGGAGCTGCCATTAATCAAAATAGAGAACGAGGCTGTGGAAATGCACCTCTCAATCCATCTTCTCCATTTCTCCCCAAAACCTATCCTTTGTAGCAAGTATAAGAGGAATTTCCAATTGACATGATCAAAAACTTTTTCTAAGTCCAATTTACAGATTAGTCCCGTTCCACCTCTCTTAAGTCTTTCATCAATACATTCATTAGCAATGAGCACAGAGTCTAGAATTTGCCTCCCTACCACAAAAGCATTTTGAAAGGGGCTCACTAATTTTGTAATCACATTTTTTAGTCTACCAACGATGATTTTTGACAAAATCTTGTACACGCATCCCAAAAGACTAATTGGGCGATAGTCCTTTACATTCACCGCATCACCTTTTTTTGGAATCAAAGGCACAAAGGTAGCATTGAAGCTCCTCTCAAAAGATCCATCCTCATAAAATTGTTCAAGCATGCTCAAAAGGTCCCCCTTTACCACACTCCAGCACTTGTGGAAGAAGGCAAGCGTAAAACCGTCTAGCCCAGGTGCTTTATCCCCATTCAAGCTACTAACTGCCGCAAAAACCTCATCCTCATCCCATCTCCTCTCAAGCCAATTCACCTCCCCATCATCAAGAGTTGAGAATTGGATTCCGTCAAGCATGGGTCTACATGGCACCTCTTCCTGGAATAAGGTAGAATAGAAGTTGACGATGCTTTCAGCAATCTCCTCCTCATCTTCCAATAGTACCCTATTCACTGTAATTTTTCCAATGAAGTTCTTCCGACTATGAGCATTAGCCATCTTGAGGAAAAATTTTGTGCTCCTATCACCTTCTTTTAGCTAAATCTCCCTGGACTTTTGTCTCCAGCTAATCTCCTCAAGGTCATCCAGATTGGAGAAATCTTTTTATAGTTCCTCCCTTCTATTTCTATCCTCAGCACTTATCTGCCCTTCCTCTTCTTCCTTTTCATCAATGGCTCTGAGACTCTCTAGGACTCTACTCTTGGACATTTCTAGATTGCCAAAAACCTCCAAATTCCATCCTTTTAGTTTCTTCTTAAGTTCTTTGAGTTTTGCAGCTAGTACAAAACTAGGAGTCCCAGTGAAGGAGAAGGAATCCCACCATACCTTGACCAAATCAACAAATCCATCTACCTTGAGCCACATGTTTTCGAACTTGAAAGGCCCTTTATGTCTACACAAGCCTTCCGTGTCGAGAACTATGGGGGCATGGTCAGAGCATGGTTTGGACAAAATGGATTGCACACCTCTAGGGAATGCTTCCTCCCATCCACTAGAGAACAAAAATCTATCCAGTCATGACAGTATAGGCACCTCCTAACTATTTGACCAAGTGTATAAACCTCCCATCAAAGGCGGGTCAACCAACTCAATTCTGTTGATAAAATCGCAAAATCCTTGCATCGTTGTGTTGGAGGATACTACTGTTGACCTCTCGGAAGGGAACCTTATCACATTAAGTCCCCACCCACACACCAAGGCACTGCCCAATCCTCCCTCACCTTCTCTAATTCCTCCCACAAAACCTACCTAGCACTCATATCATTTGGACCATATATCCCTGAAAAAGCCCATTCCATTCCATTATCAGAGTTAAGAAATAAGCATGAGAGAGTGTTGGCCCATCTTGACATCTACCTTTGAGAATATTCTTTTGTCCCACATCAGTAGAACCCCTCCTGCTATTCCCCTAGCCCCCAGTTGTTTCCATTCTACATAACGACCTGCCCATAAATCCCGAATGATCTCCCCACCTATCTCCTCCATCTTAGTTTCCTATAAGACTACCAACTCCCCTTTCCATCTCTTTAAGGCCGATTTTATCTCTAGTCTTTTCTCTCTATTATTAATGCCCTTTACGTTCCAAGAAACAATCTTCATTAATAAGCTATTATCAAAGTATCAAATCTTTTCCTCCCCCTACATCTCCTACTCCCTTCACTGCCCCCACTATCTTTGATAGACCATTGTAATTTTTTCAGTTCTCTTTGGCCCCTGTTCACTGGTGTGGTGTTTTTGTTAGAAGGTGAACAGCTCCTATTATTTATCCCCTGTTGCTCAATCGCTGAGAAAAGGTCTATAGCTTCCTCCTCAAATCCTTCATGGACATCCCTAGGTATTTACTAAAACCCCGAATACGCTTCATTACCCAAGTAGAAACCTCCCTGTCATATTTGGAATTGGAGTAGTCATTATCAGAGTACCCAATAGTGAGTTGTGACCCCAAGGCTACTGGTGCAAGTGTATTCAACGGAGTGCAGTCCATAGGTTCCTCAAGTTCTGTAAAATTCTCTACCCTCTCCTCCCAGCATTCAACTGAAGCCTCACTTTGTGAACACGTCCCAGACTACTTGCTCCTTTTACACCAAATCTCCAGCAAATCCTCTATCACTTTCCTGGCCAGTAAAACCATCCCCATCACTGAAATTTTGTGTTCTATTTTCTTTGATCCCAGCGCTAACAAGATCTATGTTCGTTTCAAGCAACAGCCTCATTCCCCTCATTGCCCTTTTTTAGTAATCCCAGAAAGGTAGAAGAAGAAGAAGAAGAAGAAGAAGAAGAAGAAGAAGGAGGTTTGGGAATATCAAGAAGTGCAAGCGTACCTGGGTTATGTGTTTCTGGTTGCCAAATTTGGATTGTATGGCCCAAACTGGTGTTATGGACAGCTTGTTCATTTGATAGCCCAGAAATTTCTAACCCAGTCCCTTGTTGACAAATGTAGCGGGAGGCCTTCCACTCTTAACCATCTCACCTTCTTTTTCTTCACTGCCTCCCTCGTACCCATTAATGGCGTCCAGATTGAAAGATCAAGAAACACTCCTCGTTTAAGCCTATTTCCACTAATGAGCACCCGACGGGCTTCCTCCTCTGAGCGCAACAAGAATAGTAGAACATCATCATAAAGATAAGATACCTTGACCCCAAATGGGACTTTCCAAACCCTAGTTGCCCAATTTGCAATGTCTTCTTGAGACCCAGCCTCATCACAAAATCTCCCTAGTAGACAACGCTTAAGATACAATTTCCTCTCCTCAATCCCTTTTAGTTCCGGCACCAGAAACACCCATTCACCGTCATCTATTAGAGAACAGCCACCTCCCAAGGGCAAAGAGGTGTTCTGTATTTTTTGCTTAAAACCCGTGCCCCTGTTGCCAGATGCGAGCGTTTAGTTGTTGAGGCGCACTCTTCAGCCCAGCAGTGCAAAGATCTTGAAATTGCTGCCCAACCTTCCCCTCTGTAGCCTTTTGGAAAAATCAGCACACCGCGATCACTAAATGAGGCATTGAACACCAGATAACGTCCATAATTTTCCATTCTCACAGCTTAACTCTATTTTGCCGGCTTCAAATTTTTCCCGAGAAAAAATATGAAATTACCCACATTTTGGGTTTCAAGAAATATAATGTTGGAATCACTTATACATAGAAATAATAAATTTTTCCCGAGAAAAATCATAAATTTCCCTCTCACCAAACAATTGCAAAGATTGTCAGCAAGCATGTTGCAAACACCGATGGCCGGAGATCAGGCTTTGGCTGCTGCCAAAGGTTCACAAACCAAGTGGAACAGGTTCTGTTTTGCCTTTATTTTCCTCTCTCAATAATCCAGTGACTCTTGGACCATAGTGTATCAATGTGCCTTTGTGATTATTATTTATAAAAAATAATAATAATAATAAAAATATAAATATAAAAAAAAGGCCTTGTTGTCAACTTGTTTAGTGTAATTGCGTTGACGTTGCCATCTAAAATGGAGCCATCGTCGGTCGCCATCTGAGATGGAGCTGTCATCGGCCAGTAGTGAAGGAGGTTGAGAGGAAACGTTGAGGTCCTTGAAGATGGAAGCAGCTTCTTTGAGAAGGAGCACGCTCTACCCAAGAAATAGAAACATGTGATTGCAACAAACAGGTCGGGTAAAGTAGGCTTTGGGACACCTGAAAACAATAAAAACCCAACTTTGATCTTAGCCATGCATCTAAAAGGAACGGCCAAGATCAATTTTCATGTGGGATGCAAAAACGTCTTCGCCTGTCGGAACCGAACTATATATATACATATATACATATATATATATATACACAAAACAGTGAAACACATATATACTAAGATATCCATTCCATGCCTCAACCAAAGTTAGAAGATGATGCCTTTACGACAGGGAGGCGACACAGGCAGCAAGGCAACATCAATGGAATCTGACAACAAGGCAATGTCGATGGCAAAGAACCCTTCTCAATTGTTGATTATAGATCTGTGATTCAACTTTCGAGGTGACTTTCGCTAGGCATGACAACAGTGATGCAATGATGGCGACGGTGCACTCTCTACTTCTCCCTAAATCTCAAATTTGATTTCTTTCTTTTTCTCTCTTGCAAAGTAGGTTCCTCGATATTATTCAACGAGATATCGACTATATCGTCCCGATAAATGGATGAAAAATCGGAAAATCCTCAATCTTTTGCAATATCGAAATGTGTCAGTTTCGCCAATAGGTCGATATGTCCCCCGATAAATTACCAAAAAAAAAAATATCGCAGTGATATATCATATCGACCACCGTTGATACAGCTATATATCAGCAATATCAACAATATTAAAGACTCTAGTTACAAGGCATGTCCAAAGGTATTATGTCAAAAAGGGAAAGGGACAACTATTAATGCAAGGTTGTATTTGTCACTTCCCATACTAACCAACCTTTAGGAGTGTATTAGTATGCACTTTGTGTTTAGTCTTCCACCTACCCAAAGGAAGAATGACTCAATTATGATAGTGGTTGATCATTTTTTGTAGATGATTCACTTTATTCCATGTCGAAAGACTATAGACGCTTCTAATGTAGCAAATCTTTTCTTTAATACAAATTGCATGGAGTGCCTTCTTCAATTATGTCTGACAAAGATGCCAAATCCCTTGCTCATTTTTGGAGAACTTTATGGAGGCTTGTGGGGACTGAATTGAACTTAAGCACTTTGTTGCATCCTCAAACTGATGGGCAAACCAGGATGGTAAATAAAAGCCATTAAAATTTGTTCAGATGTTTGATTGGTGAAAATACTAAAGCATGGGAACAAAATCTTCCATTAGCCGAATTTGCACTAGCGTTGTAGATTTGGCTCTTCTACTACTATCCAAGAAGACCAATGCAAAGGCCAAAGATATGGCAACTTATATAAAGGAAATGCATGCTCAAGTAAAAACCAGAATTGAGGAATCCAATGCCAAATATAAATCAGCTGCTGATTTGCATAGATGAGAGCTTCTATTCAAGGAAGTGGATCAAGTATGGGTGGTTCTAAGCAAGGAAAGGTGACCAACCAGTTCCTATATGAAGTTGAATTATCAAAAAATAGGTCGTTGCAAGGTTATTAGCAAGATCAATGATAATGCCTACCAAGTTAAGTTGTTATCATCTCCAATGTCTTTAATGTGAAACATTTAAGGTCCTATTTTGCGGTGGAAACTAGATGACAAGTTTCTTTTAAGAGGGGGAGTCCTAATGTGGGCTGTTATATGTACCTTTGTTGTTGTCCTACAAAAGCAAAATAGGAATTATATGAAATTATATTAAATAAGAATAAAGAAGAAATACAGCAGAGGATGAGAAGACCACAAACGGCCTACAAAAACATCACTCACAACCACAAACAGCCTTCCAATCAAAGGTGATAACAAACAATGGAATACCACTAAACTCCAAAGAAGCCAAAGCCAAGAAAACCACTTTGTCCCACAAATACGCGCCCCCCCCCCCCCCCCCCCCCCCCCCCCCCCCCCCCCCCTTTCTCTCCTCCTTATCCTCAAAGATCCTTACATTCCTCTCCAACCACAACACCCAAAAAATAGCTAGCATAGAACATCTCCAAAGCACCACTGCCCTCTTATTCATCCCAATTCCTCAAAAATCAATAGTAATCATGTCAGAACAGGAGACAGACGAAATCCAAGAAATATCAATAGGAAGGTCATCTCCTCTGCAACATATCATTAGTATTGATTCTTTAATAAGCAATAATCCACATGAAAACCTATACTTTCAAAGGCACTTTGGATTTCCCAATGATCTTATGAGAAGGAAATATAGGAATAATGGAATCATCAATCAACACTTCCATAAAAGATTTGCAAGAGAAAACACCAGTGAACTGCAAATGAGAATCAAAAACTCTTTCTCTGCCAATAACAAAAGCTTCAAACTCATCACAAGCCCTAGCTCTAACTAGTAACCTACTCAATACATCCACTACAAGGGTAAATAAGAAAGAGATAGTGGATCCCCTTATCTCAACCCCCTAGAAGCCTTAAAAACCTTTCCAGGCTTACCATTCAATACAAATTGAAAAGTAATAGAAGCCAAGCAACCCCTAATCCAAGTCCTCCATTTATTCCCGAAACCCTTATTTTCTAAGACAAAAGTCCAAAAATTCCCTACACACATAATCATATGCTTTCTCAAACTCCACTGTAAAAAATAAAACCCTCCAACCCTCTAGATTTATAATCATCCACAGCCTCATTGGCAACCAACTCCACATCTAAAATTTGGTGGCCCTTCACAAAAGCACTCTGTGCATGGGAAATAGTACAACTAAGCACCTCCCTCAATCTATTGGACATCACCTTAGCCAAGATTTTATATAATGATGTAACAAGACTGATAGGTCTAAATTCTCTGAATTTCAAGGATCTCTCTTTCTTAGGGATAAGGTAAATGAAGGAGCATTAACCACTCCACTCTAAAAAAACTCTAAGAAAACCTTAAAAGGTCATCCTTGACAATATCCCAACAATCCTGAAAAACTGTGGAGGAAGATCTGTCCGCACCAGGCAATTTGTCCCTACGACAGTCAAACACAGCATCCTTAATTTCTTCCCAGGCCTCACCAACCAATCAGCTTGGGAGGTCTCAATCGGACTCCACTCCACACCTTGAATTCCGGGCCTTTCCACTCCATTAGAAGAATACAATAAAGAAAAGAATTTGAAAAGCGCATCAACAATTTGAGAATCCTCCTTCAACAATACACCATCCTCCCCTTCAATTTGCTTAACAAAATTTTTCTTCCTTTTCCCATTAGCTATTAAATGAAAAAAATTTAAATTATTATCCCCTTCCTTAAGACACTTCGCCTTAGCCTTTTGACGCCACATAATTCCTTCCTTCAACAAAACCTCCCGAAGTTTAGACCTAAGTTCACTCCTCTCAGCCCTAAGATTATCAACAAGCAAACCCCCCATTTCCAAAGCATCTAACTCACTAATTCTTTTTAGAATTGAGTCCTTCGACTCCCTCACATTCCCAAAGACCTCCCTATTCCACACTTTAATTTTCTGTTTCACAAATTTAAGCTTGCTCATAAATTTTGAAACATCCCATCAGTGAGCAACACACTCATTCCACCATAACTTCAAACTATCTTTAAACAAATGATGGTTCAACCACATACTCTCGAATCTGAAGGGAGAAGGGCCCCACTTAAGGGGACAACTCTCAATCATGACTGGACAATGATCCGCCACCACTCTCACTAAGAAATCCTGTCTAATTCAAGGAAAATGATCCACCCACTCACAAGCAAAAAGGAATCGATCAATTCTAGTACGAACAAGCCTTTTTACATATTTGACCAAGTAAAGCTAGCATTAGCCAAGGGTGTATCCCTCAAATTGCGTTATCTAATAAATTTATAAAAATTCCTCACGATAGAAGTAACGCTAGATGCATTAAGTGCCTATTTGGGATAGCTTCAGAGTAGAATCAGAAGTAGAATCAGAAGCTAAATCAGAAGCTGAATCAGAATCAGAATCAGGGGGGAGACAACTTGAGCAAATTGGCCTCAAAATCTATTTTGGGCTTACAATCACTTTTCTCATTTTTTATCCAAACACTCTTAAAAGTGATTATGAGCCATCAGAAGAGATTTTGGGCCTCCCAGAATCTCATCCAAACAGGCACTAAGTTTTTTAGAAAGCAACCTAATGACATTAAAATCCCTACCCAAACACCACTAAGGACTACACAGACCATATAAACTGAAGAGCTCCTCCCATAACTCCAATCTAATCCAAGGATCACCACTCAAAACCATTCAATCCTTCCAATCTAACATTGAATATGAAGCTAAAACAACGTCCAGACAAGACACAACTTTCTCATCCCAAATAACTTGAATACCCCCGACCTAGGAAGCACAGATACTCCAAAACCCCTCTCGAATCCGTATCAAATACTGACACGCCCCCCGATATGCCCCGATACGTATCAGATTCCATACATATCGGAACAATGTCACAACATCGGATACGGCACCGATACGTTCGGATACGGGGGGATACGGCACCAATACGTTTTGGATACGGCACGATACGGCTAGGGGTCATTTCGCACTTATTATTTTTTTTTTAAAAAAAAGGAGTTTAAATGAAATTTTTAAAAAGCATCAAGATAAAATTTAAAACAAAATATCTATGATACATATGGGATATATATGTATGTTTTTATAGTACTGATTAATTTATTATTAATGATTTAATGATGCTATGTTGATATGTGAATATGTGATACACTAATATTGTTTACATCTTTGTATTTGTGGCTTTATTATAATGTAGTACTGTGTACAAAATAAAGTCATATTATCATACATCTTTGTTTTTGTGGCTTTATTGATGTTTTAGACTAAATATAAATATTAAAATAGTTATTTATTAACGTATCCCCATCGTATCGTATCCTACATTTTTTTCAAATTGCCGAATCGGCGTATCCGTATCGTATCAAATCCTGTATCCGTATCCGTGCTTCTTAGCCCCCGACCGACCAAGAGAGGGTAAAAAAACCCATTGCTTAAATCGAAAACTCCACGACCCCTTAATCACTTTCCTCTTAAACACTTCCAACTTAGTCTCTTGCAATATTATAATATCTGGCCTTTCTCTGACCAAAAAATCCTTAATGGTATAGCATTTCCTTCTAGAACCAAGACCTCTTAACATTCCAGCTGATCATCTTCATGAAAACTTAAAATTAACCCCCAACCCTTTCTTAGAAGACTCACCATAACTCAAACTAGACTGAAGATTTTTTTTAATTCCCTAAACCCCCTAAACCACCTTCCCCCTATTAGAAGCAGCAACCCCAACAACCTTGTCTAACATATCCTTTTCTAAACCAAAACTCTTACTCCTCCCTCTTCCTTTTACAAGAGTCAAATTCTTAGTCCAAGAATTCTCTAAAATTGTTTCATCCTTCCTCATCAATCGGAATCGAAACCGCCTTTCTCCAATTATTAACCCCCTGCAATCCTCTACATCCTCCTGAATCTACTCATCTAAATCCCTATTCTAAGTAGCTTCTAGGAGAGCTAGTGAAGGAACATTATTTTCCAGAACATTGCTTCTATTCAGCAGATGGTCAGAAGTGATGCCTAAAAAAAGGTCTACCTTGTGACAACCGTTATACTCCAGCAATTGACACACACAACTAACAAACTTGGAACCATTCTCAACTTTTGAAGCAGGGAATTAGCCGGGGCCCTCTTCAATTAAGGTGGAAAGAAAAAAAGGGCACAGAAGAGTAACCACCATCAATGACGGCCTCAGAGTTAACACCCAAACCCCCCCAACTTCCAAAATCCCAGAAAATTTGTCATCCAAAGTATTCCTTAAATAAACAGGGTTATGTAAACCAGAAAACTCATTAAAAGAACATACTTGGAATAGTTCGCAAGAGAAGAAATGGATGGCGCACCTTCATTATCCTCAAACAAAGATTTGAGACCATCAAAAGAATCAGACACCCACTGACTTTCAGTATTGGACACATATGAGCCTGTATGTCCAGATACAACAATTCTATCCTCATCCAACCTTTTAATCTGGCATACCAAACATGGCGTAAAACCTCATCCCAATAGGAGTGGGGCAGGTCTAAATTGCCATCTCTAGAACTGACATCCTTTCAAGATAGGAAATCAAATGTAGGCTTGTATGCTAATATGGAAAGAGGGAACTGGAATCCCCTTCCAAACACTACGCCCGTCTACAAGGCGAAGATTCTTACAATTCCTTCCAAACACTATGCCCGTCTACAAGGTGAAGATTCTCACAATTCTACATATTTAATTATGCACATATAAATATATGCCCATGGAAATATGGAACAGGGCAGATGATAAGAAGTTAGGTTTCTAACTAACACAAGAGTTAGTTTAATCATTTAGGTAGTTTAGAGTAACAGGTATCAGGTATGTAATTGTGCTCCAGAAGCTCTAGCCCTATGGCCCAACATTTGACAATCATATGTTCAAAAGGAAGAATGTGCAACAGACTAATTTGAGTGATCAAAAATACATCTAAAGGTGCACCCATTATCTATGAACTGCTCATAACTATGCTGGGTATTGGTTCAAGGAGAAGTCCGTAAAAGGAATATGTCTTGTAAAAGGCTCATTTCTCACACAAACCAAGTATGTTCCAAGCTTTGAACCAATGTGTTAAAATCTGCTTTTCAGCTGAACCATTCTGACTATATCAAGTTCTGTTTTAAGGGAACTATCAGCCCCACATGCTTTGAAGTGCTCTACGCTGACAATTTGTGTCAGAATTATTTAAACTAACAATAATTAGTTTCACCCTGCATAAAATGGCCAGGATCAGATGTAAAAGTAGACCACTCAGCTATTCTTGATCATTAAGCAATGAGGGCAGGCCCAACCAAAGTTCGGCTAGAGTGTAGGCTCAATGCATTGGAAGAGTTTTCCCGTAAACCCTACTCAAACCCGAGCATCTTGCTGCCAGCAGATATTAATTTGTTGAGGTCTTGCGATTAAACAAGAAATAGAAGAAGCGCCTAAATGACTATCAACTATCCAAATAAATGGACTAACTTCCCTGTAATGTATTGTAAACAATAAAAATAAGTGCTTTCTAAAAATAAGAAAAAGAGAAATAGCCAGAGCCAAAACTGTTCCATAGAGCAAAATGATTTCAGGGATTCATATTTTCACCAAAAGCAATACCGCAATAAAATTGTAAGTAAAGTAAGAACAGAAATATTACAAACAATGATATTATTAAAATATTTTTTATTGCAAAAGGGGAAAAAAAAGAGCAAAACAAACACACACGCACACGCATATATATATGTAGCAATTGATTCTTCACTTCTCAGAATAGTCCAGAAAACAGACTCACCTGACTACTTGTTGATGCTAACCAATAGAGTTTGTCCACAGCAATCTGCAGGGGATCTTCAAATGAGAGAGGTTAAGGTTGTGGGATAGAAATGCCTATGTCGCTTTGAACAAGGATAAGAGAGTCCAATAATTTGCTGTTTGGTTTCCTTTTCACATAAGTGGATTTCATTTTCGAGATTGCACTCAACTTTTTTAGGAAATGGAAACCCACAGAAAACAGGTGTTTTTCTTAATTGAACCTACTTTCTTCTTTCTTCAAGGAAGTGGGGGGAGAGGGGGGTGGGTACCAAATGAAAGAAATAAATCTCCATTTCCTTCTCTTTTGGATCATTATCCTGTGGCATTCAAATGACCAATCATAAAAAAAGTAGGAAGGCATAACAAAAATATGATAAGTTCAGAGCCACTTCGCTATGTTCATTTATGGAATCAGTTTGGTTCTCATGCAAAAATCGTGTTCACAAATGCCATGTCTTTCACACAAGAATGAATTTAAGATGTAATTTTCCACTAGATACAGTCATATTCGACCAGCGCTACAGAAACAGTGATACTGTCACATTACTTTAAATCATCTAAGAGGGCTTTCTTTAGGATCATCAACCACATCTGCAATAAGTTTCAGGCTGACAACAGCTGTGATAACTTTCAGGCTAACTATATCGGCAATATTTTTTTGGAGTGAATCTTTCAACAAGAACCAATTTTATTTTTTTTTCAATGGAAAATTTTCAATATGATAGATTTAGAAAAAACGAAAATTATTTGAGGGTAAAGTAAATCATGTCCTCTCAAAACTGTGGTTGAATGGTCAAAATATTTCTCCAACCTCTGGGTGTCGTGTGTGTTCCCTTCTGCAGACTAGCAAATAATGGACTCCTATGATTAATTTTATCTCTTTGTTTTTCTATTTTCAATAATTTTTTTATGAACCTGCAGACTGATGCTAGATTAATGCCAGTACCTTACAATTAGAAGAGTAACTCATAATCACTTTCTAAAACATAAGAACTTTACAAGGAGAACTTCTACGCCAACCAACTAAGATAGGAAATAATTATAAGAATAATAATAATAATTCCCCATTTCCCCCCTCCCCCTTTTTTAACAAACATCAACAAATCCCTATGTTGAAAGCGTCAAGTAAGGAAAAACCAATTAATCCTGAGGTCGACCATTTCCATAATAGTTACATGACCCAGAATTATCACATAGAACTTTTTAGTTGACAAAGCATTCACAACTATCACTGATAAGAATAAATTCCTGAATACAAATAGATTTGACCTATTAAGTCTGCCTAACATCTCCATAGGCTTTGTACTCCTTTTAAATTCCATGAGCCATCCGTTGCAAACTTAACTGATTCAAAACCTCTGGAATAAATCATTAGGATCAATGAATTCTGAGATAAAAAGACCAAAACATTTGTCATAAAAATTAACAACAAAAAAAAGGAACACATTTTTTGTTTGATAAAAACAAGTTATTTATTAATTGAGAAACTGTTCAAAATTCTATTATTGGAAAATATTCTTTCACTTCCTATTAGGCATCTGGATGCACATGGAAACCAAAACACAAGATGACATAAGGAGGAGTTCACTAGCGAGATGGACATCAGCACCAATTGAAAAAGAGACTACTAACAATCATGAATATACCAAAAACTTTATTGTAAAGCATTTATGACACAAAATCAGGAATCAACCGCAGCATATATATTATTTATCCAAAATAAAAAAATAAAAAATATGCAGGATATACATTAAGGGTAAAATTAGTGGTAGCCTCTATGATTGGACTTAAGACTGCTTTATTCTTATAATTGTAACCCATCCTCTTAGCAATGAATCGATATCTTTTCTATTTTATTTACTAAAATGCCACACAAGTCTATAAAGCTTCAGATAGATCAGAAGAAAGTTATATTCCATAAGGCCCCTTATTATAGGATTGTAGGAAGAGAGAAGAAATCTTGGAATCTAACAACAGCTGCCTTAAACCCTACCTAGTATTAGATTACAAGTTTTCATTTCTTTCCTGCAATCTCCCACCAATCACACTGAGTACGAGGAGGGAAATAAGGAACAGGATTCATCTAGGGCAAATAATAACCAAACCATTCTAGAAATTTGGATGATAGTACGCTACTATAGAATACCCTTACCGCATCCAACTGGATACTATACAATGAATAATTGCAGATATCTGTGCTGTAAGGCATACTTTGATGAAGGTATGATGAACATTTTACATGATCCAATTAGAATATCAAACACTCATAGTATGTTAATGATAAGGAACCAAAAACATTCTCTTTAAAATCCCACCTTCAATCCATGATTTCCCCTCTTTAGTACATAAACGATCAAAAGCTGTATCCTACTATGACCAACAACCCAAAAGAGTTCAACATTATATTTAAGAGGCATTAAACAGGTTTTGACTCTTGAGGGAACAGATTAAAGTCAAGCCAGTGACAAAGAGTAGGTCCCAAGTCAACCAAAAGTTCAAAGAAATTATACTCCAAAAACAAATAAATGTAACCATCTATATTTATATATATATATATATATATATATAGATAGATAGATAGATAGATAGATAGAATTAATATCTGAGTACCAATATTACACTTAAATGTAAGTACCAGTATTTGAAGCCTAATAAGCTTATATTCTCAAAGAGATCTTGTGAAATGAACCCGGCCCAGTGGGAAACATGAAATTTCTAACCATGAAAAATCATTTTGTTCCCATCTGTTGCCAAAATGCAGAGTCATCTAGAAGTAAATGCAATCAAATGCTTGGACACATAGCTCATAGTTTAGTTTATATTTGAAAGACCACTAAAAGATACATCCATAAAAATAGTGTGCCCAGATTCATTGTAAAAGGATGAAACTACCTTAGCAGATCTTGTCTTCACTTCTCTCTGATGGAAAACATTCCTCACTCTTAAATCTTTCAAGTGTGTCTCATCCTCAGGAAATGCCTAACAATGTGACTAATAATATTGAAAACCATTAGCCCAAATCATAAGTCCATAAAAAATGTGTAGTGATTTGCACATATGCTAGAACTGTGAGACCTATTATGCAAAAATGAGTAGCAATTTCTGTTATATATAGTGGGTATTTCAAAATACTTCTTTGTTCTTGAGTTTCTTGTTGTTGGCCCAAAACACCTTATCCCACATTGGAAATCTATAAAGCCTTGTCTTGTGCTTATATACCTTTATACTCTTTATGTTTGGTTAACATGTGGTAGAGTTTAAGGAGGCCCACGTGCGTACGAGCCAAAGCCCAATTGATCAATTTGCAGGACAGGGGTCCGAAAATTGACTTAGTCGGGCGCAACACAAGTGTGCGACGTGCGCACAAGGGGGGTGCAAATCCCGGATATTTGGCTTCGCGTGTGTGCGCAGGTCTGGCCACTTTTTATCAATTTTGTTTTTGGGCTTTTGGGCTTCTAGGTCAGACCAAGCCCAACACTCTTCTAGTCCACTTATTTGATCTGACAAGTTTGAATTCAAATCTGAAATTTATTTTGATTAATTCCCCTGATTTA
Source organism: Liquidambar formosana (assembly GCA_039720395.1). Lineage (NCBI taxonomy): Eukaryota > Viridiplantae > Streptophyta > Magnoliopsida > Saxifragales > Altingiaceae > Liquidambar > Liquidambar formosana. Next base: position 150,019 of record JBBPBK010000197.1, on the reverse strand, counting down.
ATTTTTGACTGTTGGCAGATTAAATATTTTTTACTGTTGCAGATTTAAATTCTGCATCTTCCCATGTTTCTATCCAGATTCATTTGTGGCTGTTTCAATATTTATTCCCTAAATAAATATTTTATTTAATTCTTTGCAGCAAATTCTCTCTCTAAACAATATATAAAGGGGTCCTTCCACCCTTTCCAAAACACACCAGCAACAACAGCTCTCTCCTTTCCTGTCTATATTTTCTTCCAAGTATTTTCGAGTTCTTTTTCAGTTCTGCAGTTCTAAGTATTCTAGTTCTGCAATTCGTGTTCTACGAAGGAGTGATCCAAGCTATTCACATCTCTCCAACATTGCGAGTGCACGCTTGTGGGAGGTGCAACTGTTGTACCCTAGAGAGTAGGCCGCCACTATCCATCTGCACCGAGCAATTTGTTCCGTGGGGCGCGATCTACTTTTAAGGGCAGTGTTCTCACACACCTCAGTCTGATAAGTTTCTGCTTTGTTTAATTGTAGCTTCCATATTTTATTTTCCAACAATTTCCTGTTTCTTATGTTTAAACCTCTATAAATAAGGTTGTAGGTCTCTTCCACAAGCACTCAATTGATCAACAAAATTTCAGAAGTTCGTTTAATTATTTTATTCTTGTTCTTAAAGAAGATGGTGTCTTCTTTTCAACTTCTGCTAGACCAATGTTTTCCAGCAAGCTAATCGGGCAGAGGATTATGTAGCAAATATAGGGCATGATAGAGATCTTCCTTATATCTAGGATAACAGAATTTTTTTTATTGTAATAAAAAGAATTTATTTATCAAAAAAGAGAGACACAATCTGGATCAAGAAAACAACTCGCAAAGGAGCAAAGAAACAGCAAAAGCTGAAAGAAAGACGGCCTGCTAAAACAAAGCTAAGCTACAGAAACACTCAATAAACTGAACAAAGGTCAGGAAGCTCAACAATCACCTTAGTAATTACAACAAAGAGACAAATAACAAACATAAGCTGCAAGAACAAACATTTGCATCTAGCAAATCTAGCAACTACTTCAAAATAAGTTCTCAAAAATATATATATATATATATATATATATATATCAGTCAATAGAGAAGCCCCACCTCTGACAAAGCCTTTTACATTAGCAGAGGAACTTATTAGCTTCATTTGCCCATTGACTTTACTTCTAATGTCATGCACTATTATGTTGGAGATAGCCTCAGCCTCTTTCCCAGGGTTGTGATGAAGTCTGGCATTTCTTTCAAACCATATATGATATATAGTAGAAGCTCAAGCTAACCTTCCCAAATAGCATAAAAAAACCTTACCTCAAGAAGTTTTAACAACCCAGTCCAATTCCTGTACCCAAGGGAGAACAGATCTTGAATATCCACAGAGAGAAAGAATAGAAGACCACACCTTTTTAGAAAGGAACAGTCAAAAAAAAGGTGATCTCTACTTTCTAAATGATGTGAGCAAAGAATACAATCAGCTGTTAATGTAGAGCCCCATCTCTTCAATCTATCTTTAGTACACAATCTATTCTTAATAGTAAGCAAAAGAATAAAAGAGTGCTAAGAACTCTGGAATATTTTCATCTAAGCCAGTTATGGTGTAGCTTTTCCGTGATGCTCGTTCCATTTCTCAAAAAGAATAATAATGAAGGTTTGGTATTGACAATATAGGTTTAATCCAAGTAGAATTGCAGTACCATAAGAACTAACTAGAATTCTTGGGAGGGTTGGTGTACAGGGCACCAGAGAATAAGGGGTTTATGGATTATGTAGCCCACTTGAAATAAATAGCACATACTTCGGCTTAAGGTTATTGTTAACCTATTTAAGTCTCTATAGTTAAGCCATCTATAATTATTGTCATGAAATGATAATGCCTAATCTATAAATCAAGTAGTTCCTCTAGCAGTAACCAATCAAATCCTCTAGAACATGTTCCAAAAAGTAATAATGATATAATTGATATTGAAATCACTCTCACTCACAAATAGACTACAGTTGCCAAATCACAACCACCAACTACAAAGTAAGAATCTAGTAACTGGAATGGACAAAAAGTCATATAAAATTGTTTAATGAATTGCAGCAAACATATTCATCTTCTATCACATCATAACAAATCAGATGTTCCTTAATAATACATACAATAATGTCTTATCACTAAGCTTTATGCATTACATAAATTAAGTTTACAAACTAAAAATTCATCTAGAATCATCGAATCTCAGAAACTCAAACAAGAGCAAAACTTATGTACCCTCAACAATTAACAAAAAGGAAAAATGATCGAACAAATTACAACCATGCATTACTTATGGGAAGAAGCATATATTAGTACAAGTAAACACACTTAAAATTTCACACCCAATACAATAAATACAAAAATGCAAGTAACTGAACAACTGTACAAAGAAATAACATCAAACACAAGAGAGAGTCTCAGTGTATTGATAAGCGTCGAGCCATCCAAACAGGAGAGAACCCTTAGTATCAGTGCGACTAGGCGCTAAATCATAGACCTTCTTGAAAGTCTTATCCTTGAATTTATAACAAATGACCTTACCAGGTATGTGCAACACCAGCGATGACTCCTCGTCATTTTCTTCCCGAATGAGAAAAAGCACAAAGAAGGCGTAATAATTGAAATCACAAGGATCAAGGTACAACCTAATCATTTCAGGAAATGCAGCTGTAATTGCATCAAGATCCACATGGTACTTCACAAACCACCTAGAGTAGTCCTTCTCCAACTCAAAAACTTTGAATTGAGTGGTGCGAGAGCCATAGATTTCAATAAGATGCAAATGCCCACAAGACTCTCCGAAATACCTAAACCTCCTCTTGCCCCAACCCTCAAGAAACGGAAGAGCCGGCATTGTTCCAATGCGCTCCTCATCAACGTTAAAGTAAAGCGAATTCCCTGTGGGGCTAATCCAATGAACGGCACCATTCCAAAAGACGCCATTGTCAAAGACCATATCAAACGGAGCGGTGAAAGGTTGTCCGGAGAGCCTCCAAAGGCCCGTCTCCGATGAGTAAATCTCAATCTGGTGACAGTATATGGACGAAGCGGTGCTCCGAACACAAACAACGCTGTAATAAGGCGATTTCGAAGGATCGAAAGCCAAAGTGATACCAAAGATCGTAGTGCATAAACCGCCATTGGGAGGTGGAAGCCTCAAATATTGATTGGTACAAGGATTATAGATGTAATAATTACGGGTAGTTCCAATTCTTCGAGAGCTACAACAACACAACAAGCCATTGCAAGACTGTAAAATCTTGATACCTGCAGGGTCGGGAACGAAATTGAGGGACCTGAAAGGGGCCATGGAGAGGTTTCCGTCGAGAGAAACGAATTCAAACTCCGTATCAACAAGACCTGGCGTCTTGCGCAAGAAGATGCCGGAGAAGGAGGTAGGGTTCCGGCAAGCGTGGCGGCGAGAGAAATGGGGGTGGGAGATGAGAGAGAGCCACCGTTTGGAAACGGATTTGAATCTGATAAGAGGTTTTACAGGCAGAAGTAGAAGGATCTCTGTCAAGAGGTCTTCGTCGCCGGAAATCACATCCGTCGACGACGTTTTCTCCAGCGATTCGTCGTCAGAGGTAGTAGCCGAAACCATTATAGGAAATGGAGCACCGTAATATGATGCAGACTATGATAATTTGGGTTTCGTTGATTCAGAACAGAGTATGGATGTCATTACCCTTGAGAGTTGAAAGCGAGAGGGAGAGAGTAAGAGCCTTTATGGGCAAAAGGCCAATAGATGCGATCCACAATAAATGAGACACGGAAGCGTGTCTAAAATGGCAATAACAAAACTTAGTTCTTTAAAGAGGGTCTATCATTTCCAATTCTATAATACTCAGTTTATCCTTTTACTCCACCATCAACTCATTCTTGCTCTCTTAATTTAAAGGTTTCGTATCATAATTAAAAGAAGGGTAAAATTTTATTTATTGACTATTACACTGATCTCCTCATACTTTCTGAAATTACACTGACCTCCCCTGTTAGAACGGCTAAGTTAACAGAGTGAACGAAAATGCGAAATGACCAAATTGCCTTTCCTTTAAAACTGCATCGTTTTGCATTTCACTGCCTTCACCATCGCCACAGATGTCGTTACTCTTCCAAAACCCCAAAACAGCAACGTCAACAGCAACATATTTCGCCATCGACGAACTTACCAACCCTTTGGTCCCAAGTTTGCTTCTGTCACCACCAGTAGCAAACCCCCACCGCGTGCACCGTCGACGACCTATCACCGCCAGCAAGCCCTTCGCCACAGCTCTCCACGAAGCACGGTGTACGCGGCAATCTCGGAGAGGTAACTGTCGATCAATTTTTCGACGAGCATTATCACCGTCGATCTGACACCATCCTCACCTTCCATTCCACTAACGGATACTCTTTTTCTCTCTCCCCTTTGTTTTCCTTTTCTTTCTTTCTTTTTTTCTCCAAACCATCACACAGTGCCTCCTATCGCAGCCAACCCAACTCACCGTCGGCGACTTGTCACCGCTGCAGCAAACCCCCACCGCCAGCAAACCCCCCGTCGCAACTCTCCATGAAGCACAACTCAGACCTGAACGCCGGTGACACTCGGGTCTAACTCCGTCTGGCAAACGCTATCTTTTCTCATAATCTTCGACGTGTTCAGCGAGGTCCCAACCTCCAACAATGGCATCTTCAACCTTAAGCTAATTGGATCTTTATAGCAAAACAACAAAAAAAAAAAAAAAAAAAAAGAGCAATTGGATCTTTATAGCAAAAAAAAAAAAAGCACGAAGAAGAAGAAGAGAAGAAGCAGGAGCCAAGTTCACCAGCGGCAGAGTAGCAGCCAAGTTCACCGGCGGTACTGGTTTGCACTTCACCGGATCTGCCTCACCCAAAACCAACGCCTGCGACACCCATGGCAAAAACCCTAACTTCAATCTAGGTTTTTAAACAAGGAAAAATCTAGGTTTTTATAAAAAAAATGGGTTTTTCTCAGAAAATGGGTTTGGGTTTGGTGTCAAGGGAGAGTGACTAAAGGTGAAGGGTTGCGAAACTTTGAGAGATGGTGATATTGATAGCGGTTAGCGACGAGGGCGCTGATGGAGTTTGAATAGAAAATACTCGCCGAAAAAAATGGAGGCTTCGACACACGAAATATATATATATATTTTTTTTTTCCAATTGCTGCATCTTCTTCCTACTTCATCTTCTTCTTCATCCTCCCTTTCTTTGTTTTTTTCCCCCTTGGTTTGCCTCTTTTCATTCCTAAAAATACCCAAACTCACCGGAAACCCAATTTTGGGTTTTGGGCGAAACCCAAATTTGCTTCAAGCGAAACCCAGATTTAGGTGAAGCACAGCAGCTCCTTTCCACGCCAAACGCTGCGTTTTGGCTTCAATAAGGGTAAAATGGGTATTTTAAGTCTACTTTTACATGATGTCTGCCACAACCATTAACGCCTCCCAACGGCTGGTTGACGGATGGGGGAAAGTGTAGATTATTTTCCAAAGTAAGGGAAGGGTAGTCTATTTTCAAAAAGGATAAGGGGTGTTAGTGTAATAGTCAGTAAACACAGGGGGTGTAGATGTATTTTACCCTTAAAAGAATACGTATCAATACATTGGGATCTGGGAATTAACATAATGCAAATAAATTAAATTATTATTATAACTAGTATCCTTAATATGATTCTTCCTTTTTCACCAAGGTAAGAGTTTCAGAACGAAAAAATTCTTTTCGTTTATTTTTTTTGTCGACAATGATGGGTTGCAAATGACGTAAAGAACACAATACAATAATCTTGGGAAAGCTTTCTCACAAAATGCATATTGATAACTTTTAACTTCTAAGAAATAAATTAAAATATTGAATCCAAAAAATAGAACAAATGAAACTAAATAATTATGAGAAGCTCGAAACAAAACACAATTTGGTTTCTCCAAGGAGAGACACTTCATCAATTGTTATCGATTTCAGCAATAAGACTTCAACGGAGGCTAAAGACAAAGATAAAGAGGAGGAGGGTGGGGGATAAGACTCCCCTTATTTTAGTCCAACTTAAGCACCCTAGAGATTGACAAGTAAAGATACATGTGGGAAACACAAAGCCTTGGATTGGTTCACCAATAATTGGTTCATAAAAAATTGGGAAGTCGAGATCAAGTTCTTGAACATTACACTTTATATAGTAGAATAGATTCATCCATCAACAAGAGATCCATCGAAATTGCTGCAATCCAAGCAATACTATCTAAAACGGAGGCTATGCATGTCCATCTCATTAGGTAGACTCAAATTTTCAAAAGAACTACAAAAGCTTTTGCACTTGCTGGAGTAATTGAATAATGCAAAACCTTAAAACTCCTTTAATGACTTGGGATTCAACTAAAGAGAAGAGAAAGATTATGGCTTAGTTTTGTGAACAAGAAAAAAGGAAGATACCCAAAAAATGGAGGGAAAAAAGGAGGGAAAATTGAGATGGGCTGGTGAAAAGATTTGAGTAATGTGAAAGGATTTACGAAGAGGGTCTAATTGGCATTCAATTCTAAATCCCATTTTTTAGGAACTAAGATTCACTATTGCCATTATGAATTGTTGCAATCCAAGCAATACTATTTAAGACAGAGGCTGTGCATGTCCATCTCATTGGGTAGACTCAAAAAAATTTCAAAAAAACTACAAAAGCTTTTGCACTTGCTGACGCAATTGAATAATGCAAAACCTCAAAACTCCTTTAATGACTTCGGATTCAACCGAAGAGAAGAGAAAGATTATGGCTTAGTTTTGTGAACAAGAAAAAAGGGAGATATCCAAAAAAATGGAGGAAAAAAGGAAGGAAAGTTGAGATGAGCTGGTGAAAAGATTTGAGTAATGTCAAAAGATTTATGAAGAGGGTATAATAGGCATTCAATCCTAAATCCCACTTTTTAGGAATTAAGATTCATTATTGCCATTTTGAATTGAATGTGAGAGTTTTAACCTTTTTATTGGGATTATTTCTATTTTGATCCATCACTTTGTCATTTTCCCATAAATGATTACAAACCGATACAACTTAATAGAGACTTTCAAACACTCTTGTTTAAAATTAGAATAAATTATATTTTGCCCCCTTTAAATTTAAACCATTTTTATTTTTCCCTCTTATAGTTTAAAAACTGCATTTTATCTTCCTCTTTCTTTTTTCTTTTTTTTACGGATAGTAAACGAGGTTAATGGAAACATAAAAAGACTATAAACCCACGTTGACATGTTAAAGGATTAAATGACTAATTTAATATTTAAAACTATTAATAAGAAAATCCTTAAGATACCCTTGTCCCTTTCTTTAGCTTGATCCTTTCCATTACCCAAAACTAAAAGGTCAGAAAGAAAATAAAGGAGAGAGAAACGGGATCAGCTCCACCCATGGCTGCTGGTGTCAATCCTCGGCAAAGAGAGAAGAGGAAAAGGAGAGAATGAGAAATAGAGAGGAGCTCCATCACTCTCATTACTTTTGGCACCCATTTTAGCAACCCAATGTTGCCTCGCAGCGGCAACTCAACTTGAGCACCCAAAACCCTTGTCAGATATTGATTTCAAATGCTAACAAAGACATATGAAGGAGAGAGCTCAGATCTGGTAGTGGTGGGTTTGATGGTATTTGATGGTGGTGCAAAAGCTAGTTATTTAGAGGTTGATTATATTCAAAACTTAATGGAGATAATGGGGAATAGTAGCTGTCATATAGAAGTGGGGAAATTGGTTTTAGAGTTTGAGGGATTTGACTGGAAATGAAGGGATAGGTGGTCCCTTCTCCACCCCTCTTAGGCTGTGTTTGTTAGGTAAGAATAGAGGATGGAATGGAATCCTTATTCCATTGATAAAAAAAACAGTGGGATGTTTGGTAGGCTTAAAGAATTGAATACTCATTTTTTCAAGTTATCTTTTCCTTCATATGATGGAATGAGCATTCCTTTCTCAACACAAAGAAATACTATTTCCTTCCCTCAAAGAATGTCAATAATGACCATGGGACCTATCAATCTATCTTTCTTTTTTTTCTCTTCTCTCCCTTCTCTTAAATTCCATACTCCAATGAGACCCACATTTTTTCAAATCCCATAACATGTTTCCATTCCTTCCCTCAATTGCACCAAACAAAGGCATGGAATGACTATTGAGAATAACCATTCATTTCATTCTCTTTTTCATTCCATTCCCATTCTTATTCCATTCAAGTGTACCAATGCAGCCTTTCTAAACTTCTTATTCTACGAGGATTTTGGGAATTTTTGAGTTCATAAAGGTTCTAGAAAGAAAACCATTGAGTCAACCAACTTTGATCTAGGTTCTAGCTTACTTTGCACATTTTTACGAAACTTTATTTTAGTTTGAATCTCATTTTATTTTTATTTTTATTTTTGAAGATGAAAGGGAAATGGGTTTTGATATTTGATGGTTGTGACCGTAGTGTACAGTTCTTGAGTCGTTGGTACTGTAAAATTTTGAGAAAGAAAAGCAACTCTTTCTCTCTCCATCTATTATGCTAATGTGGTGTTCACGGACCTAGAGCGAATTGATAACAGAGAAAAATATAGGGGCTTGATTGTTTGGTTTTAAACTATAAAAGGAAAACTGAAAACGGCTAAAACTATATGGAGGTTCACCGGTTGACTAAGCTAAGAGTTTATCTTAGCAATAAATTGGGTGGGTTCCTCTGCATCATAAAAAATAATTTTGTTTTTTTTTTCTAAAAAAAAAAAAGAGAAAAAAAAGTTGAAAACTCGCTTTTTTAAAAACAAGTGAATAATATTTACAGATTGTTGATACAAAAGCAATGATTTTGAAACAAGAGACATTTTAGTTGCAAGGCATCCGAACAAACGTTTACTTGATGGACCGTTATTACAAAAACAATGATTTTAGAGTGAAGAACGCTCAAACATGCACACATGTGTTCCTAAAAAAATATGGGGTGTACATGTTAATTGAGCCCGTGTTTGGTAGGGAGGATTTGGGGAGGGATGGAAAGGGGAGGGAGGGAAGAGGGGAGGGATTGGGGTGGAGGGGTGTGTGGTATGGAGGGAGAGGGGAAGGAAGGAAAGGGGAGGGAAAGCATAAATCCTCTCCTCTTGATTGCACTTTTTGTAATCCGCCCACTTTTGGGCGGATTAGGAGGGAAAGATCAACCTTATTTTGAAAAAACACTTTTACTCCTCCATCACAACATCAAATACATGACAACTGATAAATAACTATTGAAGATTCCGGCTTTCCACCCAGCAAGGAAAATAAATAAAATAAAAACTTTGGTTATCAATTTTTCTAAGAAAACATGAAATAAAAAGAAGCAAGTCAGGGAATACTGAAACAAAATGGAAAGGGAAATTTGAAATAATTATTCATTAATTTATAGTTCATAGATAACTCATGGAAGTTATAATAGTTTGATTTATAGGTGATGGATTTCAAGTTATGATTTAAATCATTCAAGGGTAATATGGTAAAAGTACTCCTCAATTCATTTTCCTTTCTTTCTATTCTTATTTTTATCAAACAGAATGAATGGAAAGAGTATATATTTCCCTCCATTCTACCAAACACAGAGAAAGAGGAATCCTTCCCCTAAGATGAAAAGTTCATCCCCCACCCACATTTCCATCCCCTCTACCAAACAAAGCATAAGTGTTTGCTTGTCCTAGTGTCCGTCATTACAAAAATGGTAGACTATTATATATACTAAGGATTAAACTACTAGTGAAGGTTTGTTTTGAGCTTTTTGTGTTTCTTTCACTAGCATTTCTTCTGACTTTTAGCATAGTTTTGAACAACATAAAAGTTGCGTCTGTTGTGTAGGGGTTAATATCGATCACAAATAAAACATTAAAAAATTTAACAAACAAAAAGAAAAATGATGAAAATCATGTCTTCTATTTTTTGTTTATGTTAAAGGGGAATGAACCCTAAACCCACAAAAATCAACCCCTTCGCTACTCGGATAGTAAATAAACCAGCTAACTGGTAGCGCTATTCTTTTTTAGTAGCCTAGTAGCTAGGTAGCTAGGTACGAAGTCAAGGTTGGGATCATCTACCAATGACCCTTGCACCTAGTTACAAATAACAGGAAAAATTATCCATTGGTGAATGCTTCCCAAACTAATACCAAATAATGGGTTTTTACTGTCAACTTGTTACATTGATCAAATTCCTATGTTTGGTATTAGTTTGGAACACAATCACCAAAAGGTAATTTTCCTCGAATAGAAATAAAGGGAGAATTATAGAATAACTCAGTTATGAGCAAATAACTACATATCAATTAAGTAAGAAGGTATGAAGATTGTGGACATCTTGCGGCGATATGAAGAGGCCTCTAGGCAGCAGATCAATTTGGAAAAATCCTCCATATTTTTTAGCAAGAATACAAACAATGAGCAACGTCAACTGGTACGAGGAGCCATTGGTATCCACGGCAGAGATCGTCATAATAAATATTTGGGTTTGCCAACATTGATAGGAAAATCCAAAAGAGAAGTTTTCAATACCCTCAAGGAAAAAGTATGGAAAAGAATTCAAGGGTGGAAGGAGAAATTGCTTTCCAATGCAGGGAAAGAAATTCTTATTAAGGCAGTGTCCCAATCTATCCCACGTATGTAATGAGTTGCTTCAAAATACCGAATTCCATTTGTGCAGAAATATAGGCCATGATCCGGAATTTTTGGTGGGGCAAAAAACAAGATGAGAGAAAGATTCATTGGCTCGGATGGGGGAAAGTCTGCATGTCAAAACCAAGAGGGGGCCTAAGGTTCCAAAAGTTACAAATGTTTAACAAAGCACTTCTGGCGAAGTAAGGATGGCGACTTCTCATGAACGGTAATTCTTTGGTTTCACGGGTGCTTAAAGCTAAATATTTCCCTTATAGTAAATTTTTAGAGGCCCGTTTGGGAATCAATCCAAGCTACTTGTGGCAGAGCATATGGGAGGCGCTAGATATTGTAGCAAAAGGGGTGAGATGGCGAATTGGAGACAGGAAAGCAGTGCACATCTGGAGGGACAAATGGATACCTATGCCAACCACTTTTAAGGTAGTCTCGCCAGTAAAGGTGTTGAACCGAGATGTTTTAGTGAGTGAACTGATAGACCAGGATCAAAAGGTATGGCACAAAGCATTAATGGAGGAGATTTTTCTCCCTCATGAAGCTGCTAGTATATGCCAAATTCCCATCAGTCAGAGGTTACCTGAAGACAAGTTAATTTGGCATTACACTTCCAAGGGCCACTTCTCAGTCAAAAGTGCCTATCACTTAGGGATGGAGAGTTTGCAAACATCGGGTGAGCATAACATGGGGGAATGCTCAATAACAAACACTTAGGAGTCAATAGAGGCTCTGATCTGGAAACACAATATACCTCCCAAGGTAAAACATTTTGTGTGGAAAGTGTGCAAAAATATTCTTCCAACAAAGTGCAATTTGATGAGGAAGAAGATGTAGGTTGATCTGAGATGCGAGCTCTGTGGTGCAGATAGAGAAACGACAATTCATAGCCTAAAGGAATGCAAAGTGGCTGAACTTGTATGGTTTTGTAGCCTTCTTGGCTTGAGATGCAATGATTTTTTGGCAATTGATATGCACAGTTGGGTACTTGACTTGTTAAAGGTACTGGACAAAGGAAACATGGCCCTTGTGTTCATTTTAATGTGGGCACTCTGGAACAATAGAAACAATCTTTATTTGAAGGTAAAAGAGCGAATTCGGAGGCAATAGCTGGGTCGGCATGCACATTACTGGAAGATTTTCTCAAAGCACAAGCCATTACCAGGAGAGGTACTGTTCCTAAGTCAATAAGATGGAGATTGCCAGCGGAAGGGGTGTATAAAATGAATGTGGATGCTGCTCTGTTTGCAGATTTAAATAGTATGGGTGCAGGTGCGCTGGTGTGCAACCATGAGGGCCAACCAATCGCTGCCGCTTCTAAAAAAGTTCCTAGGTTGTCCTTCATCCTTGATTGCAGAAGCTATGGCCATGAGATTTGCAGTTGGCTTTGCAAAGGATCTTGGCCTGATGTCAGTGGTGTTGGAAGGCGATAATATGGAGATTATTAGCTCTGTTAACAAGTAGGATGACTCTCTTTTACCAATGAGGTTAATTATAGAAGATATCTGGGAAGAAGTTGAAAATTCTCCCTCCACCAAAATGGTCTTCACCCATGTTGGAAGACAAGGCAACATAGCTGCCCATGGTTTAGCGCAGCATGCTAGACTTGTGGCAGACATTGAAATTTGGATTGAGGAGGTTCTAGCTTTTATCACAGGCTGTGTCCAAAGTGATTTGCTTTATTGTAATGGTTGATTGCTTAGATTCAATAAATCTTTTGATCATTTCTTATAAATAAATAAAAAACTACATATCAATTATAATATAATTGACTAGAAACTACGCATAGATTACTATTAATTTTAAGGGTAAATCACACTTTACCCTTAGACACGTGCACTGCATGCTCAACACATATGCCAAGTTAGTCGCAAAACTTATGCCATAGACATGTGGCCTATAAACATCCCCACCATTTTAGCTAATCCCTCGAGTGAAGTTTGCAGCATAGGTGGAGGGCAAATAAGGCCTCCTTCCAGGGTTGTCGAAGCCTCGTTAAGATACCACTTTGAAGAGGGGTGCTTTGGGAATGCGAACACAAATGGTGCGTGGCTGTTGTCTATAGTCATAATTAACATAAAAAAAACACATGCCCTATATTTTTAAAAATAAAGCCACATCATCCAATAAATTCATTTGGTAGATGTGGCGCTGCTGGCTTCAAAAACACATTAAGAAGAAGTGCAGAACTCATGCAACCGATAAATGGCAAGATAATAAGTATGCTTCTATAATTCGTTGATTCATACGTACACAATATTGAATCAGAGGAAAAGAAAGAGAAAACCTCTCAAAATATAATATTTATAAAAGGCCGTTCGAACAAATACTAGCGCGCAGCAACTCTAATAACCCTAGGGCTCAACGAAATTAGATAGGACAAAATAGAAAATTTCCCAAAAATGACCCAAATTCTAATAAGAGATTTGATTGGAAATCCCCCAAGGAACAGACTTAAAAACCTTAAAATGGACCGTCAAATGGGAACAGCCTAAAAATGACAATTCTTCACGAAAAAGGCATAAGGAATGAAGCCTTGCAAAAGCGTGGATATTTGATTAATAATATTATAAGTTGTTATTTTTATAATATTATTAATCATATTATAAATGACAAATTAGGCTTATGGCTGTACGCCTTTGACCTAGCTCTAACAACAAGGGAACCAAATTATGGACGCACGCAACCAAAGCGGACCAGCTCACAAATTCATGTGCAGTAGGCTTCAATTCATAAGTTTAGATATTAATATATACTTAAGACCCGGGAAAAAAACAAACAAACTAGTGTATCACTACGGGACATGGACTTTTATATTTATTTTTCTAGTATAGAACAATTAACTTTTTCTTTTGATAAGCAGATGAATATAGATTAAGAAAAAGAATGATCATACAAGTCATTCCCGTGATCGACCTCCTCAGGAGTATCCTAAAAAAGGATCGAGGTCGGAAATGGGAATGACTCCAAAACGGTTACAAAAGGCAGTCATTTGGCCAACTCATGCCCAATCTAGAGTGTACGTATTGGGCCACCCAAAGAGGAAAATTAATAATCAACAATCTAACTTCACAAACCATAAGGTCCAAAGCCCAAGGAGAAGAGATTTCCCATTTTGCAATGGATTCCAAAATTGTAGATGCATCTCCTTCTAACATGATATTGAACTTTCCATGTTGAAGTAGGTAATCCAACCGCATACAAGCAGCCTTGGCTTCAACAACCAATGGATCAAGGGCTGGTTCTAAAGCTGTCCATGCAAAAAGGAAAGTGCCATCAGAATTTCTAACCACCACACCAAGAGAATTTCTAACCACCACACCAAGAACAGAAAACGTGATCCTATGGCCACATCAAAGTTCAGCTTATAGGATAACTAACTCATAGGATAGGATCTCCTCACCATATCAAAACCAACCTAGACCTAAACCTAGCTACCTAGACCTATGAGAAAACTGCAACCACCTCCTCAAAGAAGAGAGAACAACAACACAAGGCCATTGGAACTTTTACATAGATTAAACTAACGTTATATACTCATATGAATAGCATACTGTTATTATTGACCTTTGCAATTACTCATATGAATAGCATACTGTTATTATTGACCTTTACAATAAATCCTTGGACAATAATTGGAGAGGATGAGAGCGGAGCTCATAAATAGTCTTTGAGAAAAGCCACCATGAGGGCTGCCTAGCTCATGGTGTATATATATATTTTTTTTATTTTGGTTTTTAAATTTTTTTTTTATTAATGATTAGGAATATTTTCAGTCTTATTCCTGCTGAATTTTCAATTCAAACTAATCCCCTAATGGCCCTCTTAGCATCCCTACTCATAGTTATTTTCTTTTACGTTAAATTATTTTTTTATTTTTTTATTTTTTTGCATGATGAACTTTTTATTGTCCTTTATTTTTTGGGAAATGCTATGTACCTCACCTTATGTGTAGCACCAAAATGCAGCACCTTATATGGCACTATGTGTATGGTTCCAAAACTCCCTTAATTTGTTTAACAAATCTCTTTTTTGCTGATATGGGTTGGGTGCTGCACATGGTGATGTATGAAGGGTGCTGTAAGAACCATATAATAATAATAATAATAATGATAATAATGATAATGATAATTAGGTATATATTTTATAATATATATACTAGATATGGGCACACGTGCGTTGCACGTGAATAATATTTAAATAATAAAAGATATATAAAAATTAATTCATAAATTCTCATATATATATATATATATATATATATATATATATATGTCAAAATCCATTCCATGACTAAGAGTTATGATAGGAATAAAAAGTTGGCTAGGAGACATGCATAGTAGTAGAAACTGTGTAGAATTCATGAATTGATCGTCATTATCTTTCTTTTTCCTTCTTTTGTGGCTAAAAAATAAATATTTCAATTTGTTAAATATGGGAGGCAAATAAGTATTTAAAATTTAAAATTAAGGTATAATGGTCAATCAAAAGTATTTCTAAGATACAAACTTCTATAGATAGTATTGATTAATGTGTTATATTAGTATTGATTATATATAGATTAATTAACATTTAAGTGAGCATTAACAAGAAATTAGAATAATGATTAGGATTAACTTAATATAATTAACTGAACTTAATTAGGATTACTGCATGTGTATAGGTGGCGTGAGCATAAGTGATGTGTGCGCATGTGTCTTGAGGGGAAAGAAGGGGGCAGTACATGTGGAAGCATGTGAAAATAATATAAGAAGCCAACCCTTTACGTTTAAGCATTTTTCCAGAATTTTAGAGGGAGAGAGCGAGAGAGAGGAGAAAGGGTTCTAGAAAGAGACGGAGTAAAAGCAAGAAGGAAATTTTTTTAATTTAGCTTAAGGCTCAAATTTGAAGCAATAAATCCTCAATCTCAGGTGATGCTTATCTCTTATTAGTTGTCAATGTCCATACTTTAGAAGGAAATAGAGTAGTTTTAAAGTTTGAAGCATGTTTTGTAGTTTAAATATCCATTAATGGCTTCTAAGCAACTTTGAAAGTATGATTTTTATTTGTAGTAAGTTTTAAGTCTTGAAATTTTTACTGTAAGAATATTATAGAGAGAAGACTAAGCTGTCAAAATTTGAGCTCGATTGAACTTATAAGTTAAGAGATAAAAATAGTTTTTTTCTATAGATAATTTTTCAAAATCTGAAATTTTAGATAGGATATTTCAAAAAGTTCATATTTTTAAAAAATTCTATACGAAAAACTAAATGAAATGGACTTTTGAATCAACAAAAATGGTTTAGAATTGAATTTGTTATGAAATTTTGAAGTTAGAAATTAAATCTAAAAACAAAAAAAAAAAAAAAAAAAAAAAAAACACAGCAGCTGTGCTGTTGCCCGTGAGGAAGAAGAAGGGGGAGGGTATTGGGTGCAGTAGGGTGCACTGTAAGCTACGTGCATCCAGATGCATTTAGAATGGTGGAGCCCTCATTTGGTGCTATAAATATTTTTTTTAAAATCCTATAAAAATTCTATAAACATCACTGAAAAATTTTGTAACCATCTTAGTCAAATAACATAGGTTTCAAAAATCCAGAAATTTTAACCCTTTTATTGTTTTTTCTTAAAAAAAACTTTGACTGATCCTTACAAAGTGTAATAATTTTGATTGAACCATGATTTGAACCATTGGATTTATTTTGATGAACTTTATAAATTTTTTTTAAAAAAAATGATGAATATTTTGATTTTTCATTAATACTTTATTCACACGTCAATGACCATTTGCCCCTTATGTACAAAAATAGTCTAAATGAACTCCAAATTGAGTTTTTCTTGAACCATACAGTTTCTTATGATGATACATAGTTAGATTGTTTGTTATTTTGTTTAATTAATGTGATGAGATTTCATGTAAGTGTAAATGTAAATGCATAAGAAGTACCCATGAGCATGTTATTTATTTACATTGATAAATTTATTATGTGTTATTGAGAAGTTGAGAAGAGGACGACTAGGGTAAAGATTGTCCTACAGTTAATACACTAATATGCCATATCATTTTTTAGGGCATAGGCCAGTGATATGGTATACACACATATTGAGCGATGTGTGCTATAGTCGTAAATAGTATGTCTTGTATGAGCGGATAAACATGCTATTAACTTTTATTTGCATGTTGTTCTAAATAACCAAGACTCAAGTATAAGATAGTGGCATCAAGACGTGCATAACATGCTGAGTTGTATTTTTTGTCACACAATCAATTGAGTTAAATTGACACGTGATTTATTATATGATTAACCGAGCTGTTGATAGCTTACGATATTATTTTAATAACATCCTATAGGAGCAGAGAATCAGTGATGGGAAAGAGATTGAGAAAGTCTAAGAGTGTTGGAATCTTGTTTTATTTATACAAATATAAGTTTAGAGAACTCAGTTTTTTAAAATATTTAGTTGTTTTGTACTTTTGAGAAATGTTGTAATACCTTTAAATAGTTATGTTATAAGAAGGGGTATTTGCTAGTATTTGGTCTTAAAATACATGAAAATAATTTGTTATAAAGAAATGTTGGTACTGTCATAACCTCTCCAGGCTACAAGAAGGCTATTTTTGGGGCGTGATAGATTTTAGTATTAGAGTCTAGGTTTAGATTGGAAATGTCTAAACTTTTGAGATTATGTTGAACTAATATTTTCTAATTATGACAGGATGTCGTTAGAAGTACAAAACTGTTATGGAGGCTTTATAGTGGGGCCATGGGATATTACACCCAAGGACCCAAATATACTCAGAGAGGTGATCTTAGAAGATGCTCATCCAGCTATTTTTTATAAGGCCCATAGAGTTACCTTGGATTTGTAGGATGCTCCAGTGTATGAACCAGGGTGACAGAGTCAGATAGTGAATTACTATTTAGGCATTATGAATAAAAAACATGGTGCATTCTAATTTATGGTCGCATATGATCAATTCATTGATCACGTATTACAGGAAGTGCATGATGCTATATATGGACAGTAGGGACAGATGGTCCAGCCACCACCATCACCTAAGATTCCTTTTTAGCCACTTGTTGGTGATCCTTAGCTTCCTATAGAAGAGGAGTTGTCACCACCATAGCCCCTACAGCCTAAGCTCCCACCTGTTTTAGAAGCGCCAGAGATACCTCCTATAGGTATAGAGATATCGTTAGATTTAGAGACTGATGAGGACATAGAGGAGGATCCATAGGAGGTATCATATCAGGCATCTTCTAGTGGGTGTGAGGACATGCTCTAAGTATAGCAAAAGAGATGGCTGATGTAGTAGAGATTGTAGTTTTTTTTGTTGGTCACTTTAGTTTCGATAGGAGAACCTTTTAATGTAGATAGCAGTACATCTTTTTTGGTATAGATGCAAATCAATAGTACCATGTATGTTGGTATATTTTTTGTAAATCACTAGGATGATATATGTTGTAAATCATAGTGATGATGATGTACATATTATATATATATATATATATATATATGATCGTATCAATACGTGCTGATATACGCTTATATTAGCATGGCACAAACCTACAATTGCTGATTATAAACCTACAATTAACTGATTACAAACCTACAATTGATTGACTACAAATAGGCAATTATCTGCGATTATAGTCAATCAATTGTAGGTTTGTAATCAGTGAAATAGGATGTTTGTATCTATTTAAAAGCCGTCCATTTATAGTCAATCAATTGTAAGTTTGTAATCGGTCAATTGTAGATTTGTAATCAGTAATTGTGGGTTTGTAGCCGTGCTGATAGGATCATTACCGATATATATATATATTTCTTTTTTTGTTGTGATAAGTTTGTAGATGTTTGCATAGAGAAATTTATTTCCTCTATTTGGTTGAGACCTTTGCCTTTCCTTTTAAAAATGGATTCACACGTGTTTTGGAAATAAAAATATTTTTATGATTTTCTCAGTTCTTTAAAAATGAGGTGGCGACTCCTTGTTTTCATATGAATTTGTGTGGACCAATTTCCAGCATTCACAGCTACACTTCTGGGATGGTAATTTTCATGTCAAGTTTATATTATGTTCATTTGAGATAACTATAGTTTCTGTAGCTTTTATTGTAAAAGAAGAAAAATAGAAGCTAATGCCCTAGAAGTGCTAGTTATGTTTGGGAATTATATTTCAAAAATACTATTGGAATCCTAGTTAGTAAATACTTGTACTATACCCATATAATACACGTACGTAGGTATTTTTTAAAAAAACTCCTGTTTGCAATACAAAGTTCTAATATAATTAAAAATACTCTTTTGTTTTTTTATAGCAAACGTATAGTTCACGTATTTGACGTATTTCATATTATACTTATGTTAAAATACTCTTGATTAAATTGTTAACAATTTGACTCTTACTATACTCATCGACAATATTACTACCAATATTTTAAATACCTTGATTTTTTTTCTTGATTTTATTAAATCAAGATCTAATTTATAATTTTTATAGTATAATTTCTTATCTCTTTATATAATGTTTTTGCGTTTGTTAAATATTAGATAATTGTATCTATTCTTTTATTATATATGTCACGCCCCGACTCGACGAGTCGACACGTGGATAAAAGTCAAAGTAAAAAGGTGTACACGTGGATAAGTCAGAGTATAAAAGTTGCGGAAGACTTAGTCAAATCCACGTATATTTTTTTTTTATAATAATTATATCAGCTCATCAATAACACCCAAATAATTAACATGAAATGTTATGCTCACACGTCATGCCCAAAATAATATATGATCCCAAAATAATGCCAACATCCCTGGCACATAGGTTGGATTCAAACTATTCAAGGTTCAATAAGTAATAATGGTAATAACAATAATAATAATAGTAATGTCTATACATCAAAATAACATAGTCTCTATGTAATGCACGTGCATCTATCCTCATCCATGACTATGTTAGTATGCAACCTTCACATTCCAACCTCAGATCATGCCACTAGGCATCCGCCATCGGCGAACCTTCATTCATCACCTGATCATCTGAAATAATAATAGGATGAGTTGCAAAGCCCAATAGGAAATATGTGTGGATTCTATACAATTAATATATGTGCAGATACATGGTATATGAATTAAAATCATTTAATAACTCAAAATCAAATATCAGTTACAAATCAATACTTTGTGTGGGTTTTGAGTTAATTTCCCAAAATTCTCATAGTATCTCCAATTCCCAAGACTATGGGATCAAACCATGCATCAACCGTAGCTGATCACAGGTTACGTCGTCACGTCAACCCTCGGCTCAGCCAAGCACGAAAATAACCAACACCTACGCGGCGCTCTTCCTCGAGGGCTTCAGGGTCTTTCACCCAAGGGCACTTTACCCTGCTTGCTATTCGCGGAGTATTCTCAACGCAGGACACCATTCCATTGTGATGCCCCCACCCGTTTGATGCATACCAAGACCCAAGGTCTATATATCCAAACCATTTTCCATCATTCAAATAAATATCCGAGTGTCCAAAAGTATCCATAAACATGTTTGATAAATTTCTAGAATTTCAGTAACATTTCTAAAGCATTTCCAAGTAAACAACATTTATAAAGCATTTTTCCAATATCCAAGTATCATGAAAATTCCACACATTTAACAGATATTTCACAATAACATTTAAACGAATATATAACCATGTATCTTTAAGGAACAATATAAAACAGTCGTATCAAATGATATATTGAAGGATTCCCTAAATTTTGAACAAGTAATAAAAATATTTGGTTATAAATCAGTGGGAAAATCCAAAAATATCATTAAGGCATTTAAAATTACATTTATAGAACAACATCATATTAAATGTAAAGAAGCCACATTTCCTACCTCAATTGCGAGCAATACCAACCCAAAACCACGTGATAGACACTGACAATGCGAATGCAGCGTTAATGCTCCCTAGGGTCCTCCCAAGGACCGATAAAATCTGATAATTATGCATACGTAATCTTTAGGTAAATTTCAAAATAAATATAACGCACTCAAAAATTACTATTGGCCTTCTAACAGTGAACTGTGGTCCCAAAATCATTAAAATGATTTTTAAAACACTCTCTATAATTTCTGGGAATTTTCTGTAATTTTTGGAATTTTCTGATATTTTCTGGAATTTTTAATAAATATTAATTTGGCCAAAAAGTCAAACTACAGTCAAACTTGATCAAAATGATCAACTAAGGGTCCCACATGGTAGGGCCCTCCAAGACGAGTCCAAGGGTCAAATTTGGGGTTCATATGATTATCGTATGGCTTTTAAATGCGTGAGAACACGGTAAGGTATACAGATGCACCCACACAGGATCATAGACCTATGGGGTCATCTTCAACCTCCCGCGGGTTGAATTGTGTAACTGGGTTACACCGTGTGTTCAACGGGCCAACTTCGACGATTAATATCTCCCTTGTTTCTTAACAGTTTTCAGTGATTCAAGTGTCGAATCGAAGCTCATGCGGAGTACTACGTGCGAATATAAATTGTTCATTCAGAATCCTATAAAATTATATTCTTTTTTAAGCCTAAAGTTTCGGGTTTTCATGATCCAAAATTCTAAAATTTCTAAAACTTCAATCTACAGTCAATTTCTCTAAAATTTGACACTACCATGGTGTTCCTTGGTCCCAAAAACATAAAATACGATCATCCTTTCTAAGAATAACATAAGAAAATAAAATTGTATATACATATGTACATATACACAGTACGTGATATTTATATATATATATATATATATATGAAATCAACAATAGAGGAGGTGAGGATTTTACCTCACTAAGAGAGCTCCACGAACTCAGCTAAAAATCTCCACCAGACCACTCTTTTTTTTTTTTTTTCTCCTCTGTTCTTCCTCAATTTCTCTCTATCTATTGCTCTTTCTCTAACTCTCTGTCTCGATCCTTCTATATATATATATATATATATATATACATATCCAAAGCAGATGCAAGTGGTAGGTGCGGCTAAAGAATAGATTATTAGAATCCTACCAGTATAGGATTTTTAATTGCTCAAAAACAATGGGCTGGGTATTTATGGTTTACAGGTGTCAGGAAGAAATATTCCGTTCACATTCATCTCCATGGTTTGTGCTATGGTGTGGTTGGGTGCATGATTTTATTCTACACTTACCTAAGTTATGGTGAAGTTGCACACATAGGATCAAATAAATATCATAAATATATTTATAAAATTCAGGTCATCACAATATAGACCGCATTTCTTATGTTTCTAGGACAAAAACTATAAAATAATTTAGGGAATGGAAATGTAAAAATATATATAGATCAAGATTCACATACTTATTAATTTTTAGTCATCTTCTTAGTCAAATTCCTGCTTCTTTCTAAGCAAATGTACAAAAATAAAACAAAATAAAATACTAAAATTGATTATTATTTTATATGTGATTGATATTTTAACACTATTTTATGAATATTTAAATAAAACAATATAAAAATAATGATTAATAGTGATATACTAAACGAATAACGTAACATACTCACATATTTTTTGTCCCAAATTTTTAATTAAAATTCGTATTGTACCCGTATATACTTGTATCTGTATTATTTCTGTTTCCGTTTTTTTATGCCGAATTTTTCATTGTACGTATTTTTGTCAAGAAAAACCGAATTGTACTCCGTACGTATGTCGTCTCAGATTCTCTCGTACCATATTTTACTAACTATTATTGGAATACTAGAAGAGCTTTTCTACTTGTTTGACAAGAAACAAATCCTGACCTAGCCGAATATGACACTAGTACCCTCACAGGAAGTGTTTATATTACCTGTTTAGCAATAAAAATATGTTGAAATGCTTTTGCTATATATGATTTCATAAATTACTTAAGTTGATTTTTAAATTTTTTTTAAAAAAATGTAAAAAGATCATACTGTAGAACGAGAAAATTTCTTTTTTTGGTCTATTTATTTTAGACACGAAATTTGTGCGTACACATACCATTAACCATAAGCCAACTCAAAATGACCATAATATGGAATTCTCTTTCTATAAAAAAAAAAAAAAAAAAAAAAAAAAAGAAAAGAAAAGAAAAAGAAGTTGATACAATAAAATGGCGTCTATCTACAAACAAGCTCTCTAGTATTCTTATCACTAATGACTCCTATCTCAGTATCATCTGTTGTTACATAATAATTCGACTTAGTATCATTTTCTTCCGTAGGCAAGTACTCTTCATTAATATTCTTTTATGCTTGAAATTCCTTCTCAATAATGGCCTCATTCCTTATAAAATGGAGAGCCAGCGATAAACCAACAATGGTTATTTGCTAGTCAATAATATAATTGGGAATGCAATTCAAGATTGTCAAATGTGCCTTCCACACACCAAATGGGTGCCCTACCACACTTTGTAAGTATGAATGAGTTTTATTAATTTCCTTAGAGCATCTCCAAGGGGATTAGCTATCCAATCTCCTTCACTATTTTAGCTAGTCAAATCATATTTTTCCTTCTCTACAGCTAGCTATTTTAGCTATTGTCATGTTGTCTAGCTACATTTAGCTAGTGAATGGTCACTAGCTAAATTATATTTCATTAGAAAAGTGACACACTCTCTCTCTCTCTCTCCACCATTTCTTCTTTCTTTCTCCTCAAATGATTAAAAAAAAAAAAGATTTAAAAAATTTGAAATAGCTAAAACATAATTAGTATCCTTGGAATACTTACTTGGATAGCTAACTAGTTACTTTAAAAAATATCATTTTGCTAGCTAAAGTAAAAAAGCAAACAAACAAACAAACCCGTTAGTACCCATAGAGATGCTTAGGATCTCGAGTCTACCACCTCAAAATTTGAGAAGATGGTATATATTGAACATGCTACAAAATATAGAAGAATTTATAAGATCACATTTGTAACCCTTGAAACCCATCACTTAATTACACATAGTATAAAGGTCTACATCAGACATAAATAAAAGCAACGAAGTCTTGCAAACCCAATAGCATATTTTGAGAAAGATGTAACAAAAGTATTAAGATCATAATAAAAAAGAGAATCAGACCATCAAACACAATCATTACGTAGCATCCTAATAAATTACATGGGATTGTAAGGAATTAATGTAGAGAAAAACTACAATGCGGAGCATAATGAATAACAAAAATTAAACTCAATTCCTCATAACCCATGAATCAGATTGCAATTCATTACAAAACTAAAACCTTAATTGATTAGAATAACAAACAAACAGCACAAGTGTCCTGCCTTCACGGTATTCACACCAAACAAAAGCCTACAGTTGTTCTTCCTATTCTCCTTTGGGTTTGCTAGAAGAGAAAGAGAGAGGCTCCTCAATAAGGTTGGCCAAGGGGAGTGAATGAATGTAGTGTGTCAAGCTATCAAGTGCTAGCTTTGTTTATATAGCATGTACTAATAGGGTCGGCCAAGGGGGGAATCCCACTAAGTGTGGGTTTTGCAATTTCCTCAAATTACACAATAACCCTTTTAACTTTCATCCAATGCAAGTGTGGCCTAATAGAACTATTCTAAATACACTCATGCGTTTTCTCTCACAACTTAAAATCTCACTTTGCTTATCAATATGTGACTCATTGGGTTCACAACATCTAGTAATAAGTAATAGAATTAATAGTGCTTAATGGACTACTTTCTATTAAAGGTCTAATTAGAACCCCTTCTAATTCCCTAATTGATGATAACCAACTTATATCAATTAGAGCTTTTATTAACCATGAGTAACATCTAGTAATGGCTCATGATGTAGTCCTAAATGAAGTGAAGATAAATCAAAGAACCCTTCAATTATAGTTAAGGTTACAATTACATCCTTTCATTATCACAATACCTCTGATTAAACTAATAGGACATAGAAGTCTGTCAAGTCCTTTGTTTAATACTTTATGATCATTTACACATATCAACTTAAGTAGATGCACTATGAAAACTCTTTTTCCATAGTTATCCTGTTATGGCCATAAATTTACATGAGTTATATTGTGAATATCAATTATGAGACATTCTCTCCTTTTTACTAAGAATAATAGATCCCTTATTGATCACATATATACCTCCATACATGAAGCAATAGAGCTAATGAACACCCTTGTAAATTCCCTATGGTAGATACAGTTAGTTCTATTAAACTTTTAAAACTCTATGCACAAGACAACCGTAATGTCTTAGGTTTAAGGATTACTTGTACCACTACAACTATGAGATACTGATTGACAAGCAAATAAAACTCTATTCAATTATCTCAAAATAAAATGCTCACATTCAGTGTATCTATTCATATAATAAGCACCCACATGTTTTGTCTTATTGTCTTCATACAAATAGCTTGAGACTAACTATCCTCCTGTAGGGCCAACATAACATATGCTAGTTCTATGGTTCATTATTGTCCATCATAGTGAACTTTCAATTAGGAATGATTTAGAAGTTTAGTATATATATATATATATATAGTCTCCTAATCACAACACTTTGTGATTTCATATTCTCAACTCTAACTCTATGGATATATCATGTAAATATAAAGAATAAAATAAACATTATAAAATAATGATCTTTATTAAATAATAATAAATGTAATTAACAATAAATGAGATCAATTGATTGTTCACTATCTCTAAAGTATCATCTCTATGATTTGTTGTAAGGTATACAACTAACAGGGATATCAAATTTAAAACTAAAAAACTAGTAGAAAAATTATAATTAGTGAGTTTGAAATGATAGAGGCTAAACTTTCAATGAGATAGGGTAGATACTAAGCAACTAAAATATCTTCATCAACTTATATACTCAAATACTCCATATCTTCGCCAACTCAAATATCTCATACTTTACTAAGCAACTTGTCAAAATCATACTTAGCAGGTGAGCAATTCAAAGATCCTTGACTAATATATGTAACAAAATTCATCAATGAAAAACAGATTTAATGACGCTGATATGCCTATCCTATTTTTTCCTAGAAAATGGTATCCTAAATACTAAAAAGGGAATATGGTTGTTTGCTTTTATCTGTAATTGTGAATAGTGTCCATAAACAAAAATTTTAAATTCCTGCTCACTGTTTGCCTACTATAAGCATATGATAACAGTTAAAATATGTTTCCTAGTTGTGTTCAATACACTTTGTCCAATGACTATATCTTTAAAATACTAACATTCAATAAAATTTTTATGTGGGTTACCACCATTAATAATCACAATCAACCCAACTATTTTGTGACTACCATAAAGATATATATTTGTGACTACCATAAAGGGAATATGGTTTTTTTTTACTCACTCCATTCCTATTTTATCAGTCTCCTTTTTGTTTTGTTTTGTTTTTTTTTTTTTGGAATGTTCCAAAATTATTATCACATTTAAAAAGTCAATGATTTTTTTTTATATTTGATTTCCTAAACTACAATTGAAAGGGTATTTTCTATTTTTCCAATGAATTGTACACTTGAGGGAAAAATGAGATTATTAAAACATATGTGTTGATGTGAAAGTATTTAATAGAGTTACGTTATCTAAAAATGCATATTTTTTCAAAGGGGACAGTCAATTAGGATCAGAGGGAGTATTTTAGATTAGATGAGTCTTGAGCTAAATGCAAGCCGTCAAAAGGCAATAGAAGACTAGACACACTTTTCATTGAACAGTTGGTTTGCAATATAAGCAATATTGTAAAAGAAGGAGGTATGAACATTGTAAACTCAAAATGCAAAATGTTACGATTCTAAAGTCACACATCAATCAAGTATGGGTTTGACCACATGTATGTTAGCCCGTGGTACCCTATCTTTACAAGCCAATTTTCAACGGTGCAAACTCTTGAGTTCGTATTATTTGATATCAGAGTTTGACACCAGATCGAGTATAGGATCCGATGCAATATCCAAACATTGTTTTACTCCTTTGAAAAAACTTGGTCTCAATTTGAGAATCAAACAGTCAAATGATCATTGGTCAGCAAAAAGGGAACTTCTTTAAAAACTGCATTTTGATTTTGAGTAGGCAATTGTGCCATTCTTTAGTGGAAAAAAATATATGCAAATATGCAATTATATCCAAAATATATATATAAAAATGATTAGGGGTTTCTCAAACCTTACACCCACGAGCTTAATCCCCCAACAACTTGTATGAGACACTCCATATCCACGCAGGCAATGACGATTACAAGGAGGTGAAATTGATAACTTCTAGGAAGTACACTCAGGCTTGATTGCTCAACCAACCCTATAGGGCCAATCATAATTAGAAATTAAATAGGTATCAAATTGCAGTCATCTTAACATTGGGGTGAACATGGGCCACTTGAGCTGCCTGGGTCGATCACTAGACGTGTTTTGGGTAGGGGTGAGCCACCTTAAGACAAGGGGGGGGGGGGCCATGGCCCGTCCAAATATTTTTTCACAAATTTTATTCTTAGTCTCTCATAGTTCTTAATATTAATATGGCCCCTTCAATGTTACACTTGGTTCCTCCACTAACTTTCTATTTCTTAGAATTCATTCAATCCTTTACTCAATTTTTGACCAAATGAGGAATAGTAAAATATGGAAATTTTATGTAAAAGCAAGATTGTTTACATAAAAAATACCTTTATAAAGGGATGGCTATTGCGACTACAAAATTTTCTAAGCACTCCCCACGTATTTTAAACTTTCGAAGGTTTTATAAAAAATATACAAGGTTTTCACGAAAACTTATTGCGCTGTCCATTTGAAAACAATATTTTAAACAATTTTGTGGAAGAAATTTTTCTCAAAATCTGTCATTTAAGTGGCCTTTTTGATCACTTTTCATGAAAAATTCTGTGAAAATGAAAGAAAAATTGTAAATGCCAAAAAGCCCACTTAAACGAAAGATTTTGAAGAAAGATTTCTTCTACAAAGTTATTCAAAATAATGTTTTCTAGGGGACAAAGTGGCTAGTTTTCTTGAAAACTTTTTATATTTTTCATAAAACCTTGAAAGTTTATACAAGTGAGGGGTGCTTAGGAAATTTTGTGGTGGCAATAGCTTGCTTCTTTTATAAACCACTCAAAACAATTTTGTTATTGGTAGATACATCTATTTTATTCAGCATTTTGGAGGGATGAGAAAATGACAAAAAAAAAAAAAAATTTATTAAGAAAAATATATTATTATTGATAAATTTTATAAATTTTGTTTTCATACTACTAGTTTGGCCCTTACAAGTGACAATTCCTGGCTCCACCCTTGGTTTTGGGGGCCTCTATTGGCACTCAAAGACTAGCTTTTCATCCCCTATTTATTTTACACTTCGAGGCTTTATGAAAAATATAAAAGGTTTTCATAAAAAAGGAATGCGCGATCCACTAGAAAGCATCATTTTGAACAACTTTGTAGGATAAAGGTTTTTCAAAATCTATCGTTTAAGTGGATTTTTAGATCATTTACTGTTTCTATTTCATAAATGGCTAAAAGGTTCACTTTAAACAATAAATTTTTTTAAAAAAAAATTTCTACAAAATTGTTCAAAATGATGTTTTCTAGTATATTACAATGTCAGTTTTTATGAAAACATTTTACATTTTTCATAAAACCTTACAATGTAAAATAAGTGAAGGGATAGAAAGTAAGTCATGGGGTGACAATAAAGGCCAGTCAGAGGCCCTCACATGTTTTTTATGCAGCAGGCTTGAACATGAGAAATAGGCCCACAGGCAGGAGTGGGCAAGGCAGATATTTTCGGCCTAATGAATCTTTGGGGCCAATCTGGAGCTGCCATGGCAACAAGGGATCGGCTATTGCAATCCCCCATTCCTATAAGCCCACCCCCATCCTTTAAGTTTTTAAGGTTTTATGCAAAATATAAAATGTTTTTATGAAAACCAGCCATTATGTCCACAGAAAACATCATTTTGAACAACTTTGCAGAAGAAAGTTTTTCCAAAATCTATCGTTTAAATATACTTTTTAACCATTTATAGCCTTTATTTCATTTTTTGCCAAAAAGTCTACCTAAACGATAAATTTTGGAAAAACTTTCTTCTGCAAAGTTGTTCAAAATGATGTTTTCTAGTGGATATCACGGCTGGTTTTCATAAAAACTTTTTATATTTTGCATAAAACCTTAAAAACCTAAAAGATGGGGGTGGGCTTATAGGAATGGGGGGTTGCAATAGCCGTTCCCTGGCAACAATTGTATTGGCCCAGTCTTAGCCCGCTTGTTACTTGTTAGTGTTTTGGTCCATTACGCAAGTTTTTCTGCATATGATGCGATAATTTCCGGTAGATGAATGAGATTTGCTAGGAAGTTGATAAAAGTTTTTAATAAAATTTAATTAAAAAAAAAATCATGATTTTAACTTGTATGAACAGATTTACGCAATTTCCTTGATATGGAAACAATTACAAATAATTTGATCCATGCAATATGCCGCATTAAATTTTAATACTGTAGTTGGTTCTTGGCATTAAGGGGAGGGTTTTAGATTGCTGAAAATTTTAGGTTATTCTGAAAATTATGAAGATAAGAATTCGTTATCCTGAAAGATGAAAATGAGTATAAAAAAAATCAACTTTAGATTCAACAATAGTCGCTTCAAAATAGTGGATGCAGTGGAAAAAGCTTAGGACCTGTTTAGTTGTCCAATTTGAAATTAAACAATTTGAGAAATTTTACATAGGGTTGAAGGCATATATTCATGTCCTCGAATTAGAATATTTTAAAATGTTTAGAGTTATCACTATAGTTGATATTGTAGAATCAATTCTAAGGAATTCATGGAATGCCATTATTTTGAATTACTATTCTTATTTGTGATCATGACTATCATTTTCTTGAATTTGCTAATTCAAGATAATGGATTGTACTTTTAATACAATGTAAATTTTCTTAAATTGTTTTATTTTGAATTGGACAACCAAATAGGCCCCAACCCTACATGATCTATTTAATTTATAGATTTGGCATGTTTATATGATTATAATCTGAACTTGATTCAGGTCAATCCTTAAAATGCATTGAGTTCAAGTCATGTTGGTGAGTTCTGTTGAGCTTTGCCACCCTAATTGTGCCTAACAATATTAATATAAGAGATATCGTTATTATATTTTGGTAAAACGCTTATTTTCCTCAGCTGTAAAATTAATGTCCTCAGGAAGTTTATAAAAATTCAACCAAAAATTTGTTTCTAAAAATATTGGTCCTCATGTATTTTCATAGTAAATTTTTATTTAATCACAATTGGAGAATTAATAAGGACAAATCCCAAATTCTTTTAGGGTAAATTGCAAATAACCCTCCTGAAATATAGAGGTTAGCAAAAAATCCCTTTAATGTTCAAAATCAAGGAATGCCCCTTTGGATGTTTTAGGTTTTTTTCGATTTGTCCCACTGTTACTCTCCATCCACAAAAAGTGAAGGGAAATGGTCATGTGCCATGCACATGATGCTGTAATTGTTAAAAATACTCTCTCTCTCTCTCTCTCTCCAAACCCCCATCCTACCCTCCCTCTACACCCACAACGGCGATTAAACCCAAACCCCCTACGCCCACAAACCCCCTGCACCTACAGCGGTGATTAAACCCAAACCCCCAAGGCCCATAGCTACCATCGTCTACAACCTTAAAGAAAAACAACCACGATTGCCATGGGTTTGATGATGGTGATGGCGGCCCACCTCTTCATGTTCGTGCCTTAGAGTCCCCCTTTCCTTGCTTTTTTTTGGTCCTTTGTTTTTTTTTTTTTTTTTTTTGAGTTGTGGAGTTAGAAAAACGAGAGAGAGAGAGAGAGAGAGAGAGAGAGTCAACGAAGGTCGACTCGACGTGGCTCAATGACGTTGGCCTAATGACGGTGGTCTCCGGCAGCTGGGGAGATCAATAAATGGTGACGTGATAGAGATGAATAGATGGAAACGGTGGGCTTCGGTTTGCGAATCCAAATTTGGTGATCGACACTGTAACACCATGGCAAAAGAAAAAAAAAATCGCCGACGAAGGCACGTCAACAAGCGACAACGACAGCTAAGAGGAGTTGTGTCTCCTTCGCCAATCACTGTCATGCCTTTGAGAACCAAGTCGACAAAGCCATCACCTTAGGAGACCTAACTCATCAGATAGCCATGGGGGCCTTGAGGTATGCGCATCTGTATGGGAGTGATGATGCTAGGGTTTATTCTTGCTTGGTGGGTGCACACATTTAGGCTACGGATTTGTATGGCCATATATGGCTTCCTCTCTTATTTATTTATCTTGGTGGATATTGTGGTTCTGGCGGCGACGACAGGGGTTTTCAGCATCAACGTTGCAGCAGCAGCAGTAGAGGTGGGCTCGAAGGGTTGCTCCGATGGGGTTTCGACGGTAAATCTCAGCAACCATGGGTTGAGCACGTGAGGGGGAAGGTGAGGGGCAAAACCGATTTTTCAATTGTCCCTTAACACCGTGAATTTTATCAAACGGCCAATGTTATTAAGGGATATTGCAACGTTTTAAACTTTAAAAGAATTATGTGTCATACCCTATACATAAAGAGATTATCTGTAATTTACTCGTTCTTCTATATGTCATCTCGATTGTACGCCACACATTATTTCTTTTCGTTTTGTTCATTGACACTACAACTGTGGAAGGGATAATAACGTAGCTGACAGGCCCAGTTTAAAATTGTTAAAGAGTTTACTAGTTCGTTGGACCGACTTTAATTTATTCCTGCTTTTCTTTCTTTATAGCGTGTGTTAGGATAGGGCTACAACTCAGGTTGGGTTTAGGGAAAATTAAAACCGCACCAAATCAAATTGGTTATCTAAAATTGGAATCTGGATCGTACGAAGGCTACCATGGAACCGAAACTGAGTAAAATCGGATCTGTTTGATCAGGTTTTCAGTGCGGTGAGGCAATAAAATAAAATAAAATAAAATAAAATAAAACGACCAGTAACATTTTTTACTTTTCCATTTTCTTTTTAAATTTGATGTCCAAGCTAAAATGAAATTGACAAATGGCATCTCATAAGTCGTATCATATATATATTTTAAATTGATGGCTTCTTTGGTTCACTTCGATTCTAAAATTCCCTTTAACCGAGAATCTAACTGAATTGTTTTATCCTTAAAAAATTGGAAATAGGCCCAAACTGTATACTATTCAAAATCATACAAAACCAAACTAAACTGAATTACTCAAATCTATTCAGTTCTCGGTTTTACCCAAATTAAAAATTTAGCCATTTTGGACTTATTGGAACGGAGATAAAATCACCCACGAATTCGTGAACTAAAAACCCAGATGGCACCTTTATGTTAAATTTATGCAACTTGTACTGATTGGTTGCTCAAATTTCACTTCGAACATGGTTTCTGAAAAATGAAAATAATGTAAAATTTTCATGTCAAAATTTCAACTACGCAGTATAAAAAAAATGTGTCTTCTAATAATTGATTCAAGCCCCTTGGAAAAGGATTTCCTGCTCATGCACATAAGAACAATTGCATCTCAAAGATCTTAGCCCAATATCGATTCCCCCATTCTCGGATGCTCAATGTTAGGAGAGGCTTTTAGCATATGATTGTTAGCAAAATGGGTTTAATTCTTTGGTGTTGTGAGATAGATTTTTGGATTTCCTAGCTTTTCAGTTTTTTCTTGTAGTCATGGTCCGTGTTATCTCTTGGATTTCTATAGGTAAAGTCAAAAGGAGAGCTTTAAGTAGTATAGTTTTGATTTGGAGAATTGATCTGCTTTGTTTCCGGGAAACGTATCTAGAGTTGATAAATAATTCTGTCATTAGACTAATTTGGGGCAGCTATAGCGCTCAGTTTGGTAGTTAGGTGAGTATATACTGTCATACCGAATTATATCAATACTCGCATTAAGGGTTATACCCTATGCATTGGTGGGTTACAGGATACATCAGACCGATGCACAGGGTATGTGGGAGATAAAAATCCCCATGATGCCATGTGCATGTATAGAGATGAGGGTAAATGTGACTTTTACCAAATAAAAGAAACCCTTCTGGGGATGACTTAGAAAACAAAGCATTAATGGGGGATAATAATTATAGCTATTAGACGGGTGAAGTGACGGTTAGAGCAATAACAGTCATATGGGGGGAATGAAACGGCATGCAACAACCACTTCATTAATGAGGAAACGACAAAGTTGATCATTACAACTGAACCGGTACAGGTGATCCGAGCTCAAGAGCACGGATAGAGAACTCTTCAGAGAAATAAAGAGCATAGCTAGATGAGTAGTCCTAAAGAGGTCAACCAGCGTGACTCCAAACAGTACGGCATAATAGTCCAAAAGCTCTCTAGATTGAGCACGGCATTGCCTAACGAGCTCGATTGGTATGAGAACGAGCATGAGCACAGCTCTCAGGTGGGCATTCCTCCATAGAACGAGCTATGCACCTTCCTTACCACGTAATTTCGGGATAATAGTCCAAAATAGCAAGATAGATTCTAAACAACTCGCATGAACACGAATCTCGATAGACAAGACGATTGCAAGCAACGTGAAGGATCGTCCCACTATCACATGCAACCTCTCTCGATGCAAGACAAGTGGCGGCCCAGATCAACCTCCACGTGTCCTAAATGGCTAGTGTCACAAGCAAGGCATCACTTGCCCAATAAAGAGTGAGCAAAAGGGAATCTACTAAATGATGATGTGTGTCCCATCTTTTAGAAACCCTTCACCTTAATCATGAGATATAAATAGGGTCATCAATAATGATCCGCAAAGGCATACATAATCAATTCTAAGAAATCTCTTATCTCTTTTTGGGCCTTTTCTTACTTGAGCGTTGGAGAACCTTTTGCAGGTCCCAACCCAAGACTTTCCTAAAAGAGAGAGAGATGGAGTAAAAGATGGCGGTGTCCCTCCGGCTCAATCAACATCACATCGAAGAAGAAGGGAAATTTCAAGGTAAACCTTGACCAAAAATTTTCCCTTTTGCCTTCAAATTTTCCCACAGGGTACAAACTCTAATGCATGGTGATGATAAAACTTATCTTAACACGTGCTGACCTCATCAGGATTAGATATCTATATATATATATACAGAGGTGATCCCATCAGCACGTGCTGATGTAAGTTACATCAGCAATATGCATTGGGGGTTGTACCCCTTGCATTGATTCAATGCACCTCACATCTCACTAATGCACAAGGTACAACTCCCAATGCAGGTTTTGATATAAGTTATATCAGCACGTGCTTACCTGATCATCATCCTATATATATATATATAATCTTTACTTTAAAAATTAAAGATCAAAAGAAGAATAAATAATAAAAATACCTAGGGCTAATCCTAAGACATCATTTTTATAGATGGTTGGCTTTTGGACATATTACTAACATTAGTCATATATAATCTTTACTTTAGAAATTACATATATATATATATATATATATATATATATATATATATATATAGATAGATACTTTAGAAATTAAAGATCAAAAGAAGAATAAATAATAAAAATACCTAGGGCTTATCCTAAGACTTCATTCCTATAGATGGTTGGATTTAGGACATATTACTAACATTAGTCACGCATTATTGTAATTTCTCACATAATGTGGTAACTTATTACATTATGTGGTAACTTACTCACATCAAAGATAATTTGGTTACACCTTGGGGTAATCCAATTACATGCAAGCAAATTTGGTTGGTCTTTTTTTTTTTTTTTTTTGATAAACAAGACTATATAAATTAAAGATCAAAAGGACCAAAACTTCCAACTCCTTCACCCCTGTCCGCAAACAAAACAAGGTCAGGCAGTGAGGTGATGTGGATGAAACCAAAGGTATTACAAAAAACAGCCCAACGGACAAGCTCATGGGCCGCACTATTAACTATCTTAGGAACCCGACAAATAACCCAAAGGGGTATAGATTCTAATAAAATTTTAGCATAAAAAATAAGAGACTAAATGGCCCATTGAGGGGAAGACTCCAATCCGCTAGATGATCCAAGTCACGTGTTATTGTGGTAACATATCGCATAATATAATAACGTGTTACATTATGTACGTTGTAACTTACAATGAAATATTATTGGTCATAATGTGGTAACACGTGACTCTCTCTGGCCACTTTGTCATTAAAAATAAATAATAAATAATAAATAAATTAAGAAAAAACAAACTAGTCACACCTTGGGTAACCCTATTACATGCATGCAAATTTAGGGTGGTCACATGTTATGGTACTTGGTTGGATTTTATGGTTATAGTGGTACCTCTTTTTTCTTTGTCCTTTTTTTTTTTTTTTTTTAAAGAAATATATTTTATAGAAGCAAACAATGATCTAAGTCCGCATAGATTTGGTTCCTAACACAACTTGGAACTTCCTTTATCTAGACTTGTACATGATTTAAATCACTAGTAAATCTGGCCAAACCATGGGCTACCGTATTGCTTGTTCTTCATCTCTGGATAAAAGTTACTGATGCAAACTAACATCTAACCGCTCATTGAATGTTTTTTCAATTATCAAATCCGTAGATAAAAAGTTGGCATAATTTGAATTTATAGCTATGATGACCCCCTTAAAATCTCCTTTAATAATCACCTTAAATAAGCCCAAATCCTTTGCAAAACCCATTACAAATCTTATGGCCAATGCTTCAACTATCTCAGTTGGGAAGTGACTTTCTATTCTTTTTGCCGTAGCTGCACCAGGTTGACCCTCAAAATCCCTAACAACTACACTTATTCCCACACTACCAATCTCAGTAAAAATGACACAACCAGCATTCAACTTGTAAACTCCTTCAATAGGCGGGACCCATAGGTTAGAGCCCTTATCCCTTTCCCCGACGTTACCCTCTAAAGCACTACTATATTCCGAAGCAATTTGCACGCACTCCAATAATTGGAACTTTTGATGATAACCATTCGCTTTTTCGCTTTGTTAGGCCCATCATTGCGCGTTTCCATTGATTTCTTCACCTTCTAAAAATTTGAGTACAAAAAAGGAGGACAGAGAGGACAAGGGCAAGAGGACAAAAATGAAGGAGACAAAAATGAAGGAGAGGTGGGTCGAAGGCTAGTTCCAACCATTAGGTGGATGGATTGGGAGTGGTTAATTGATGGATGTGGACACAAATTTATAAAACTAACCATTTATAGAAATTTCTCACTAACCATGTACTTAAAGTAGCTGATGCTCCTATATATGGGATTGACACTATACAAAACAACTACAAATTGAAATGAAAAGCAAAAAAGGAATATGGTTTGTAATATCTAAAAAAAAGGGGAAAATGCTATGTGTACTATCAAAATATAACATCTTGTGTAGTACTATGCGAATGGAATAGAACCCCTCAATTTATTTGATAGATCTCTTTTATTCTGCCATGGTTTGGGTGCTGCACAAGGTGCTTCGTATAGCATCATCCAAAAAAAAAGAAAAAGTAGCAAAATATAGAATTAATTATAAATAATTAACAAATTATTAATTTATTTATCTAATTAAATTTATTTTCACATTATGTATGTATCTGATTAAAATTTATGGCATAAAAATCAGATAAAAATGCAAGTAGTTTTGTTTTATTTACTATCATAATTGTCTTTTTTGCTTGAAAAAACAGAAAAATAAAGTGAACATGAATTTCAGGTAAGGATAACCTGTTACAGCCGATTTCCCTCTTAATTAAAAAATTAAAAGAGTCCATGCACCAATTACTTATCTGGTGGCTACTACTCTGTATGGAAACTAAAAAAATGAACTAGCTAGTAGTGATGGTGGGTAAAGCAAATGATAGGAGTTCGATAGGTTAAGGGTTCAAACTTCAAATCAATTACTTCAATAACTCACGTTAACATGTTTTATTTTATTTTGGGGCTTGTTTGGTTGTTCAATTCGAAATTAAACAATTCAAGAAGTTTTGTATAGTATTCAAGACATACTCCATCATCTTGAATTAACAAATTCAAGAAAATGGTAGTCATCATCACAAATAAGAGTGATAATTCAAAATAGCGGTAATTTATGAGTTCTTTAAAATTGAATCTACAACATCAATTATAGTAATAACTATAACATTTTAAAATATTCTAATTCAAGGTAATAGATTTATACCTTCAAACCTATGTAAATTTTTTTGAATTGTTTAATTTTGAACTGTTTAATTTTGAACTAGACAACCAAACATGCTGTTATTTTATTTTCTTTTTACTTTCTAGGCAATGGCACAATGGTTGCATGATTCACATGAAAAGTTTGTTGAATTCTCATAATTTTGATGTGCCCACCAGTCCAAAGGAGAAAACAAAAGAAAATCAAGTTGTTGGGTCAACTATTTGAAAGTTCCTTGTAATCCCAATTAGTTGAAGCTAAGCATCATTCTTTGTATAGTTAGGCGTGAATGTGTGATGGCTCTACTAATCAAGTGGTCTGGGAATCACTACCCAAAAATTGAAGTGACAACCAATTGCTTGTGATAACATCACTAAGCTCATTGAATAAACTAATGTTTTTTTTTTCTTTCTTTCCATTTTCAATTGGGCTTTCGAGTCACGATGGAAAGGACCTTTGTGGTCCCTTCATTGTTTTTTCTAAAAATCAGACAACCGTAATACCCTACGAAAATAGAGTAGAGTTCCTACCGTTCCAAACATAAATCTTTCAAGCATAGTACCTAACAATCCGTCAATTTCAGAAGGGATCCGCTTCTAGTCTTCGTTTAATAGACTTGCATCAGTTATTACCCAAAAAAATTAAATAATTAAATAAATAATTACATCAGAAAACACATGAATTTAGAAGGTTCCATTGATAGGGATCCACTCTCTTTGAAAGAGAAAAACTTCCATACAACTGTGACATGATTACATAATGTCATAAGCTAATGAAAACTAAGAAAAGTAAAATTGTTAGAATACTTTTTGATCCTATAATCTCATTTTGTTTGGCTCTCATTATTCCGTATGTAAAATCTTAGTTTATTTAATCACAATTGTATGGAAGTTCTGCTCCACTTGAAGCTTTAGTACTGAGATAGATGCCTTTGGTCCTCCCTTACCACTAAAAATAATAATAATAAGAATAATAATAATAATAATCATAATTGGGGATGTGGGGGTGAAAACAAGTTGAGAGTAGTATTATTGACTTCGGGAATTCTTTTAGGCGCTATGAATGGAGGTCCAATAGTATCACCCACTTGCATCAGCTATCATGGGTGGAGCCACACGGACCAAGGGGGTCCGCCGGCCGTCCTCAAAGATTTTTGTTTTTGATTTCACACATATTTTATTTTTGTTTTCGATTTTACACCAATATTTTAATGCAAATCATATATTTGGCCTTTCTCAAAGTTCTTTTTTTATCAGCTTATTTTATATATTGGATGGGTCTTTCTTTCTTTTAGTTTCTTGACTTCTCTCATTTAATAATTCCTTTTGTTAGTTCTCATTTGTAGGTTAGGATTAGACTTGTCAATAGATCAGATTTTGATCCGAATCCAATTTGAATCCAATCCGATAATTAGGATATGGAGAGAAGTAAAATGCATTAATTCATTAATAATCTGAATCTGATAATTAATCTGTTAGTTGACAAATCAAATATGGATATTGCCTAATCCGATCCAATAAAATCTGATCAAATGAATTAATTAATAATATATTAGATTATATATTTTATTAATTGTTAGTTTTACCACATAATCTATGATTCTTATAAATATTATATAGTAAAACTTTTGAAATTTATTTTCAAATTAAAAATATGTTTCGTACGATTATACAAATTCTAAAAAGTTCTGCTTTTTTCCCCCTAAAATTCATGCTAGTTTTTTGTTAGTTGTACATTTTGTAAGATTGTCAGATCGAATTAGATTTTCAAATTGGACATCTAAAGTAACAAATTTGGATATGGATTTATATTTTATTGCTTTGTCGGATTATCAGATCAGATTGGATCGAAGCTCTTTCTTATCAGATCAGATTCAAATATACCTTGATCTGGTCCCAATCCGAGTCATTGATAGGTTTAGTTAGTATAAGATAGATAACACAGTTTTTAAATAATTCTTAAGTCGATTGGATGTTGCTAGATCCAAGGTGTCTAAAAAAATTTTAAGCGACAAAATAACTACCGTAATAGTGAGACCATTAGATTTAGCAGTATCTAACGACTTAAAAAATGCGTAAAAATTTGGAAGAAAAAATTGTGTGACTTAATCATGATCCTAAGATTTTTCTTTTCTTTTGTTATTATTTGGTATTTTGCATCAAGATAAAATTCCAAAAGTCAACTAAAGTTTGGCCACATGTGTAAAATACATTTACACCCCCTGTGTTTACTGACTATTACATTGACACCCCTTATCCTTTCTGAAAATACACTACCTTCCCTTACTTTGGAAAATAATCTACACTTTCCCCCATCTATTAACTAGCCGTTAGGAGACGTTAATGTTGGTTGCTGACATCATGTAAAAATAGGCTAAAAATACCCATTTTAGCCTTAGTGAAGCCAAAACAATGGCGTTTGGCATGGTCGACATCGTGGGTGCAGAGGGAGGGTGGGTGGGATAGGGGTTTGCTATCGGAGCACCCCATAACCAGATCTGCTCCATGAACAAAAAGCCCCAAGGCAACCACGAACTCCTCCATAGCAGCAATCCATGTCTCCATCTCAAAACCCATACTCGAATTCCTATTTCCCAACAAAACTAGTAAAAGAAACAAATAGGGGGAAAAAAAAAACGATGAAGAATGTCGGTGGGAGAGCTCGATCGAGGGAGGGCTAAAGTGTCGTGGAAGGAGGGCTAAACCCTACTTGCATAGAGACGAAGTCATGGCCCTGCTCTCAACTAGGGAGACATCATGGGTGCAGAGGGAGCTAGGGTGGGATAGGGGGTTTTCGGTGGGTACGATCCATGGGTTTCCAGTATAGGCAAAAAAAAAAAAAGAAGCAAACCAAAAGGGGAAAAAAAACAGAGAAAGGGAGGATAAGGAAGAAGATGCAACAATAAAAAAAAATAAAATCCATGCATTAAAGACTCCATTTTTTCCGGCTAGCTTTTTTTGTTCAAACCCATCCCCATCGATTCCCTCTCCATGAACCTTCTCGTCACTAACCGCCATCAACATCACCATCTCTCAAAGTTTCGCAACCCTTCACCTTTTGTCACCCTCCCTCGACACCAAACCCAAACCCAAACCCATTTTCTGAGAAAAACCCATTTTTTTTATTTATAATAACCTAGATTTTTTCCCCCTAATTTCCACACAATGCTCCAAGGAGTATACATCTAAGAAATCGTGGAGATTCTCAAGTTTGATGGGGCCTCATCTACGTTTAGAGGAGGGGACGGCGACAGGTGACGGGCTTACCAATGCAGGCTATGGCCGCTATTCGAAGGGCTTACCAGTGCACCGTGCTTCGTGGAGGGCTGCAGCAAAGGGTTTGCTGGCAGTGGGGTTTGCTGTGGCGGTGACAGGTCACCAATGGTGAATGGGGTTTGCTAGCAATGGGAGGCATTGTGTGAAGGTTTGGAGGAAAAAAAAAAGAAGAAAGAAAAGGAAAACAGAGAGGAGATAGAGAAAAAGAGAAGAGAAGAGTAAAGAAGATGAAAGAGATGGGCAGCTGGGGAGAGAGAGAGAGCAAAAACACAAAATGACGTTGTTTCAAAAGAAGGGCAATTTGGTCTTTTTGCATTTCTGTTAATCACGTTAAGGTTGGAGTTCTGACAAGGAGAGGGCAGTGTATTTTCAGAAAGTATTAGGGGGTCAGTGTAATAGTCAATAAACACAGAGGTGTAAATGTATTTTACCCAAAATAAAAAATAAAAACTAATATGATAAACACATGAATTGATCGAGGGGGTTCCACAATGTCCAATGCTATCATCACACAACGGACATTCCACATGACAGAAGTGCACAGAATGCTCAGTTTTTTTCTTTTGATTTGATAACTGCTTCATAAAGAGAACATAAAAAGATATTTTCAGAATCGGGTCCCCATTGATATGACTAGTCTTTATGGGACAACAAAAAGACATAATTTTCCTAAATTGATTTTTTAGTGTTAATGTTACTATCTAAACTGGAAAACTCTACGCTCTGCTAGTAGCATCTCCCATCTTCTCTGAAGATCTTCTTCTCCGTCCAGGAGCTTCCTATTGGCCCCAAGGGTTTAATCCCTCATTGTTTTGATGATTAACAAAGTTTAGATGTTTTGATTTGTAT
Source organism: Liquidambar formosana (assembly GCA_039720395.1). Taxonomy (NCBI): domain Eukaryota; kingdom Viridiplantae; phylum Streptophyta; class Magnoliopsida; order Saxifragales; family Altingiaceae; genus Liquidambar; species Liquidambar formosana. Next base: position 109,159 of record JBBPBK010000197.1, on the reverse strand, counting down.
CTAATGACAAGTGAAATTCTTGATGAGACAGGTATTATAATGTACACTTCACAAAATGGCTCAAATGGAATCATAAAGCAAACTGTACAGCTTATGTCACAAGAACAATCTTAGGGAACCTCAAAACTATATCATTCAACTTAGAGTTATGAATGTTTTAGGATCATTGTGTAAGATTGATCCATCATATGCTCACTTAGGTTTCCAAGGTCTTTATAAAGTAGTAAAATTATTTTAAAAGACACAAAAGGTTTTGGGTCAAAAACTGTCAAATTAGTGGACTTCTTTTGTAAAATATGTTTTTCCTATAAACAAGAACTTTCAAACGACCAAATGGTCTTTTCAATCGACCAAAAGTTTTTAGACGACCAAAGTGCCATCTCAGACGACCAAAATAATTCCAAGCTTGATTTTCAAGTCTTTCATCCTTCTAGAATTTTCAGTTAACCAAAATCTCGTTTTTAGATGACCAAAATGCCATTTCAGTTGACCAAAAGGTCATTTCAAACGACCAACTTATCTGAGGCATTTCATTTGGAAAAAGTTATTCTAGAATTTTCAGTCGACCAAAATCTCGTTTTCAGATGACCAAAATGCCATTTCAGTCGACTAAAAGGTCATTTCAAACGACCAACTTATCTGAGGCATTTCATCTGGAAAATGTCCTTCTAGGAATTTTCAGTCGACCAAAATCTCATTTTCAGACGACCAAAATGCCATTTCAGTCGACCAAAAAGTCTTTTCAAATGACCAACTTATCTGAGGCATTTCTTTATGTCCTCTAGAATTTTCAGTTGACCAAAACCTACTTTCAGTCGATCAAGTCCTTCGGGAAAAACATAACAGCTAGTTTTTAAATAGCCATTTGAAGCATTTAATGCTTCCCAACTACTTTTCCAGACATTTAATGCTCTAGAACGGTCATATTGGAGCCAAGGGCTATAAAAGCAACACTTGAACTCATTTATGATAAATTGATTGAGATAAAACAACAACATTTATTGTTAAATTCATCAAAACCCTAGAAATCTCAAGTGAGCATTCAATGTGATCAATATTTAGCTAAGTGAGCTTGTAAATCAGTGTTTATCTACTCTTGAGGAGAGTTTATTATCCATAAACAATCATCAAATCATCTTTTATTAAAGGGTTTTGGAAACCCTAACTTTGAAGCTCTTGAAGAGGGTTTTGTACAAGTGTTTGGTGTAATACTCTGAATATTTATTAATTTATTTTATGTGTATATTTGGTGAAATTATACACAAGGTGATAAATTGAAATATTTTATATTGAAAATGAAGATGAGGTCAATTGGATATTGGGAGACATTGAATTAAATATATTTGTATAGAGAAAGATGATTAAATTGTGAGATATATATATATATATATAGGTGAAGCAAGAAAAGGACAAAAGAAGAAAAGAATTGGGAAGGAAGAGAGCACGTGAATAGAAGAAAAGAAAGAAGAAAGAAGGAAAAGTCAAAAGAAGAGATAAAGAAGGAAGAAAATGGTGTGTGAATAGAAGAAAAGAAAAAAAAAAGAAAGAAGATGGCAGGAGAGGACGTACGGGTGGAAGAAAGAAAAGAAGAAAAGATAAGGAAGAGAGAGGAAAGGAGAGGAGGACGGGAGAAGAGAAGGAAATAAATAGAGAAATAGAGAAGGAAAGAAATAAAAAGAGAAGGAGAAAGAGGAAGGGAGAAGCCGAGAGAGGCAGTGGGCAGATGGTCCACCGGTCGGAGCATGGAAAGCTCCAATCTGACTTTTGTTAGTATGGATTTTTATATTTCTTGAGTTGATCTACAGTCTGCAGTTGTGGTTATTTATTTTGTTCACTCATTTTTGAGGTAGGGAGTTTAATTCTTGTACGGTGAATAATGATTATTTTGAGACATATGTTAAGATTTGATTTATGCAATATGATAATTATTGATGGTGATATATTTGAGGTTTATGATGGTTAATTTCATTGACAGTTTGATTATATTTGAGGTTTATGATTTGGAGTTCATATTATTTGATTTATATATTATTTTGAATATATAAATGCTTGCATGTGATTTTTGAAACATTATTTATTGTATAGGAATTAGATTTCCTACTGGGCAGTTGTTCGCTCACCTCAATATATTTTCAGGTGATAATTGTTGGAGGCACGTAGTAGAATTGGGGTTCAAGATTTGGAGAAATTATCGCATACATTTATTTTTATTTAAAGCCGATGTAATTTTATTTATTTGGTTGGCCAATGTATATTGATGATGATTTTTGGGTTAACCATCGCTACCCGCAGCTGCGCAATACTCTGTATTTTCAAATGGAATGTATTTTTGAAAAGGTTTATTTGTACGGAGCTCATAAAAAAAAAAAAAAAAAATTGCACTGTGTTTACTTTATAAATTTTGGGGCGTTACATTTGAAGAAAAACACTTGTGGTTGTGTAAAGGTTTGGTCTTCACCTTGGAAGAAGATTAAGATAGTGGATTTGAATCCTCAAGCGAGCTCTTGAGGCAAGGATGTAGGCAGGGAGCCGAACCTCATTAAAATCGTTTGCATTCTCTCTCTTTCTATATATCCTTATTATTGCATACTTGTAATATTATTTATTCTCGCAATAATATGATTTTTTATTTGCTAATTAGAATTTTATTTAGATATAAACCCTATTCACCCCTTCTCTAGGGTTGAATACTTGGGACTACAATTGGTATCAGAGTCTAACCTCTTGTATTTGACATATTTGTCATACGAGGTATGATATGGCCAACTATAGTGGTAGCAGATTTACCGAAGGACAATCGGCAAATAGACCACCTCTCTTTAATGGAGATGCCTCCCTATATAATTTCTGAAAAATTAGAATGCAAATTTTTATTCAATCCACTAGTTATGAGTTATGGAATATAACCACCAATGGATCTTTAGTTCCTTCCAAAAATGTGGATGGAGTGGCTATTCCTAAAGAACTTGAGGAATATACTAGTGCTGACCATAAAGCCTTAGAATTAAATTCCAAGGCCATAAACTTGTTATATGGTGCCTTGACTAATGATGAGTTTAATAAAATCTATAGGTGCAAAAGAACCAAGAGATTTGGGATACCTTAGAGGTTACCTATGAAGGAACCGCCCAAGTTAAAGAAGCTAAGATGAATATCCTTGTATGTGAATATGAAATGTTCAAAATGAAAAAAGATGAATTTATTAGAGATATGTTTGCTAGATTTAATGCTATTATTAATCCTTTGAATTCTCTTGGAAAGATCTACACTAACTCCGAATTGGTGAGAAAAATTCTTAGGAGTTTGCCTAAGCAATAGGATGTCCTCACCACTACTCTACTTCAATCAAAGGAGCTATCAACAATAACTTTGAGTTATCTTGACGGTAACCTAGTCACACAAGAACTCGCATTCAAAACTCGTGAAATTAATAAAGGCAAGAGTTCCAAAAACATTACTCTCAAAGCTTCAAATGATGAGGAAGAACATCAAAGTGAAGAATGTGAGAATGATGATGATGAGGACATGGCATTCATCTCCCACAAACACAAGAAGTTCTTTGCTAGAAGAAACAGTCAAGGGAGAAGAGGCAACAAGGGTGATTTTTCTAAAAGAGCTCCAAATAGAGGAGAATCATCTAATAGAGAATCTCAAGTGTGCTTTGAATGCAAGAAACCCGGACACATTAAGATGTATTGTCCTCAACTCAACAACAATACCAACAACAACAACAATAGAGACAATAGGAGGTTCAAGAAGAAAGCTTTCACCATCACTTGGGATAATGAAGCAAATAGTGATGAAGATGAAGAGGATACATCTTGTGATCAATAAGTTACAAACTTTTGTCTCATGGCAAAAGAGGATGAGGTAATAGATTCTAACTCAAATGATATTGATGATCCTCCTATTTATAATGAATTGCAAGATACCCTTGAAGATACCTTTGTTGAACTAAAGAAAATTACTCATAAAAACATTGATTTGAAAAAGACCATTATTTCTCTTACGGAAGAAATAAATGTTTTGAAAAGTGAGAATATTAGTTTGAAAAACAAAGTAGAGCAAGTTTCTATCTAGCCACCTCCTTCTATCTTACAATCTACTCTTGAAAGTGAAAATTCTTCATTAAAAGAGAAGATTAAAGACTTAATAAATGCCTTAGCTAAGTTCACCTATGGAAGGGATAACTTAGATAAGATATTGACAAATCAAAGATGGTGTTTTGACAAGGCTGGAATTGGTTACCAAGAACACATTAAAAAAAATTCCTATATCAATTTCTTTCCAAAAGCTTCTAACACACCCAAAGTCTCATGTACCCATTGTAATAAGGAAGGACATAATTATTATTCTTGTAACATGAGAAGGAGACCTAAAAGTCATCCTAAGAAGGTGTGGGTGGTGAAAGGAACTTCCCCTCCTATGGCTAACACTTTTGGACCCAAGAAAGTATGGGTACCAAAGAAAGTTACTTGAAGTGGTTGTGTAAGTATACTTGAAGCCTTCAAACAATGAAAAGTGGTTTCTTGATAGTGGATGTTCAAGGCACATGACCGGAGATAAATCAAAGTTCATCTCCTTGAAGACCAAGGATGGCGGCTTCGTGACATTTGGAGACAATGCTAAAGGAAAGATAATTGGTATTGGCATGGTGGGTAAGAATTCCTCTCTTTGCATTGAAAATATTTTATTAGTTTATAGTTTAAAGCATAATCTTCTTAACATTAGTTAATTATGTGATAAAAGCTATAGAGTTACTTTTAAATCAAATAAATGCATAATTGAAGATGATGATAAGACCTTATTTGTTGCATATAGGATTGGTAACATCTATACTATAGAGTTTGAAGAAATCGTATTACAAAATGTACATTGCTTCTTCGCTTTAAATGAAAATCATTGGTTGTGGCATAGGAGACTTGGACATGCTAGTATGAATTTAATTTCAAAACTTTCAAGGCATGATCTTGTGAGAGGTTCACTAAAAGCTAAGTTTACAAAAGATAGAGTTTGTAGCTCATGCCAATTTGGCAAACAAACCCAATCTTCTTTTAAACCAAAAGCTCATATTTCCACAATAAGACCTTTGCAACTTATTCATATAGGACTTATTTGGACCTATTGCCATTGCAAGTCTTGGGGGAAAGCATTATGCATTTGTTATTGTTGATGACTACTTTAAATATAAATGGGTGTTCTTCCTTGCATATAAAGATGAGACTTATGCTACATTTGTGACATATTGTAGAAGAGTCCAAAATGAGAAAGGCTACACTATTACATATGTTAGAAGTGATAGGGGGAGTGAATTTGTCAATAAAGATATTGAACAATATTGTGATGAGAATGGCTTTGGTCACAATCTCTCTACTCCAAGAACTTCCCAACAAAATGGTGTGGTTGAAAGAAAGAATAAAACACTTGAAGAAAGGTCTAGAACCATACTTAATGAACATTCATTACCTAAATATTTTTAGGCCAATGCCGTAAATATCTCATGCTATGTAATGAATAGAGTGCTATTAAGATCTAAGATTGGTAAGACTCCTTATGAATTATGGAATAATAAGAAACCTAACATAGGTTACTTTAAATTCTTTGGTTGCAAATGCTTTATATTGAATGATAGAGATAAACTTTCTAAATTTGATTCTAAATCCGATGAAGGCATATTTTTTAGCTATTCTACTAGAAGTAAGGCATATAGAGTTTTCAATAAAAGAACTTTAATCGTACAAGAATCTATGCATCTTGTTTTTGATGAGTCTAACCCCCTTGCCACAAGGAGAAATGTAGATGATGATGATGATGTAGGTATAGGATTTACAAGAACAAGTAATTGAGAACTTAAAACTCAATGACAATCATGAACCAAAAGACAAAGATAATGAAAAGATTGAAGATGAAGTCATTGAAGCAAAGAAACCGGAAGAAGAAGAAATTGAAGAAGCTCCAATCCAACCGGACGTCACCAAGACTTGGAAATTTGTGAGGAATCATCCTAAAGATCAAATCTTAGGTGAACCCTCACGTGGGGTAAGAACTCGTTCTTCCATGGGAAATATTTGTGATCATCTTGCATTTTTATCTCAAATTGAACCTAAGACTATATATAAAGCAGAAAATGATGAATCTTGGATACTAGTTATGCAAGAGGAGCTTAACCAATTTGAGAGGAATAAGGTTTGGACCATGGTTCCTAAACCACATGACCATGGTATAATAGGCACTAAGTGGATCTATAGAAATAAGAAAGATGAGTTGAGTACCATTGTAAGAAACAAGGCAAAATTAGTTGCCCAAGGTTTCAATCAATAAGAAGGTATTGATTATAATGAGACTTATGAACCGGTTGCTAGACTTGAAGCTATTAGGATGCTACTTGTATTTGCATGCCATAAAAATTTTAAACTCTTTCAAATGAATGTAAAAAGTGCTTTCTTAAACGGTGTTATCGAAGAGGAAGTTTATGTTGAATAACCTCCCAAATTTGAAAGTCATGAATTTCCAAACCATGTGTTTAAATTGACAAAAGCTTTATATGGTTTAAATAAGCACCTAGAGCTTGGTATGAAAGACTTAGTGGATTCTTCCTTAAAAATGGTTTTAAAAGAGAAAAACTTGACACTACTCTTTTTATTAAAATCATTAATGAGGACATACTTATAATTCAAATATATGTTGATGATATTATATTTGGTTTTACTAATGAAAGTTTATGTGTGGATTTTGTTAAAGTCATGCAAGAAGAGTTTGAAATGAGCATGATGGGTGAGCTTAACCTCTTCCTTGGATTACAAATCAAGCAAACAAAGGAAGGGACTTTTCTAAATCTATCCAAATATGTTAAAGACCTCCTTAAGAAGTATAGATTGGAAGATGGAAGAAACTTTGGCACACCTATGAGCACCTCCATCAAACTTGAAAAGGATGAGAAAAGTAAATCCCTGGATCAAAAGAAATACCGACGTATGATTGGTAGTTTATTTTATCTCACCACTAGTAGACCGAATATCATGTATAGCGTATGTTTATGCGTTATATTTCAATTATGTCCTAAAGAATCTCACATGCTTACCGTTAAACACATTTAAATATCGTAGTGGCACGATAAATCTTGGCATATGGTATCCTAAATTCACATCTTTTGATATGCTTAGTTACTTCGATGCAAACTTTGCCAGATGCAAAGAAGATCGCAAAAGCACAGGTGGGAGTTGTCATTTTCTTGGACATTCCCTAGTTTCTTGGTTTAGCAAGAAACAAACTTCAGTTGCTCTTTCTATAGCTAAAGCTGAATATTTGGCAGCCGAAAGTTGTTATGCACAAGTGTTGTATATGAAACAACAACTTGAGAACTTTGGACTTCATTATGATTATATACCTATAAAATGTGATAATACAAGTGCGATCAATCTAACTAAGAAACCTATATAGCATTCACGCACCAAACACATTGAAATTAGGCATCATTTCATAAGAGATCACGTTCAAAGAGGAGATGTGGATATTGACTTCATTGGTATCGAGCACCAATTGGCAGACATTTTCACAAAACCTCTTCGAGAAGATAGGTTTAATTTCATAAAACATGAATTGGGTATGTGTTTGAGTGATGATCTCTCTGTTTGAGGCTTATAAGTTATGATGTATGCATTTTGAACCTTTATGTAATCTAAAAACTTTTTCTGCATTTTTGGGCATTCAGTCATCCGAAAAGACATTTCATTTGTCTGAAAGTGCATTTTAGATGACCGAAATATATTTCAGTCGTCTGAAAGGGAAAATAGGTTCCAAAGAACCCCCCTCAGACCTTCCTCTGCTCCACTTGAAGACCAACCAGCTTCCTAACTCTTTTTGCTAATGACAAAGGGGGAGAGAGATTTGAATGGATGTTTTATTGCTGAATATTGGAAATATTTTTTGAAATGGGGACAATGTAGTTTATGGATATTAGATATTTTGATCTAATGATAATTAAGGGATATTTTGTGATATATGACTATTTTATTGTCTATTATGCATATTTATGAAATCTATCATCAATCACTTGCACTTTGTGAGTGAAATCTGCTCATGCATTTTCAGTAAAATGATATATTCAATATATGCATGTGTTTAGGGGGAGTTTTACTTCTCTTTCATTCCTTTGCAAAACATCATTGGTTTTTCATCATAAAAAAGGAGGAGATTGTTGGCCCCAAAGGCTCAATCCCTCATTGTTTTGATGATTAACAAAGTTTAGATGTTTTGATTTGTATCTAATGACAAGTGAAGTTCTTGATGAAACAGGTATTATAATGTACACTTCATAAAATGGTTCAAATGGAATCACAAAGCAGATTGTACAGCTCATGTCACAAGAACAATCTTATGGAACCTCAAAGCTACATCATTTAACTTAGATTTATGAATATTTTAGGATCATTGTGTAAGATTGATCCATTATATGCTCACTTAGGTTTCCAAGGTCTTTATAAAGTAGCAAAACTATTTTAAAAGACATAAAAGGTTTTTGATCAGAAACTGTCAAGTTAGTGGACTTCTTTTATAAAATATGTTTTTCCTGTAAACAGGAACTTTCAGACGACCAAATGGTCTTTTCAGTCGACCAAAAGTTTTTAGGTGACCAAAGTGCCATCTTAGACGATCAAAAAAATTTCAGGCTTAATTTTTAAGTCTTTCATCCCTTCTAGAATTTTCAGTTAACCAAAATCTCGTTTTCAGACGACCAAAATGCCATTTCAGTCAACCAAAAAGTTATTTCAAATAACCAACTTATTTGAGGTATTTCATTTGGAAAAAGTCATTTTAGAATTTTTAGTCAACCAAAATCTCGTTTTTAGACGACCAAAATGCCCTTTCAGTCGACTAAAATGTCATTTCAGACGACCAACTTATCTGAGGCATTTCATTTAGAAAATGTCCTTTTGGAATTTTCAGTCGATTAAAATCTCGTTTTCAGACAACAAAAATGCCATTTCAGTCAACCAAAAGGCCTTTTTAGATGACCAACTTATCTGAGGCATTATTTTATGTCTTCTAGAATTTTCAGTCAACCAAAACCTACTTTTAGTCGACCAAGTCTTTCAAGAAAAACATAACGGCTAGTTTTTAAACAGCCATTTGAAGCATTGAATGCTTCCCAACAACTTTTTCCGGCATTTAATGCTCTAGAATGGTCATATTGGAGCTAAGGGCTATAAAAGCAACACTTTAACTCATTTATGATAAATTGATTGAGATAAAACAACAACATTCATTGTTATCTTCATAAAGACCCTAGAAATCTCAAGTGAGCATTTATTGTGATCAATATTTAGCTGAGTGAGCTTGTAAATCAGTGTTTATCTACTCTTGGGGAGAGTTTATTGTACACAAACAATCATCAAATCATCTTGTATTAAAGGGTTGTGGAAACCCTAACTTTGAAGCTCTTGAAGAAGGCTTTGTGCAAGTGTTTGGGGAAGAACACTTGTGGCTGTATAAAAGTTTGGTCTTCACCTTAGAAGAAGATTGAGATAGTGGATTTGAATCCTCAAGCGAGCTCTTGAGGCGAGGACATAGGCGGAGAGTCGAACCTCGTTAAAATCGTTTACATTCTCTCTCTCTCTCTCTCTCTCTATCTCTATATCTCCTTATTATTGCATACTTGCGATATTATTTATTCTTGCAATAATCTGATTTTTTATTTGCTAATTAGAATTTTATTTGGCTATAAACCCTATTCACCCCCCCTCTAGGGTTGTATACTTGGGACTACACTTCCTTACCCCTTTTCCCTTCCCAATACCTCCCCTATTTATTTTTTTACAACCCCTATTTATTTCTACCCTAGTTGTTTGGTAACTATTACTACTTGTGTTTCCTAACCATCTTCTTATTTTTTAGCTCTTCTGTTCTTTATCATGATTAGCTCCACAAATGACATATCTCAACTTGTTTCCTAAACTACTAAGCTTAATTGTTCGTGGATTCCCTTTCCCTTGACTCTGACGATGCCTCTGCTTCTCGCACCACAAGTTTATCTCTCGTGGGTAAATTGGTTGTGGACTACCTCATCAACCTCGAAGCAGTCAAAGCTATTTTATACAAAGCTTGGCATGTCCATGATGATTTCCACACCACTCTCCTTGCACCAAATACCTTCCTCTTTGGCTTTCCAAACCCCACAAACAGCAACCGCATTTTTGGATCTGGTCCTTGGTCAGTGATGGGTACCCATTTGGTCCTCAAGTTGTAATCCCCCAATCTCGTCCTTGATGAGATTGATTTCTCATGCTTTGTTTTTTGGTTACAGATCCATGGATTACTGTAATACCCGTAATTTTTAAATAGGGTATTAAGGGTTTAATCTATGGTTAACATAGTTAATCCCATGATTTGTTAGATGACTTCATGATTGGGTAATGTATGTGATGATGATGTGTGTGTGTGTGTGTTTGATGCTTGTTTTTGTGCATCGAGTACCATTCGGGTGCATTTAGCCTTATTTGCAACTTGAGGGTTTAAGCTGCTGAAATTTGGCTAAGTGTTGGGGAAAAATGAATTTTCGTAAATCTTAGTTTTGAAATATAATTTTTGGCGGTAATGGAAGTTTATAATATTATAAGACATTGGTGATTTTATGGGATTTTATTAGCATGTTTGGATTGGGTTCCACACATGTTTGTTTTAGGAAAATCTGTCGGGAGACGGATTTTGTACTAAAACTAGAAAATGAGATTTTGATATATTAGGTATTTGATTTTTTTGATATTTTATTTGGATTCAAATGGGGGGTTGTTTGCTTATTTTCATTAAATAACTTAAAATAAAAGGAAGAATAAAAGAATGGAGAAGATTTACTTAAATGTTTTTAATAAATAAGGCAGTGTATGTGCTGAAGTGGATGTAGTTGACTACAAGTGCTATGTAGTCGACTGCAAGTCATGATGTAGTCGACTAAATCTTTCATGTAGTCGACTAAATGGGTCATTTTAGCATTTTGGAATGTTTAGTCGACTACACATTGCATGTAGTCAACTATATCACTCGGATTTGGCCAAAATCCATGTTTTTAAGTGGTGAAATGACGCATATGCTCCCACCCCTTTATATATACCTTTAAGCCTGACCTTGGGGGGGCTTTAGATTTGGTTTTTGGCTTGGGAGAGAGCTAGAGAGAGAGAGAGGACGTGAAGGAGAGAATGGGTGTTTGGATGAGTTTCTTTCCTCAATTTACATGGGGTTTTTGCATTTTTGGGTACTTTCTCTCCATTTCCAGCTAGGGTTCACTCTTGGATAGCATAGTGGAGCTTCATTCATGGCATTTGGAATTAGGGTTTCTTGTTTGGGCTCATACATATGTTCTTAGAGCTTGCTCTTGGTGGGTTGAGCTTGGATTTCGTGGGATTGGGCATGGATGTTCATCCTCACCAATTCCTTTGCATTTTAGAGGTATTTTCTCACACTTAAGGGTTAGAGTTTGTATTCTTTTGAGGGTTTATCATCTCATTCTTACATTTATGGGTTTATATATGCATATGGTGATATTTGATGGTGATTTGGAGTTGGAACCTCCATTATCCTCATCAACCAAGGCATTTGGGAGCTAGGGCTTGGATTGGAAGCTTGCATGTGCATGCTAGGGCTTGGTTTGCACACCCACAACACGCAAGGATGCATTTTCCACACATTTGGTTAAGGTAGGTGCAATTTACATAGGTTTAAACTATTGACATGATAATATGGTATATATTATCATAGTATTTGGTATTCTTGGGCCTAGAATATGTATATAAATGATGTGTGGAATAAATCTTGGAATAAGATTATGTGTATTCAATAACATAAATGGGATATTATGTTTATTTATGAGCTTGGGTTATTTTATACATTTATGGAATAGAGATGTATGGATTTTATGGTTAATTTCTATATTAATTGATGTTTTTGATTATGATTTCAAGGCTATAATCATAATGAGAGTTTATGTTGTTTATCATAATTTTGAGTATAATTATGATGTTATTTGATTATGGGTTATATCTTGAAGATGATTTTGGTTAAAAAATCATTTTATGGTTTATTGCATTGCATGTTGGCCATAATCATGCATTAAATGGACTTAATGAATACTGGGTAAAAGTATTGCATAAAAAGGGGTCATTGGAATTAGACTACTTGCAGTCAATGGGACTTTGAGGTGTTTTTCATTCCCTTGGTCCTGGGGTACTTTCTGGTTCCAGGTAGGAACCCTTGTGTTCCCGAATCAGAGGCTACTTTCCGGTTCCAGGTAGGAACCCTTGTGTTGTCCTCTTGGAGGTTGGGTTTAAATCCTCCGTTTCCGCGCGAAGACTCCTGCGGGAGTGGTTGGTAATTAATGGAATTATTGTAAATTGGACATGAGTCACATGCATTTGGTATCATGCATTATTTATTTTAAGTTATGGATTATAACTTATTTCGGATTTGTCATATACTTGGTTAGTATATACGATTTTAAATGATATAATTGGTTTTAATTATATCATTGCTTTAGTTTACTATGTTAAATTGTATCTACTGAGTCATCAGACTCACGCCTATTATTTTAAATGTTTTTCAGTATTACAGGATATGAAGTTTATGCGGAGGCACGCTTACTTGGGATTTATTAATGTATTTTCATCGGGAGAATATGTATTTCATTAATGTATTTGTAAATCTAATCAGGATGTTATTATTTAATGTCGTATGTATATGGAATGCGATGCATGGGATGGTACCACTTTCATGGATGACAGGAAATTTTATGTATGGATTTTTCTAACAGGTTTTATGATGGTATGTCCTATCTACGGATGGGTCATGCTCGAAAAAGGAGAAAATTTGCAAAATGATTGAGATGACATGTGTCATCCACGTTTCTATCAAAGGATTTATTAAACAAAGCTTGTTTTATTACTATTGATCACGGCTTAATTAATTTGGGTCGTGACAATTACCCCCTAACCGTATTACCCTTGCCAATGCTTCAAAGTTAGGAGCATTAGCAGGTACTTTCATTGAGGCTAACCCTCACTCCACCAATGTTATCTCATAGAACAACTTTCTAAGGATCAAAGTAGCCATGTTAGTGATGAAACCCCTTAAAGCTGGCTTCATGTTAAAAAGGTACCCTCGTCCAGATGCTTGGATCTAATTCAAGTACAAATGCCTCTCTGAATTTTGCTACATATATGACAAGCTTAGTCACTATAAGAAGAACTGCCCCTCTAATGCCTCACCTCCCAAAGCCTTTAGGCCTTGGCTAAGAGCTGATTTTACCGGTCGTGCCAACAATACTCTGGCCTCTTCCCCTTAGAAGAAATCTCCCTACACTCTACCTTCTACGGTGGCATGTGATACCCTTCCAGTGGACATTGTCAATACCTAGCTTACTACTCCCTCTACTCTAACTTTGAATAAAACCCTACTACCCACTACTCCCAAGGCCATCCCTTATCAGTCTGCCTTGCTGTCTACCTCCCAGCACCTTCCTTTACTACTCAGAGATCTCAACACAACCCCTCCTCCAATGGGCCCCACGCCTACTATTCCAATAACTGTCACCACTCACAATCCAACTCCTTCTCAACCAAATCCCCAACCATTTGAACCAAAGCTTTTAATGCCCAATAACTACTCGACATCTCAAGACCTAAAATATACATCCCTGTCCTCTGACATTAACAGCTCCATGTCTGATAAGTCTACTCTCTTTTAAAAAAGGAAATCTAATACTAATCCCACCTCCAACTCCCTATGGAAGAAACCTAAAACCCTTACTTCTCTACCTCTCAAACCATCCCACCCTTTTGACCATCATTTTGCTCCTCTTTTACATCATAAGAAGCTACGACTGAAAAAAATTGGCTAGACTTCTGGGAAATAGCTTTGAACCTCCTTTAATGGTGATTGGAGCTTTCCACCCTGACTCTCTTGGTTCTCCTACTTTACTAGCATTTGTTATTGTTACTGATTTGATATCTTCTCTCTCAACGGCTGAGGCGGCGGGCTAGAACAAGCCCTTACCCATAGAATGATTGTTCTTTGTTTGGAATTGTCGTGGCCTTGCCCGAGTTTCGGCGATCCGCTTTCTTCGGGCACTAATTCGAGATTTTCATCCTGATATCCTCTTTCTTTCTGAAACTAAAACAAATGATCCTAAAGTCGAGCACTCTCTGTCCTCTTTCGGCTACCACAACTTTACCTCAGTCCCTCCCATCAACTTTGCTGGAGATCTTTGCCTCTACTGGCGTAACGAGATTGAGATTGAACTTAATCTCTCTAATAGTTCTTTTATTAATGCTCTGGTATTTTCTGATCCCCTTCCCAACCATAGATGTTGACTTTTGTTTATGGCCCTCCCTACTAGCAATGTAGATGGGGCTTTCTCGATAATCTTGACCTTCTGGCAAACTCTTTTGCAGGTCCTTGGTTGTGTATGTGTGATTTCAATTGCCTGCTCTCTTAAGATGATAAGATAGGTGGAAGACCTTTTGCAAGTTCTTCTTCAGGAGGTCTTAATACCATCATGAATAGTAATGCTCTTGTGGATTTGGGGTTCTCTGGTCACCCCTTTACTTAGAATAACAAACGTGAGTCCTCTGGTAACATTCAAGAGTGACTGGATAGAGGGATTGCAAATTTAGATTAGAGATCCCTTTTTCCACTTGCCTATATCACCCACATCCCTGTTATAGCCTCTGACCACTGCCCCATCATCCTTAACACCTTAGATAATGGGGATTCTGTTAATAAATCCTTCAAGTTCCAAGCTATGTGGACTCGAGTACCTTCTTGTGCGCTAGTGGTGGAGCATGCCTGGAGGAATTCTTACCCAGACTCTCCCTCTTTTCGTTTATGCCACAAAATCAAAGCTTTTAAGATAGCTCTCTCCAGTTGGAATAAATCTCATTTTGGCTCTATTTAGTCCCAAATCAATGAAATCAAGTCTCTGATTGGAACTGTTCAATCTGCGGATCCTTGTCGTATCAACCTTCGAGCTGACTTTCATCTCCAAGCTGAACTTGATGAATGGTACAAAAGAAAAGAAATTTTTTGGTGGTAAAAATCTCGAGTTAACTAGCTGAAAGATGGAAATCGCAACACCAAGTTCTTCCATCTATCCACTATTATTAGGGGTAGGCGAAACTCCATTGACTTTCTTAAGAATGATTCTGGGCAATGGCTTTCGAACAAACTTGCTATTGGGGGCTGCTTCAACCAGCATTTACAATTTCTTTTCACTTCCTCCAACCCTGCCATCCCTACTGGCCTTGAGGGACTAATTCCTCACTACATTACCTCTGAAGATAACAGCTCTCTTTACTCCATTCCTGATAAATCCGACATCTGCAAAGTTCTTTTTCGAATGGGTTCCACTAAGGCTCCTAGCCCCAATGGTATGTTTGTGCTCTTTTTCAAACACTATTGGAATATTGTGAAGGATGATGTAGTGCTTTCTGTTCGCAGTTTCGTCTTGGGTGGTTTCATGCTTAGTCAGATGAATCACACAAATATTGCCTTTATCCCCAAAATCCCCTCCCTATCCAAGGTTAATCACTTTTGGCTTATTAGTCTCTGTAATGTGGTCTACAAAATCATTGCCAAAATCCTCACCAATTGTCTACAGCCTCTTGTCTCCAAGCTTATCTCCCCAATGCAAGCTGCCTTTGTCCCAGGTCATTGCATCTCTGATAACTCCATTGTGGTCCACAAAATTCTCCACTCAATGAAGAAAAAAATGGTAATGGGGACCTTATGGCCCTCAAGATTGATATGGAATAGGATTTTGATAAAATTCAACGGCCCTTTTTTTTTTTTTTTAAGTTATGAAATGTTTTGGGTTTGACCCATATGGATCAACTAAATTACTTAATGTGTATCCACTACCTCCTTTGCAACCATTATTAATAGAGGCCCCATAGGCTTTTTCCAACCCCAAAGAAAGCTCCGTCAAGGAGACCTCCTCTCCCATTTTCTTTTTATTTTGTGCACTGATGTTCTCTCCAAACTATTTATCAGGGTTGAAACCAATGGTGTTCTTCATGGGATCAAGCTAAACCGGAGCTGCCCCCTATCTCTCACCTTCTTTTTGCTGATGACTTAATTATTTTTAGAAAAGCTACTAATTCTGATGCCAACTCCATTATGCAATGCCTCTCCACCTACGGAGAATGGTCAGGCCAATCTGTGAACAAGCTGAAATCCAATATCCTATTTAGTAAGAACTTCCATGGCCTCTGCTGCTACCATTCGTTCTATCACTGGTCTTGGTAGATATTGTTGACAAACTCCATGGTTGGATTAATGGTTGGAAAGCTCACACTCTATCTCAAGCTGGGAAAAGCACCCTTATTCGCTTAGTTGCTACTTCCATGTCTACTTACACTATGTCAACATTTATGCTTCCCAAATCCACTTGTCCCTTGATTCGAGCATGAGACCATTCTGGTGGGGTTTTAAGGAAGGTAAGAAAGGCCTCTACCTTAAATCTTGGAAGTCCTTGTGTCGGCCTAAGAGTGTTAGTGGCTTTAGTTTTCGCCGTAGCTCTAACATGAATCTTGCATTGATTGCCAAGCTAGGTTGGGCTTGTCTGCCCAACTCGAACAAGCCTTAGGTCTACCTTCTCAAAGCTAAATACTGCAAAGGTTTACAGTTCTATAATGTTCTTCCTCGTCCCTCTGACTCCTGGTTATGGAAAAGCATTCTTAACAACAAAAACATTCTCAACAAAGGCTCTTGCTTCTTGATTGGGGATGGCAGCAACATTAATATTTGGAAGGACCTTTGGGTTCCTAAAGTCCCTGGCTTCTGCCCCCTACCTCACGGTTCCCGACGAGAAGATGTTAATTTGGTGGCTAATCTCTTGTCACCCCTTTCTGGCCAATGGGACATGCCTAAGATTCGATCTCTTTATGACCCAGGTATTGCCAACTATATTTTGAGTATTCAACTCCACCCTACTTCCAACAATACTCCCTCCAACAAGATTACTTGGATTCCTAACTTACATGGGAATTTCTCAGTAAAATCAGCTTACCTTACTAATCTTCTTCAAAAACCTCTATCTGTTGGCCCTTGTCCAAAAAGAATGGATCTCTTTGTGGAACTCCTCTCTTCATAAAGATATAAACATTTTTTATGGAAATTAATTTGGGATATTTGTCCTATTAAATCCATCCTGAATTCTAGATTCCCCATCGATGACTTCTCTTGTCCTCTTTGCAACCACCGTCTTGAATCCGCAAAGCACTTATTCATGGACTACGACATTACTAAAATCATTTGGCTTAATTCTCCATAGGCTCTTCGCATTTCTTCCTTTTGCCACCTAGCCTTGTTGAATGGATCATGGTGTGCATCTTTAATGATCCTATCCTCAACCTCAACCCCTCCCAAGCTTCCTCCTTCTTTATTTTTGGTATGGTTTTAATGGATCACTTATGGCACGCCTAGAATAAATTTGTTTTTGAGGGATTGGCTGTTGTTCCTGGAGCTATTCTCAAGAGCATTTTGTCTGTTACAAATGACCACATATCTATCCTGAAGCCTTCTGCCTATGCATTTTCTTCCCCTTCCAACTACTCTGCTCCACCTTCTAATTGGATCAAACTGAACTTTAATACTACTATTCGCCCTTCATTCTCGGTTCTGAAAGGCTGTGGCTCGCAATTCGGACGGAAGTTTCCTCCATGCTTGGACTATTAAAGATGTTCCCCTCGACCCTCTGGTGGCTAAGGCCAAGGCTACCACTCTCGCTCTTGAGAATATTTTACTGCAAGGCTCATTTAACATCATCTTGGAAGGTAATACTGCTAAAGTTCTATCTCCCCTCTCCAATAGGCAGACCTTATACCAATAGTCTATTGATCCTAATATTTGTTATTTGAAATCTTTACTTACTAAATTTCTTCTTTTTGTTATTAGATGTATTCCTAGAACAGCTAACCATGCTGCTCATGAACTTGCCTCTTGGGCAGCCTTTTGTAACCATTTTGGTAATATTCCTATCTCCGACCGCCCACCATCTGTTATGGAGGAGGTCGATCTTAGGAATGTTCATATTTCTAATTTATAAATCATTTGCTTCAAAAAAATAAAGGGGTTTGTCAATTACAACACTTTTGCACTCTCTCCGTTACTAAATTAATTCTTCTTCTTCTTCTTCTTCTTCTTATTTTTTTTTTCTTTTTTTTCTTTTTTTTAAGAATATTTCAAAATTATTGTCATATAATAAAAATCAATGATTCTTTTTATTATATTTTCTAAAACACCCTTAAAAATACATTCTATCTTTCTCCAATGTTTTGCACAAACAAAATTAGAATGTCAAAACATTATATTGATGTGAAAGCATTTAATAAGATTTTGTAAAAAAAACGTGTTTTTCCAAAGGAGACGATCAACTAGGAGTGGAGGAAGTAAATTTTTAAAAAAGAATTAAGGCTTGTTTGAATGTCTAATTCAAAATTAAGGACTTGTTTGGGAACTTTAAAAATTAAATCAGATTAGATCTAGTCCATAATTTATTTAGTTTTAAATAAACCAACCCATAGTTGGTTTGAAAAAAAGTTCTGTTTATGTCATACTTTCAGAATAAAGCTGAACTGCTTAGCATAAAAAAGAAACTTACCAAAAAATATGATATCAAAACCAGTCAAACTTATCTTCAGTTGGTTAAGTTTTCATGTTTGTCAAATAGCCCTTAAATAATTTTATAAGGGCATGTTTGGAGTCTAATTCGAAATTAAATAATTCAAGAAACTTTACATAGGATTGAAGTATAAATCCATCACCTTGAATTAGAACATTTTAAAATGTCAGAGTTATTATTATAATTAATGTTGTAAAATTAATTCTACAAAATCCATGAAATGTCACGATTTTGTATTTCCACTCTTATTTGTAATGATAACTATCATTTTCTTGAAATTGTTAATTTAAAAGGATGGATTTGGTCTTCAATACTATGTAAAATATCTTAAATTGTTTAATTTAGAATAAGCCAACCAAACAAGTCTAGAGGCCCTAAATTTTACATAGTATTAAAGAGACAAATTTATTACATTGAAATATATATATATATATATATATATATATATATATATAGATATATTTTTTTTTATTGGAAACTATCACTATAGTTGATGTTATAGGATCAATTGAAAATATTCAGGTGCAAACCGTCCTAACATTCCAGACAAGATCACACGGTTCAAAGTCGTGCTTAGAAAACAGGCGTCTACACGTGAAAGTCATGTACGGTTTCGGACAATGAAATCGGTCCCAAATGATGCAAACAAATCGCATCTGATCAGCTCTATAGGTACAATTGCTATTATTTTAAATATCCACTTATTTGTGATATTGACCATTATTTTTTTGAACTTATCAATTTTAGGAAATTGAGTATAAATATAGATGTGAGAGACCAAAGCTCTTGATCCCTTTGTACGAGTAATAGGTAATATTTGTAAACAAGAATACTTAAATTCCTAAATAATATTGGGGATAAGAATTGTCTAAAATTCGTGGATAAAAAGCCCTTAGATAATGCTTGAAAACAACACTAGTTCAAGTAAGAAAAAATAAGGGTACGCGAAATATGGGGGGATTAGCAAATAACTCTCCTTATTTTTTAATTTTGTCAATGTGCCTCCCTTATGTTGTATTTTTCGCACTCCCAGGACTTGGGCCAATGAGTACTTGTGGGCAGTGCATTCTCTTAAAGGCAAATCCTTTTGTACCACCATCAAAAAACTCGCATGGGCTTCTACTATCTACAATGTTTGGCGTGAAAGAAATGCTCGTATTTATGAGAACTGCTATGGTACTCCCACACATGTGATTAGAAACATTGTTGATGATGTTAGATTTAGGGCTGCTAGCTTTAAGGGTATCAAGGATGGTGATAGGCATAGACTCTTTTGTACTAATTGGGGTATTACTTATGACATTTTCAAAATGTAATTTTTTGTTCTCTCTTACACATTCTTTTAAGCTTTTCTAATTGCTTAGCTTTAAAAAGTGTGTTTGAGGCTGGTTGGCCGTTTGGCTCTTGGCCCTTGGGACTTGTACTTATCTTTCTTCTATTCTTTATAATACTACTTACTTACCCAAAAAAAAAAAAAAAAAAAATGCCCCACCATCATTCGTCGTTGATGATATTTGACGAAAATTAGTCACATGACTATGCACCTGATACCGTGTTGCCCAAAATCACCGGAACCCTCGCAGGCGTCATGGCCAAGTGGGTGGCCATCGACAATTGGTTTTGTTTTCCAACTGAATTAAGGGGCATATTGACGAAATTAAAATATAAAGGGGGTTATCTGTTGACCCCCATATTTTATGAGGGTTTTCTGTAATTTACCCAAAAAATAAAGAAATAAAGGTTTGCACCAAATTGGAAATCCAAACAAATAAGAAAAGTATTTTTCAAATAAGTTGGACCAAATGAGAAAAGTTATCGATCAATTAAATTCCTAAAAACTCTTACATTTTTAGCTAGAACAAGTACTTTTGGATCCTTGGTGATCGAATTGGTTGGACTAGTATATATTGCCACCATTGTGTCATTGAGGCAAGATTGCTAGTCAACATTCATTTTTACCCATCTTTAATGTATTTGGCGGAAATAATTTTTTTTGAATTATCGTCGATCTTGTAACTTAAGTGATATCTTCTACCCTGTTCATAACGGTACGTTTAGATAAAAGATTTGCATTAAGAATTAAGATTAAAATGAGATTTTAATTTCATTTGCTACTACTGTTACCACCACATATAATTTGACATTAAAATCTCACCTTAAGTCAAATCCTGTCTACCAATCTTTCATACTTCGTTAAAACGCACTATAAAAGTTTGAGATTTAAATTGATTCCCTTCCCATGTTACAGAGGGGTAGGGAATAGTTCGTGTAAGTTGGGTGCAGGTTCTCTAAAACCAAAACATCACCCGAACCCCCTCTCAAAAATTTTATAAAAAAAAATGTAAAAAAAATAAAAGCCACGTCGATAACAAATTGGAGATGAGTGAGGGCATCATATGATTTGTTGAAAGTTGAAACAATAAATAATGTACGAGAATCCAAAAAAAAAAAAAACAAAAAAAGACAGGCTGACATTCTAGGAAAGTTTGTTGAATTCTCTGAGGTTTGACATACTCGCGTGCCCAAAGAAAAACAGGTACTTCTAGGTTAGAGAGAGAGCTGGCAATTTGAAGTTCCGCTGGGATCCCAATTCGTTGACCAATCTGCAATTACTAACTTAACAAAAAATACTATTAACTATAATTATTTACCAATCTGCAATTCCCTCTGTTTTTTCTTGAGGGTGATCCTTTTGAGTTTTGTCCAAGGGCGAAGTCCACGTGACCAGCTAAACGTCAGGTGCTACGACAGTTTCGTCATGTTAAAAGTAAAAAACCATAATGATGAATTAATGCGTGATTTTTTTTATTAGAACGCGAACAAAGATGAACAAAAATTAATTCTATAAATAAGAGCTACAAGACAAATTAAGCCGTTACCAACACATAGAGAATCACACTAATGTTTGAGAAAAAAAAACGAATAATCATGATCAATAATATAAATAAATAAATTTCAAATTTGTCTGACTATCCGAGCAAGACTCACCTATATTAGCTATTGTTAAACTAGCCACATAAGTGTGTGCGTGTGTGTATATATATATATATATATATATATATATATATATTCTATCTATCTATCTATGTTTATTTATCTATAAAAGTTTGTATTTCAAAAAAACTTTTGATTAACCATTAAACCCTTATTTTAAATTTTAAATACTTATTTGCCTCCATATTTAATCAATTAAGAATGTTTATTTTCTAGCCAAAAAAAGGGAAAAATGCAAAAAAACCGCTCCCATTATTACCCGTTTTGCAGGTTACCCCCTCTAATAAAAAAAATCCATCAAAAAACCTCCTACAGTATCTCAGGGTGGTACACCGTTAACGGAGAAGCGAAAAGTCCTTTTTACCCTTGTACGGAATTGATTAAAATATTAATATATGATTTACAAAAAAAAGTTTGTAAAAATATATATTACACATGAAATGGTGGCATTTGGCACTCAAGTTTTTTCAAGCAATTCGTACCTATCAAAAAGGTCGCCGGAGAACCCTCTCCTGCCTTACCAGACCCCCCTTTTACCTTTCCGTCTCTTCGGCAACCAATGACTGAGTCCGGTGAGAAGCAACACCGCTGGCCAAGTCACACCGGCTGCAAATCTGAGCCTCCGGTGAAGCAAACCAATAGATTCAGTGAAGTGTACCTCCGATAACCCTTAGGTGAAGCCCACTTCCAGATCTGAACCTCCGATAAAGTAAACTGTCGAATCCCATCTAATTAATATATCCCTTATTTAAAAAAAGTACTATTGTTCACCACCAAACAATAACAGGACAATGAGAAGTGGCCATGTGTTCTTTTAATAAAACAAATGCTTTGCAAAACAAGCCGATGGCATGAAGCCATGTGGCAGATCTGAACCAACTTAGTGGGGGAAATCCACTAAGATTGACAGTTATGAGGAAGATGAGCAGATTTGTTATTTATTTGGCACATGATCATATTTATCCAATAGAATAAAAGCAAAAATAGGCCAATTAGGGATGGCCATGTGTCTTAAATAGAGATAAACATGTGCATAATTGCATTAGTGGTTACTTCAAATCTTTCAAATCTCAGAATTGATAAGAAGAGGTTTGTTAGGATTTGAACGCATGTTAATAATTGGTTTACAAGACCAATTAAAATCAAACACATGTCTATTTGTAGGATTTTAGAAGAAAACATAAGCCATTATCCCTTTATTTTCTGTTAGTTATCAAACTCCAGCAAAATTTTAAGGAGTTTTGAATTCAAATAAATTCAAAACTCTTTCCAAGATTATAAAGGAAGCATAGAACGTGGAGGAAAAAAGGAAATGTAGACCACAATGCTGATGAGGCGTCATCCCATTGGTTCAAGGATCTGCTGCAAACAAAAGTAACTACTGCTTTTGATTTTCAAGGTAGTTTCTTTGCTTCCAAGAAAGAAGGAAAACTGAACCACTTGTCAAAAAATCATTGGAAGATACAAAAATAGCAGTTAAGAGTAAAGTAGTTCTATAAATACAAGACCCCAAGTGGACATAAGCCTCCTCCTTAAATCGTCAAACTACTGCTGTAGTAATTTATCTTTCATTTACCTCTTAAGTTTTCAGCATTTTGTAGACACCCCATTTTCATCCCTAGGAGTTCATGAATTCATTTCATGAGTTCTTGAAGCATTTAGGAGTCTCTAAACCTTGAAGGACACTTTTGACCTTTTAAGCTTATATGAGTAGTTCATTATTGCATGCATGTTTTGTCTCATTTTTGCATTCTATCATTTGTATTTAGTTTCTAAGTGCATTTAGGATATGTGTGTGCAATTTGATTCAATTCCAGATAGATTTGGATAGTTAATTAGAACTTTTGCGATTTGAAGGGCAATTTCATCTTTTAACTCGTATCTTTTCCAATTGACCTCGAAACTCATCCAGGATTGTTCCATTGATTTTATAATAATGAAAAGAGTCTAATTGTAGTGTCAATTTAAGGATTGAATAGGTTTGAAATTGATTTACCATATTATTCACCTATTGGCTAATTGACCCTTTTCGGTTAACCACTTTGTTAAACCCAGCCACTTGATCATGGTTAGAGATTTTTGGTTCAAAATATTCTAGACTTGTTTTTCATTGCAATATGAAAATTTTGGTTTTTGAATCACTCAATTCGGAGTTAATTTAACCAAGATATAACATTTTAAGATAAAAAACCCAAAATAAGTCAAAACCGGGAGAATCATGAGAAAACCCTCGGGTGACCAGTTCACCCAACCGGTCACCCGAGACCTCGCATCCAGTTTTCCCTATTTTCAAGGATACGCGTTTTTTTACTCTCCTACTCCGTTTTTCTTGTTCCAAAAGAGTTTTAATCCTATTGTTAAGTGATTTTAAGTTGTTTAAAGCTTAGGGGAGTTAATAATAGCCTTAGATTAGTTTTATGGTGAATTAATCTCAACCATTGAATCTTAGGGTTAGCTACCTATAAATATAAACCATTCTATCAGCATTGGGAGATTTTTGACACTATATTCACTAAAGAGAGGCGGACCACGAATTTGCATACACACATACACTTTTGAGAGAGCATTCTATTTCATTTTTGAAGAAGAATAAAAAGGATTTCAAGCCTAAGAAGAAAGAGGAATGCAGTGAAGGTCTTCTTTGTTTTAAATTTCTGTCATCTCTCTACATTCTCTTTCTATTCTCTTGTAGTTAATTCTCTTCATGCTTAGGGTTTACTTAATTTTATTGAGTTTATATGATTGTTATTGAGTGTAAGCATGCTAGTGGAGTAGGGTTCTATGTATTGTGTGATGAATTTATGATTTTCTCTCTCTAGAATAGGGGTATGTTTTGCACAGTATATTAGTTGATATGTTAGGGTTGTTTTCTCTTCATGGTTCATTTATATGCATAATTTTAAGTACTTTTCATGTAAAATACTTTCTGTATAACTAGGGTTCATCTTCATGGGTATATATATGATTATTCTTTTGGAAAATAATTATCATTTTTAGAGGATGAGTCTTTGCATGGGTGCTTTCTAGAGTGTGTTTAAGTGCGCCATTAGTTTCTTTGCATTCTTAGGTATATATTTTATGTAGGATATATGAAAAAATCATTCATGCCGAGTACTTTCTACGTAAAATTATCCTATGATAGTTTTTCTTAAAAAAGCTCGCCGTAAGGCCGTAAGGATGTTTATTTCATGTTTCTACATAAAATCCTTATCTATTGCATCATGTTTTATTTTCTTTTCATGTTTTGAGTTGTTATATGGTATTTTCATCATAATAATTCATATTTGATATATTTTTGATAGTTTTATGCATGATAGTCAGTCGAGGGCATATAGGAGTATATTAGGGTTTTGTCTTTCTTTTGATTTTTGTTCTTTGCATGATTATTAGCATGTTTTAAGGATGTTTAGTATTCTGTCTAGATTTGAGTTAGGCTTTCTAATGATGGTTTGAGCATGAATATGGTTGGTTTGAACATGATAATTGCCCTATAGCATACATGGGGTGATTAATTGATATTTTCTCAATGTTTTGAGATTGTTGGCATATGCTGAGTTTGGTTATGAGTTGTTCTCTTCTCCCTCTTAGGTTATTCTTTTTGCATTTAATTATAATTCCTAAGTTTCCTACTTTTATAAAAACTTCTTATTTGTTAAGAATTCTATCTTTTCTCAAATTCCTATTTTCTCTCATTCTTTTTTTGAAAACTTCTTACTTTTGAAGACTCTTCTTTTCTTTTAATGGAAACTTAGGGTTATTAGTTCATTGTAAAGGAAGTAACCCTTCTCAATCGAACTACGTGAACTTTGATCCTTACATTTTTGCATGTGGGGTACGTAAGTGGTCATTTGATGTTCAAGTCCGCCTTAGGATACTAAGTATCTTTGGTTTTCTTTTTTTTTATTCTTTATCTCTCTCTATTGCTTTTGATATCGATCTCTCCTTATTTGTTCATGAATTTTTTATGAATGTTTATGGATTAATGGATGGTTATGGATGATTCTTTACATATGCATAGTGACTAATTAGGAAGTGATTGAAATAGCCCATATAAATTAAGAGACCCATTTTGAGGCGATGATGGTGCCTATGTTTCCTAAAACCTTCCCACATCGTAACTTAGTTTTCGAATCCTCTCTTGTTTTGATAAGACTTGCATTTCCTTAATTGGAGTCATGTGTTTGGTTTTTAAAAGGTTTTCTCTAAAATATTTTATGATTTTCCTCTTTTCCTTGAAAAATAAGGTGGCGACTCCTTATTTGTTATTGTTTTTGTGAACCTTAAAAAATATATTTTTATTTATTTAAATCTCTATACTTTTTAAAAGGGCAATCAAAACCCGTGATTCACACATTGTACCTTTAGATTTTAAGTTAGGAGTAGAATTACCTTTAGATTATCCAATACCATTACTTTGTAATCACTTCCACTCTTTTTCTTCTCTCTGTTCGAAGATAGAATTTAAGAGAGTATATCAATGGCTTCCCTGTGAAGGTAATTGTTGTATTATGTGGTTTCTTCAAATATAACTAGATATTTATATTACATGCAATTCTGTTTATTTCATAGCAATAAAATCTAAGTTTTTTTTACACTTCATTTGGCGAAATTTTGTGAAAGTTCTCTTAATTGAGGTAAATTGAACCAAAACAATCGCCTGATCATTATTTGGCTTTCTAGTCATATTGTATTTTAAAAAGTTGGAAGTTAAACTTTTCTGGCATGTCACTCTTACATTACAACATACCCAGTGCCTTGAAGATTCTGGAGATCAATTAATTAGTTAAACAACTACACATATAAAAATAATATATTTATTCTATCCGGCCTATTCGGTATACAAACATAGCTTTAAAGAATACTCCATATTATTTATTTATTTATTAAAATTTATATGGGGTATTGGCTATTTAGACGTAGGGTGTAGAAATAAAATATTGAGATGCAATAAAGGCACCCTTCTAACTCATGTGAGTCTTGAGCCGGAATGTTTTGTTTGTTGTATTTTAAGTATAAAATAAGTATTTCAAAAATTTAAAGTTTTTCTTGAAAGAGTTTTAGTGGGCTTATATAGTATCCCACTTATTATATATGGTATCATGTGGTGGGATGTAGGGAATCCCCACGTGCGCATGAGACGGAACCCAATCGAGTGATTTGCAAGACAGGGGTTCGAAAATTGACCTAGTTGGGTGCGTCGCGAGCGTACAATGTGCACGCAGAGAGGGTGCAAATCACAAATATTTGCCCTTGCGTGTGCGAGTAGGTTGACCCGCATTTTGCTACTTTGATTTTTGGTTATTGGGTTATCCACGACCTAGTTCAGCAACCCATTTTAAACCAATAAATTTTATAATTGTTTTCTGACCGTTGGGAATTTATAATCAGATTTATTTTATGATTTTATGACTGTTGGAATTCATTATTTTTATGACTGTTGAGATTTATACCAGCATTTATTTTGTGTTTTATACCAGGATTTAATGTATTTATTTGGTGACCATTTTTTACTGTTGGGTTCTTTTTCTAAAGCTTAATACACCAGTTGTTTGATTTGAAGAAAAAAAACACAAAAAAAAAAAAAAAAAGGTCTATTCATTTCCATTCTACAATTTTGTTTTCATAGAAAGGAGCATTCTGAGTTTTTCATTTTTACTCCTACACTTACGAGTGCACACTTGTAGAAGTCCGATTGTTGAATCCTGGAGGGTAGAGCGTTATGACCTACTGCACCGAGTTGAATACTCAGAGGGTGGAACTACTCTTAAAGACAGTGCCTTGTACACGCCTCAACCGACACTATTTGTATTTCTGTAATTTTTGTACTAGATTTATTTTTATACAGTAGCATCTACTCTATTATTTTCCAACAATCTTAAGAGTATTTCTTCATGGATGCTGCTGCTATAACTGAGGACAAAGATGTGTCATCTCAAATCCATGATTTCCATGTCCTAGTGAGTGACCTAAAAATGAAAAAAAAAAAAAGAAAAAAAAATAGAACTAGTATTGTTATTTCTAACATGATAGTCTTATAGACCATTTCTATAGGATTCATTTTAGATTAGCTACAATTAAATTTGTTCATACTATTATTCATATAATTCGTATATACGAAGGCATATTTCTCTTTTTATGCGCTATACTTGTGATTTGTTATTCTCTTTGAATATCCCACAGATAATATCAAGATGAATCTTTTAGATGATACTGATTTGTTATATTGTTGCCCAAGTGAGAGCATATCTAGAATAATTTATGCAGCTTTGATTTTACTAACATGTATTTTATTTAGTTACATGAATCAAAGTTTAAAGTTTCATGTTTGAACATTTGGTGTGAGTATTTATATATTATTATGTTACCATTTGGTCCTATGAATTCTTATTTCTAAGAATCCCAGGATATTAAAAATTTGATAGCTTGTTTTAAATTATGCTAAAATTATATATATATATATATATATATATATATCGGTAATTCTAGAATGCAACATAATGCTAGTATCTTTAAAGATAAGAGATAGAGATTCAAGGACCAAGGAATCGTATTAAAAAATATGGGCCACCACTCAATTCATAGAACAGAGGAATATTTGAGGGAAAGAAATTTAAACAAAATGAATCTTTTGTATCTTGTTTAGTGCGTGGTTAAGTTATTCATTTATTGTCTATAAATTGGTATCCATTTCTCATATTTTTTAGAATATTTATTTTGTCTATGAGAATAAAGGAAAGAAGAACTTGGTGTAGATCTCTTTCTTTCTGTGTGATTATATAACTTATGCATTCATGGGTATGTGTTTTAAAGTTTATATGATGGTAATGTATGGTTAGCCATGGAAGGAAATAGTCACTAAAAATTGCATGAGTTATTATTTCTAAGAGTCTTGGAAAATTTGATAATAATCTCCATTTATTTATTAAGCATGTGGTGTTTTGGCTTGTTGTTGGGTATGAAACTCGTTAATCCCATAAGTTATCTTCTATGCTGGAAACCTATAAACTAATATTTGGAGACCAAGCAACAGTAAATAATTTTATATCCATAATTATATTTTGTCCCCATATGTGTAGATATATGCAAATTTTATTATTGATAAGTTAGACGGATCATATTGAAAAAATATTTCTACCGACTTCTTTTGAAAAAAAAAAAAAAAAAATCTACACTATTATATTTTTTATGTTTCCATTAGAATAGCATGTTTTTGGCAGATGCAGTTCTAATCGATTGGAGGTGATACATAGGTTTTACATATAGTGTATAGTCATTGGTTTTTGGAGTTTAATGGCTGGAGTTAATCTCTTTTAATTTGTTGCGTTACTAGCAATTTTTCATTACGCTATGTATGTACATACTTTGATACCAAACGATTACTTGTTCTTTCACCCATGTGTTATGTTTGAAGGTTTGTGATATATATATTTGGTTATCAGCATTTTAGTAATATTGGAAGATATTGCTTTTAGTCAATAGATGGTCTTTTGATATTATGTTAATTTATTTTTTGAGCCGTTGATGTATTATCATATAACATTTGCAGACTTTAATGGACAATGACTGTCGCTCTTAGCCGTTGATACTAGTGATGAATAATGGCTATGAATGTAGTGTTATACCATTTATTTACCTGGTGGTAATGTTGCATATAATATCTGTGGTTACTTTTTTATGACATTTTTATTTTAACCTAAGGAAGGTGTTTATTATCCATACATAGTATACACTACTGCACCAACACTTGAGCTTCTGGATATTGATCATTTTGGACGTTTAGAGCTTGATCAATTGAGGCATATTAAAAATTAATTTTAAACTCTTTATTCGTTTTGTATCTATCCCTTATTTTTCTAGCTCAATATTATTCTAGAGCGTCATATTTTATGCTACCATTTTATTTTAGATGTTGGGTCACTATTTGAAGTGATTGAGAGAGTGTCATAACTCATAAAGCTTACCTGGGTTAATATTGTATTGGCTCATTTTTGTAAATGCATTGCCTCGATAAATAAATATTTATATTTTGAATTATGGTGGCATACTTGAATGTGAGAATGAATGTTTTTGGTTTAATTTTCACTAAGCCTTCTACAACTAATTAGTCGATGCTAATTAGATGGGATTAAGGCTTTACTGGAGAAAATTATAAAAATGTTAATTCTAGATGATTTTTATGGACCACTTAGAGACATGCATTTATATGGAAAAGTGAATATTTTCTTATCTATGTGTTCAGAATGAATTGGCGCATAAAGGAGTTTTTATATTTTGAGCTATGGGGGCATTCTTTAATGTAAAAAATATTGAGTTATAGAATTTTTCTCAATATATATATCATGTGTTGATCTCTTATTTTTAGAGAAGATATAAATATTCTATATTGCAGATGTAGATATGTTCCTTTAAATCCATAAATAGTGGGGATTAACGAATTGTAGTTAAGTGGTTCTTTAGACTACTAACTGTGGCTTATTACATTAGAAATATCTACTACATTTGAAGATATAGTGATGATTGAAACTCCAAATTGAATGATTTTGTGTTTACCACTGATTATGTGTCTATTGGGAGGTGAAACTATATATTTGTTGAAAAATCCACCAAGAAGGCAAGCTTATAGCTTTGGCCTTAGTCAGTGAAGAAGCGGATAGGCTTTGTGAAATATCATTTGAGATGAGACAAAATCTACTAGCGGTTATGTGTTTACACTTGGTGGAGGTATAGTATCTTGGAAATCTACCAAGCAAACATGCACAGCTCAGTCTACTATTATGGAGTCCGAATTCATTGCTTTAGAGAAAGCAGGTACAGAAACTGAGTGGCTTAGAAACCTCTTAGCAGCTAGATATTCCTATCTGGACGAGATCTACATTGTGATAGCCAGGTTGCTATAGCCAAAGTTAAGAGTAAATCCTATAATGGGAAGAGTAGGCATATATGCCTAAGAAATAATATAGTGAGGCAATTGCTTAGTGATGGGGTTATATCCCTTGACTCTGTGAGGTCAGAGTTGAATTTGGCCAATCCTCTGACAAAACCACTAGGTAGAGATCTAGTGAGTAATACATCGAGGGGAATGGGACTAATGCCTATAACAAAGGGTCAACAGTGATGGTAACCCAACCTATGTGAATGAAGATCCTAGGAATTAGGTTCATATGGGTAACAACAAGTCACTGGTTGGTTTGGAGTGCACTATCAATTTTATAATATTTCTAGAGTCCCTTCCTATGGTGTAGATAGTGCAAACTGCAATGTGTAAAGGTTGAGTGGTGTGTTTAGTTGTAGTGCACACTTGATAGATCCACCTATATGGGTGCGAAAGTGGGCCCGCTTCCTATGAGAACTTAGGCAGGTTCTCTAGAGCATTCATGAATTTCCAAATATGGCGCATGGCCTATTTGTGCCACCCAAATCAGAAAGACTCAGAATTAGAGAATTGGATGTGGGTTGTAAGTCGATTGACTCACGCTAAAGAATTTTGGTTCATAGATATTTTAAATTTCACCAATTTTCTGTGGGTCACTTAGTGGCTTACATATCCTAGGTTTGGTTCATAGTCCAAAAGATACCATAATCGATGCATTAAGTTCTCGCGCTCATTTCTTTTTGTATTTTTGAAATATGTGAGGATTGTTGTATTTTAAGTATAAAATAAGTATTTCAAAAATCCAAAGTTTTTCTTAAAAGAGTTTTAGTGGGCTTATATAGTATCCCACTTATTATATATGGTATCATGTGGTGGGATGTAGAGAATCCCCACGTGCGCAAGAGACAGAACTCAATTGAGTGATTTTCAGGATAGGGTCCAAAAATTTGACTTTGTCAGGCGCATCACGAGTGTACGACGTGTGCGCAGGGGGGGTGCAAATCCCGAATATTTGGCTCCGTGTGTGCGGGCAGATTGACCTGCATTTTGCTACTTTGATTTTTGGTTACTAGATTATCCATGACCTAGTTCAGCAACCCATTTTAAACCAATAAATTTTATGACCGTTTTCTTACCATTGGGAATTTATAATCGGATTTATTTTATGATTTTATGACTATTGGAATGCATTATTTTTATGACTGTTGGGTTTTATACTAGAATTTATTTTGTTTTATACTAGGATTTAATGTATTTATTTGGTGACCCTTTTTTACTATTGGGTTCTTTTTCTAAAACTTGTTTGATTTGAAGAGGAAAAAAAAAAACACACACTCACACACACAAAAAAAAAAAAAAAAAAAAAAAAGGAGTCTATTCATTTCCATTCTATAATTTTGTTTTCATAGATAGGAGCATTCTGAACTCTTCATTTTTACTCCTATACTTGCGAGTGCACGCTTGTGAAAATTCGGTTATTGAATCTTGGAGGGTAAAGTACTGTAACCTACTACACCAAGTTGAATACTCAAAGGGTGAAACTACTTTTAAGGACAGTGCCTTATACACGCCTCAACCGACACTGTTTGTATTTCTGCAATTCTTATACTAGATTTATTTTATACAATAACATTTACTCTATTATTTTCCAACATTGTATTGGGATGGGTGCTAACGTTTTAAATTCTTCTTGCATTATAACAAAGACGTCTTCTGTAGAAATAGTTTTTCATGCATTAAGCCTTTTTTTTATTTCTATTTTTTATGCTTTTTGGCGGGTTCCTTCCTCGGTAAAAGCTACGTCTTACAAAAGATAGTTAGGTGAAGGAGAGAATAATAATAAATAAATAAAAAATCCGCGGGATTTGCAAATGCCGTCAACCTCAGAAATTTGAATAAACAACTCCTACATTTCAGGATAAAGAACAAGGTGAAAATCATGCCCCAGGATTTAACAATTCTTGGCCTTCAATTTA
Organism: Liquidambar formosana; assembly: GCA_039720395.1. Classification (NCBI taxonomy): domain Eukaryota; kingdom Viridiplantae; phylum Streptophyta; class Magnoliopsida; order Saxifragales; family Altingiaceae; genus Liquidambar; species Liquidambar formosana. The sequence continues at coordinate 76,650 of JBBPBK010000197.1, read as the reverse complement.
TATATATATATATATATATATATATATTTTGTTACAAGGAATTCTTAGCCTCCAATTTCATTTCTAAAGAATAAGATCCTAAGAGGTTTTTTTTCTGAGCAATTTGTCAACAATTTCACAGTAAAAAATAGGATCTTAACAGAGTTTTTTATCGTATAATCTGTTAACAGTAATACGTGCACTTATGCATCTTTGCAATCCTAAAACTCTACTTAAAACTTGTATTAAGAAATCAACTATTAGATTAGATTTATTTCATATGTAAGTTATGCGTACTAAAAATTAAATTGATGTCCATCGAACTATATGCATGCATCTCTATTTGTGACCCTAATTAATTAGTAAATACTCGTTCTATATCCCTGTAGTACACATACTTACATAACTTTTAAAAAAAAAAAACTTCTATTTGCTATATAAAGTTTAAACTTAAAGCATACATCAAATAATTCACGTATTTGATGTATTCCTTTTTATTCTTACAAAATACTTTTAATTGTAACGTTAGCAAGCTAGTCCTACCAAAGTCAAAACCGAAGAAGATGTACATCCTCCCTGACATTATATGTACTTTTTTTTCTTTGGCCGAGTTGACATTATACGTACTTGAGGGCAATGCTATTTCCCCTCCGCATGATTGGAAGCTAGTGCTAATCATCTTTTGAAAAAAAAAAAAGAAAAAGGAAAAATGCAGCCATGCATGTGATGCACGCGCGTCATAAGCACGTTGCTTAGGCCTTAATCTAAATCACCCCGTCTAGTAACTCGCTGCATATTCATTACTTCTATATAATGAGTAGAGGGTTGGAGTCCCCTCACATCACAAGTCCATCAATCTTTCATTATTTGTATGGTACTTGAAGCAGCTAGAAAGCATAGGCTAACACTTCTTAATTGGATTATGGCTTTGCCTGCAGCGGCACTTCTCGTATTGGTTTTCTTAGTAGTACCCATCTCAAGCTCCACTATCATTACGACTCTACCTGGTTATACCGGTGATCTTCCCTTCACACTGGAAACTGGGTGAGTTTTTATTTTTTATTTTATATATGCACACATTTAATTTAAGCTCCGTCGTCCCTTTGTTTTTCTACAAAATTGGACAAACAAACAAAGATTATTTTATCTCATATCGAAATTTTGATCGATCTTTGTTCTCACAGGCAAAGGGATCCCGAAAAGAAAATTCTTGGAAAAATCGAAACAAAGTTGATCCTTTAGGTTTTTTTGTTTTGAAAATTGTTGTTGTAGCTTCCACGTCAGTTTCGAAAAGTAATAAGAAAATGAAAACTAACTATATATGGTTTTGATTAATGCCAATCTTTCTATCCATTTCTCTCTCTGTCTCACACACACACACATATACAGGCAGACAAAGACATTCCTTTCTTTGTTAATACTTGTCTATGTGTTTTGGTACATTAGATACGTGGGTGTAGGTGAAAATGAAGAAGCGCAACTATTTTACTACTTTGTGGAGTCTCAGAGGAGTCCTAAAGAAGACCCTCTTATGCTTTGGATCACCGGAGGCCCTGGCTGCTCTAGTCTCGTTGGATTTATGTTTGAAAATGGTATTTTTCTCATCTTCTCCTTTTATTTTTCTAATGCATCAAACGAATTTAATCACCTTTAATTATTTCATCCTACTCCCTCCTGCTTTTCTTTTTGGAATATTTCAAAATTATTGTCACACTCCAAAAAGTCAATGGTTTTTTTTTAAAAAAAAAATTATTTCCTAAAATACCCTTAAAAGGCTATTCTCTTTTTCTAATATTTTGTATATTTTAGGGCAAAACTAAAATGTTAAAATATATATATTGATGCGAAAGGATTTAATATTGTCTCCTAAAAATACGTGTATCTTTTTTCTTCTTTTTTTTTTGGTTCTTTTTGTTGTTGTTGTTATTGTTTCAAATATAACAATCAAGTAGGAGAAGAGAAAATATCTTTAAGCATCTTATGACCAGCAACGGTCCGTTGATTACTATATATTTTAACATTTTAGGCTCAACTCATCCAACCCAATTTTTGGGCGAGCTAAGACAAACAATATTTAAAATTCGGATTAGGTATAGGCAGAAAAATGACTATATATCCAGATTCAATTGATTGATTATGGTCGATCAGATGTCTTAAGCAACCTGCCAAACTTGAAACCTGGATTCATATTATTATAAGGACGTTTAATTTCATTGATGTTTTGGCCTGGGGGTCCATATATATATATCATCCTAAAATTATTACTTATGCAATATATGTGAGCATTTTTTTTTTTTTTATTAAAATTATTGAGTCGGGGGACCGGACCGCCACTGCCTGAATGAGATCGTGGCGTCTGACTTGCATATGTCAGAGAATGCCCATACTAGGATACAACGAAAGTAAAGTCTCTTTCGCAGATTCTACATACGATACTGTTCCATACCAAACTCAGAACCTTTTTGTCTAAGAAAAAAATAAAATAATAAAAAATCCAGATATCTACCTTTCAACCAAATAAAATAATACCACCACACTGCACATGAGCTCCAAATTTCATGTGTGTCACCCTACAATTTTATATTTGAATTATACCCTCACTACTTGACGTAATTTTAATATTTGAATTATATTCTCACTACTCGATGTAGATAAAATTGACGTCATATACATAGCATCTTTATTTTATTTTTATTTACTTTTTTATTAATTATATATAGCTATCATAGGACAGGAATTTGAAAGCGACTCTTGGAAATTGAAACCGATTCTTGAATATTAAAATGAACCAATCATAAAACTTATATTTTCATTAATTTACCTATTATATATGTTGCCGTAATAGGATAGGAATTTAAAGACACTGACTCTTCAAAATTGAAAGTTTAGATAAATATACCAATCCTTTCACTCTCTCCCAAATGATTTAATTACAAATACCTTCGGATTCTCCTCTTCTTGCATCTAATTTCATATAAAGACTTTTCTTTAAACTTTAATTTTTGGGAATTTTGACCGTAACCTCATACTATAAGATTTGGGCACCGTTTGGTTGCACTTTTTAAGAGATCTTTTTTTAAGTAAAAAAAGTCATTTTTTACTTTATTACTTTTTGCTTTTAAGTAGAAACAACAAAAACAAAAGCGTGTTTGGTAGAATTAATTTCACCAATGATATTTTAGATGTAATGAGAAACTTTACCAAATCATCATTACCTAAACGGAAGCTTAAGACAAGCATAACATCTATCAATTGCAAATTTTTTGAGTTAAGTTCAAGCTTGTCCGAAAGACAAAAATGACTTTTAGAAGTAAATCTTCATTGCTTTTGTTTAAAATCAAATATTTTGCTTTTTGTTTTCTAGAAGTCCTTTTTAGTTCTTCTGACTAAACAATGCTTTTTTTTTTTTTTTTTTACAACTTTTAGCTTTCAAAAGCAAAAAAAATCTTAAAATAAGTGCGACAAAACGATGCCTTATTTTACAATAATTCCATCATCTTTTTCTTTAACTAACCCAATAACTCGTTTTACCCATTTTTTGACAAAAATACCATTATTAAAAACCATAGCCTCATCTGCTTCTTCTTCTCTCTCTCTCTCTCTCTCTCCCTCTCCCCCCCCCCCCCCCCCTTCCCTCCTTTGCGGACAAAAATATAGTGGATACCGTTTCAAACCACTCATGCCTAAGCCCTAGCAATTAGGAATTAGGGTTGCATAACACGAAACAACATTTGGTCTGAACACGTTGAAAATAGAGCAAAACAGGAATGTGTGGATGCTAGGAGAGGGCTCATGAACCAGCACAGTGGAATGAGATGTGTATGATAAACATCATACTTTAAGGAATGTTGTATGGAAGGAAGGATATTTAGCATTTTTAACCTTTTTCTTCTTTAATTTTTTGTTTATTATTTTTTCCTTTTGTAGATTTTGATAAATAAATAAGGTACGTACATCTTAAAATCATTGTATATAATGTGTTTCTCAAATTATGAATTTGAATATTCTTAAATTTTTTTATTTATACTTATTAATTTCGAATTAAGAATTTATGTTACTTATTATTAATTCTTATAATATTTTTTCTTAAGTTTTGTCCCATGCATTGCACGGATTTAAAACTAGTTAGAAAACTAACACAATGCAACATGTGTAAATAGATTTTCATTCTATTCAGTGTGAGAAGGCTTGTAAGGGTTTTTTGGGCTATGTCGTGAATGTGGACTTTCTCGTTGTGTATTTTTTCGTGTGTTATTTACGTGTATTAGCCAAAGATTTTGATTTTGTTGAGTCAAGTTAGAGTAACACAACTAACTTATCAACCAAACATGTACCAAAGTATATCACTTGAAATTTAACTGTTTTCTTGTTATTGTTTATAATATTCAAATTTTTTAAAAATTATTTTTAAATATAAAACTGTAATAGATTGACCACTCAAATTGCAATGAAATAATTGCAAATTTATCCTTCTATCTTTTCCTTATATATTGATATATACTCCATCCGTTTCTATTTAAGTGGCCTACTTTTCTTTTCGGGATATTCCAAAATAATTATCACATTCAAAAAGTCAATGAGTTTTTTTATTTGATTTCCTAAAATACCCTTGAAAGGGTATTATCTCTTTTTACAATATTTTGAACACTTGAAGGTAAAATTGGAAAGTTGAAACATGTGTGTTGACGTGAAAGCATTTAATAAGATCTCTTAAAAAAGCGTGTATTTTCCAAGGGAACTGTCAATTAGAAACGGAGGGAGTATCATTTTTTGCTAGGTTTCTTTATATATTGATAGATTCAAGAATTATAGGTCCCGAGTTTGAATATTCACTCCCTCACTATCAGATATTTCTGGACCCAATAGTTTAGGGTACCCTTTGATATAAATAATAATAAATAAAATAACCATCTAGCTAACCCCCAATAATTGCATGTTTGCTGGTGATTTGTACATATTTATGAAAACTGGCCATGACATGTTTTTTTTAACTAATATGCGTAGGTCCATTATCTTTCACTTATGAAGATTACAGTGGGGGCTTACCAACACTTCATGTGAATCCCTATGCATGGACACAGGTGCAAAGTTCACGCCGCTGTTATACTCTTAGTACTGTTATATTTAATTTAATTAAAAGGGCTTTTTTTTTCTTTTTTTTTTGGATAAGTGAACTTAATTAAAATGTGGGTTTTTCCAGAACCTCAACATATTATATTTAGATGCACCCGTTGGAACTGGATTCTCTTACTCAGTAACCTCAGAAGGGTACCATGTTGACGACCGAACATTTGTGGCACATGCCTATGAATTTTTACAGAAGGTACGTAATGTCAAATCCGTACCTTGAAAAAAAAAATTAAAAAAAAAAAAAAAAAAAACCTCTGCAAGTATTCTTGAGGAATGAAAAAAATGGGAGAATTACAATAATCATTCTTAGTTAAGTTAGTAGTCCTTTGTATTGATTTGTAATTATTTGCCCATAACAGGAACAATCTGTAATCCCCTAAAAAAATATTTGTTCACACTTGAAACTTGCTTATATGCAGTGGATGATGAATCATACTGAATATCTTGAAAATCAACTCTACATTGGTGGTGATTCATATTCTGGGACACCTATTCCGATGCTTGTGCAAGATATCTTAGATGGTAACATATATATCTGTTCTCAATTCTTACTTTTAGCATCTTTCATTGAAATTAACCAATCAATTAAGCCCTCTTGTACCCAGTTTTTGCTTAATCTTTGCCCTTTAATTAAGATTAGCTTTTTGTTCGTTTGGGAGGTGCAGGTGCTGGAAGCGGGCCACTCTTCAATCTCAAAGTAGGTGATCTCACAATTGACTTTGAATTACTTTAGCTCTTTGATTTATTCTAACTCTCTATTCTGTAATGTCTTATCATCTCCTTGGCTGGAAATAGGAAATCACTGTCTTCTCTGCTTTATGTCTTTCCTTTTTTAGTCGGTATCCAAAATAAATTTTATTAAGATTGAATCAATTTTCTTACAAACAGACCCCACAACAAAACACATACTCCGCCTACCAGGATAAAAGACAACCCAACTAAACAAGCAAGCTAAAATTCCACACCAGAAAAAAGAGTTCACCCATACACAAACAAAACATAGCATAACTTGCTTTCTTTTTCCTTTTTTATATTTATAAGGAGGAAGCTTATCAGGCAAATCCCCAACCCATATAAAACCCCACAATCAATATGGACCAAGTAAGTTCAAGGCCCATAAAAACCTTGTGTGGGGTTTAGCAAGAATCGGACACCTTCCCTTGTTAACTAAGCTATCCCTTGGGGTGAAAAGCATAGACTACCTCTAACAAACACATGCAAATTAGAGTGTAGAACAAACCAATCTCTGCTCTCAAAATGCTGCCATTGAAGGAAGGCACAGATTCATAATAATGTTTGTGAGCAGGGATATGTGCTTGGGAATCCAGTGACAGATTCAAATATTGACGACAATTCAAGAATTCCATTTGCTCACCGGCTGACGCTCATACCGGACGATCTCTTTAAGGTGATTGAATATATATATATATATAGGAGGACAGTGGTCCATAGCCCCTAAACTCATGATCATGCCTCAACACTAGCTTATAATCTTTTCTTGTGCATGCAAATTTTGAAGGAGGCCAAAAAAAGTTGCAACGGGGATTTTGTAAATGTAGATCCAAATAACAAACAATGCGCGGTGGATATTCTAGCTATTGACGAGGTAAATTAATTACATTGCCTTGCCTTCATTACATAATAATAGGAGTATCTATTTTCATCACTTTTTCTCTTAGGCGTTGAGAATTGAGTGGCCGTTTGAAACTTGCAGCTGGTCCGTCAAATAAATGAAGAGCAAGTTTTGGAACCGGCTTGCAGTAACTCAGCCCCACAACCAGATGACGCCATTTTGTCCCGAAGATTTCTCAAGCAAAATTCCAAACATTTGTTCAGATCACTACCCACTGCTCCTGCACATTGGTGTCGGGTAAAAACACTCTCTCTCTCTCTCTCTCTCTCTCTCTCTCTCTCTCTCTCTCGATATATATATATATATATATATATAGGAAAAGGTATTAACATGTCGGTTTCCTTCTTATTAGAGCTATAATATGGCGCTTTGCACCATCTGGGCGAATAATGCAGCTGTCCAAGAAGCCCTTAATGTTCGAAATGTATGTGCATTCTATGACTGAAAATATCTTGATATATACAATATATATATAGCTCACCAAAAAGTGTTTGTGTTGCTAACTAATCAGGGGTCGAAAAGCGAATGGGAACTCTGTATTAGCATTGACAACTACACCGAGGATGTCTCGAGTACTCTGGATTATCATCGAAATCTCATTAAAGCAAACCTTCAAGCTCTGATATATAGGTAACTTCATACAATATAGGGTTTAGCTAACGCTTATTCTTAAATAGCAATGCCGATGTAGGGTTTTATTGAAAGCTTTACAATGACTAACATATTTTCTTCCTTCACCATAAAAGTTATCCATAATCTACTAGAATATACGAGTTAATTAAGATTACGTCTCTTTCTTTTTTCTCTTTTTTTCTCTTTTTTTTTTTTTTTTTTTTTTTTGGGGGTGTGGGGGGATAAGGGATTTTAAGATTATGTTATTAGTGTCCCAATTCAACATGCCTCACTAATAAAACATCGTACTTCCTACAGTGGAGATCATGACATGTCTATTCCACACATTGGTACACAAGAATGGATAAGTTCCCTCAATATGACTTTAGATGATGTTTGGAGGGCATGGTTCGTTGATGGTCAAGTTGCAGGGTGGGTTTCAAAGTTTGCAAATCTCTTCAAATCTATTTCCTCTTCATTTTCGATCCCCCAGGGGGTCAATTTCAAGATATTTTTAGCTTAATAAAGTAATCTACTTTCTCATGGTTATGTCATAATTTATTTCATGCAGATACACGAAGAAGTATAAGAATAACGACTTCAGTATGACATTTGCGACTGTGAAGGCAAGAAAGTTCATTCACTTGTTTTTAACTCAATTTACGTACACAACAAAAAAACTAGAAGAAAGTTTAATTTCATTTTTTGGCCTTGTGCAGGGAGCTGGTCACTTCGCTGCAATGTACAAGATCAAGGAGTGTTCTGCCATGGTAGATAGGTGGTTGGCTCATTTCCCACTGTGACTAATGGTGATTCCACCATTTGTTAGCTGAGGTTGTAGTAATAGAAAAAATTTATGCTTTGATGTAATTGCAGCTAGAAATGGTGCATCATCAATTCGTTCGTCTGCTGTTTTGTAGGGGCATGCTAAAAATTTAATGGGCAAATAAATTATTGATTGTCTTTTATGAGACTATTTAAAAGATTGGAGTCATCACCCTAGTTGCTGTTTATTTATCTGTTTGTTTTTAATTAAGCAATTTTATTAATGGAAGTAAAGATACAGCAAGGAATAACCAAGGCCAGCCCCCTAGGGGGCAAAGCATAGGCTAAAGGCTAGCCAAGACACAAATTCAAGGTTACAAACAACCAAAAAAATAACAACGACAAACAAGGAACCAATCGGTTACTTAAAAGGTCTACTGATTTTATAACAAAATGAATCCTAAGCAGCAGTTGATCAACTTGGGAAACATCAAACCATGTAATCCAAGATGACCAAGAATGTGAAGGACATGAATGCAAAATTGATTCATCTCCTAAAACCTTCCAAAAATAATACTATCATAAATTAAAACAGAATTCTGCTCAGGATAATTCTTCAAGCTACCCTCACCTAGGGATAAACTCTGTATTGAAGGATACAAACACCCTTTTTTCTTTTTGGAAAAGACACATTAGGACTGACCGACTAAAAATTCAATATGCCAAAAAAAAAAAAAAAAGTCTGACAAAATATTTGCTTTTAAAAAAAAAATTGGGAATTTGGTTATAAAAGACCAACCACTAATAAAAAGAGAAAAAAAAATTAAACTGAAGTTTGGTTGATCAACTGAAAACCTTCCTGATGTTCAAAATCAAGCAATGTCCCCCCGAAATCAATTTGAACATTGCTTGATTTTGAATATTTGAGGGGAACATTGCTTAATTTTGTACATCAAAAGGGTTTTCTGCTGACCCCCTATACTTTAGGGGAGTTTTTTGCAATTTACCCTTACCATAGCATTACTCCATCCATTCCAAATTGACCATCTCCTTTGAAAAAAACACGTTTTTTTTTAGATAACCTTATTAAATGCTTTCACATCAATACATATGTTTCGACATTCCAATTTTGCCTTAAGTGCACAAAACATTAGAAAAATAAAAAATACCTTTTTAAGGGTATTTTAGGAAATGAAATAAAAAGAATCATTAACTTTTGGAATGTAATAACAATTTTGAAATATCCCAAAAAGAAAAAGAGAGAGTATAATTAATAGATCATGTTACATCATTTGTGGGGAGTAAAATTAGAAAGTTAAAATTATCAATTACACCCCATTTTGTCGTATCAATTATAGAGCAAGAACCAAAGCAATAACAAAATGAGCTAAGATTAGACTCATGCCATTGAAATTAAAACTTATAAATGTGTGTGTGTGAGAGAGAGAGAGTGAGAGAGAGAGAGAGGAAGAGAGAAATGCAACTCAAAAAACTTTCTTAGCAACAAATAATTAGAAACCAAAGTACAATGGGAAGTGGCCAAATAACATATTCTACAGAGCAATAACAAAAAGAAAAGAGTTCCCAACATTGGTAAAGCGTCGCACATTGTGGTCCCAGGAAAAACATGGTTTCACTTCATCCACCATTATTACAGAAAACTAGCTTTAGGACCCGTGTGATGCACGGATTAATTTATAAAAAATAATATTATTAGTAAATTAGAATTTTAACAGAATACTTATTTTCTAAAATAGTAAAATGTATTTGTTAATATAATATGTCAATTAAATTTAAAAGATATAGACAAAAATAAATAAAATAATTCAATCAAAATAATCTTTGGTATAATGTTAGCATAATATATCACACAAAATTTAATTATACTCTTGAAAAAGATAAATTATTTTGAAAAATAATTAATTTAATGGTGGAAACTTGTAAAAAATAAAGGAATTGACACGTTATGATATTTGGTGGAAAAATATTAAAATTCTCTAGAGCTTAACCCATCCCACAATTAATCATGGTTTTAACATGTTAGTATATACCAAAACAAGTATAACCATTAAAGGTGTCTCGAAATCTGACGGTAGAGATTGTAAAATGCATGACAATAATGAATCTTGACCTTTCATGAGGTTTCAAGTGGGTTGCACAAAGAGTGAAAAACCATGGGAAAAAATATCAAAAATATGTTTGAGATTAGAGCATAAAAAAATGAGAGAAAATTCTAAACTGAGAAAGAGAATAGTAAAAAAAGGCATAAGGAGAAGAAAATAAGAGAAAATATAAATCTTTTCAACTTTCTGTAATTAACCATATGAAAGAATTTTGATTAAAATATATTTTTTTTATTTTTTATTCGTGTCGGAAGTAAATCAGGAGAATCTAAAGATTCTGGAAATCATGTTTTCTTTTTTAATCCTCTTTTCCTTTATTTGTCTTTCTTTTTAATTATGTCTATTTATAGTTTTATATGTTCAATTTTTAAGAGGGGAAATGAATAGGCATAAAGAAAACGGAGAAATATAGTACAATCTATTAAGTTTGGGTTGAACATTGTATAGTGTGGGGTTTTTAAACCTTCCACATAAAAACAAAGAAATATACAGTGAATACCAAGCGTCAACTTACCTCCACTATGTAAGAAAGAGCAAGTAATACCAAAAGAAAAAAAGAAAAAAAAAAGGTGAGAAATTTACTTTTTGGTGACCACTTCCCAGCTTGATACCAAACAAAGAAAGTTAGTAGTCATTTTGAAACACTTATCAAATCAATTTGTAGCAAATTGATAGACAATATCCTTTTGTGGTATTAGATTGGAAAATCACTACTAAAATGTAATTTTGCTAAAAAGGTATTCTCCACCTCACTGTTTCAGCACGTGAAAGCCAAAAAAAAAAAAAAAAAAGAGTAAAAAACTCTTATATGAACACGTGGCACACAACAGTGTGCCTTTCCTCCGTTTTAGTATATATATATATATATATAATACACACCCATGATGGTAGTTCAGATGATAAAGAATCGTGGCTATAAAATCATAAGTCTTGAGTTTGTGTCTTCGCTCCTCTGCTATCGAATGCATGGACTTGAGAATGGTTTGTGCATTATGGAAATTAGTTTGGATCTAACAGTTTGAGATACCCCTTGTTTGGCAAAAGTGTATTTGCACAATTTTGAAAGTATTTTTAGAGTTTTCTAAGCAATTTGATATGTTAATACATATTCCGGTGTGTCGCATTTTCTTTTTTAATCATTATTGCTTTTATTTGTCTCCTTTTGTGATTATAAATATTTATAATTTTATACGTTTAACTTTTGGGAAATGAGATGAATAAACATAAAAAAAACAAATAAATATGATATAGTCTACTAAGTTTGGGTTGAACATTGTATAATATAGATTTTTCGATTTTTCCACATAAAAATAAAAAGATATGCAGTGTACACCAAGCGTCAACCTACTTATACCGCTTGAAAAAGAGCAGTGAAAACCAAAAAATAGAAAAGTTAGACAATTTACCTTTTGGTGATCACTTCTCAACTTAATACCAAACATGAAACATTAGTAGTCCTTTTGAAGTATGTATATAGTCAATGTGTAGCAAATTGGCAGAGAATATTCTTTCTTTGACATTAAGTTGCAAATTGATCACTAAAAAGTAATTTCTCCAAAAGTCATATCTTTTTGGGAAAATTACCTTTTAGTGATTCTTTCTCAACTTAATACGAAAAAAAGAAAGCTGATAGTTATTTTGATATAAGTATACAGGTAATTTGTAGCAAGTTGATATATATTGTCCTTTTTTGGCATTAGATTGAAAAATGGTCACTAAAAGGTAATTTTACCTTTATTCCTAACTGTTCACGAACGAACACGTGGCACCAAAGGGAGGCATTTCCTCCGTTTTAGTATATCTATTATATATATACTAAAACTGAGGATGGGGTTCCTGTAGCTTGCCACGCGTCAATTCTTTCTCCCCCTTTCTTTCTTTTTTTTTTTTCTTTTTTTTCCTTTCACATGCTGAAATAGGAGCGGAGTTGCCTTTTTGGGTAAAATTACTTTTTAGTAACCGTTTTCTAATCTAATACCAAAAAAAGATATTTTCTATCAACTTGCTAAAAATTGACTACAAATGTGTGCTAAAACGACAGCTAATTTCCGTTCTTTCATATTAGTTTTGGAAGTAGTCACTAAAATGTAATTTTGTCAAAAGTTACTTTTTAGTGACTTTTGAGAAAATTACTTTTAGTCATCACTTTCCAACTTAATACCAAACAAAGGATATTGTTTGTCAACTTACCACAAATTGACTTGATAGGTGCTTCAAAAGGACTATTAACTTTCTTTCTTTGGTATTAAGCTGGGAAATGGTCACCAAAAGATAAATTCTCCAAAAGACAAATTTCCCACCCTTTTTTTTTTCCTTTTTTATTTTTTTTGGTATTACTTACTCTTTCTCATACGGTAGACGTAAGTTGACGCTTAGTATTCACTGCATATCTCTTTGTTTTTATGTGTGAGGATTAAAAAACCCATACTATACAATGTTCAACCCAAACTTAATAGACTGTACTATATTTTTTTTGTTTTCTTTATACCTATTCATTTCCCTTTCTAAAATTGAAGATATAAAATTATAAATAATCATAATTAAAAAGAGAGACAAATAAAGGAAATTAAGATTAAAAAAGAAAATGTGATCCGCCGAAATCTTCAAATTCTCCAAATTTGCTTCTAACACCCAAAAAAAAAAAAGTAAGAAATAATCTTTCTCAGTCTAGATCTTTCTTTCATCTTTTTATGCTATAATCTCAAACAAATTTTTAATATTTTTCCGTCATGGTTTTTCACTCTTTATGAAACCCACTCAAAACCCCATGGAAGGTTAAGATTCATCGTTGTCATGCATTCTAAAATCTGCACTGTCGAATTTCAAGATACTTTCAACGGGTATACTTGCTTTGGTATATACCAACATGTTAAAACCATGATTGTGAAATGGGTTAAACTCTAGAGAATTTTAATATTTTCCCACCAAATATCATAACGTATCAGTTCTTTCATTTTTTACAAGTTTCTACCATTAAATTAATTGTTTTTCAAAATAATTTATCTTTTTCGAGAGTATAATTAAATTTTGTATGATACATTACACTAACATCACACCAAAAATAATTTTGATTGAACATCAAAGATTATTTTTGTCTATATCTTTTAAATTTAATTGACATATTATATTAATAAATACATTTTACTATTTTAGAGAATAAGTATTCTGTTAAAATTCTAATTTGCTTATAATATATATATATATATATTTTTTTATAAATTAATCCGTGCATCGCACGGGATTCAAAGCTAGTATATAATAGATTTCAGAAAACTCATGGGAACTTCCTATATGGCCTCCCTGCATCCTCATCTTGCATGTGCTGTCACCAACATTCCCAAAATGTCAAGAAACTAAGAAAGTTGACAGGAAGGTTAGAATGAAAAATAACACTCCCAAAAAACAGACTACGTTATATTTCATAAATGGCTAAAAAGTTCATTTTGAACAATAAATTTTTTTAAAAAAACTTTCTATAAAATTGTTCAAAATTATGTTTTCTAGTAGACTACAATGTCAGTTTTTATAAAAACATTTTACATTTTTCATAAAACCTTATAATGTAAAATAATTGAGGAGATAGAAAGTAAGTCTTGAGATGCCGATAGAGGCCAGTCAGAGGCCCCCGCATGTCTTTTATGCAGGGGAACGGCTAAAGCAACCCCAAGAAAGGTTAAGTTTACCCCCCCCAATTTTTTAATGAGAAAATGATGGTGTGAAATGACCAAAAGGGGCATCAGGTGTTAACCCACCCCACCCCACCCCACGCCAGCCCACCCCTCATTCATCTGAATTCTCATTTGCGCGCCAAAACCCCTCACCATCACGTTCCACTATCCGGCACCCTCTCCGGCGACATTCTCCGGCAACTTTGTCCGGCAACATTCTCAGGCGCTCTTCCGGCAACTCTCATCCTCATCTCTCACTCTCTCATAACCACCCCTAACCAATATATCATCTTCATCCCTCACTCTCTCACAACAACCCTTAAACAAAAATCCATAACCCATTTGTAGTGGCTTTTACGTTTTTTATGAGCAATGGAGGAGGAAGAAGTCAGTTGGAATGGTGTTGGCAGCAAGGAGGTATGTATTTTGGCTTCAAAGTATGCAAAAATGGCGATTTTTTTTATTGCAGTCGCGCAGGTTCGACTCTGGTAATCCGTAATGTTCGGTTTTACGTGACCAAGCATTATGGTAATGTTCGGTTTTACACAACCAAGCTTTATGGTAATGTTCGGTTTTACACAACCAAGCATAACCATTTAAGGGTTTTTGTGATCCATAACTATTTAAGGTTTTACTCTGGTAATCCGTAATGTTCGGTTTTACACAACCAAGCATTATGGTAATGTTCGGTTTGACACAACCAAGCATAACTATTTTGTTTGGTTGTAAAAAACCGAACAGTGCATGGATTATTCAGTTTCCAGTAATGCTGTTCGGTTTTAAACAACCAATCATAAAGATTATGTTCGGTTTCATCTGACCGTTTAAAACAGATATGTTCGGTTTAATACAACCAAACATGTTGCCAGTGTTTGGTATGAATTAACTGAACAGTTCCAGAATAGTTTTTTTGTTTTTTTTTAAGCATCGGATTATTACTTTTATTTTACCGTCTTTTATTCTTGTCTCAGGCTTCCTCAAAAGCTAGCATCCATGAGTCGGCATGTGTTATGGATTATAGTAATGAATTCACAAATTATGAGGTAAATAAAACTTATGAAAATGTTCATTTACTTGATGGAATAAATATAATTCATGAAGTTGAAGAATATAAATGAATTTATTTTCATGTGTAGGTCTTCAAGAGTAGGGAAGCATTATGCAATTGGGCTCGAGAAGTAGGAAGACAAAATGGGTTTGTTATTGTGATAACCAAATCTGATGTTACAAGCAAAGGCAGGACAGCAAGACTAACGCTTGGATGTGAGCGAGGTAGCTATTATATAAACAGGAAAAAAGACATTGAGACCGAACATGAGAAGAAGCGAAGAAAGGAAACTGGTACAAAGAAGTGTGGATGCCCCTTTGCCTTAAAGGGTGAGAAGATGCCAGATGATGATGAATGGATGTTGAAGGTTTTATGTGGAATACATAATCATGAAGCTGCAAAGTATCTCGAGGGGCACTCCTATACTGGGAGATTATCAGAGCAAGAGAACTCATTAGTGGTTGACATGTTCATGAAAATGAGTCGGCCTAAAGACATTCTAGTTACTTTGAAGCGAAAGGATATACTCAATACAAGCACCTTGAGGACAATCTACAATGCACGTCTAAAGAATAGGATAAAAGAGAAGGCTGGGAGATCACAAATGCAATATTTGTTGGGTAAGTTAGCTGAGCATAAATACATTGAATGGCATAGGAGTTCTGATGATAGTGATGCCATTTTGGATTTATTTTGGGCACACCCTCGTAGTGTGGAGTTGTTTCGTGCCTTTCCACATGTGTTGATAATGGATTGCACATACAAGACTAATAAATATCGTCTTCCCCTCTTTGAGATTGTTGGAGTCACATCAACTAACTTGACATTCTCTGTGGCTTTCGTATACATTCAGCATGAACGGGAAGATAACTACACATGGGCATTGAATAGATTGCGTAGTCTTGTTGAGGATCAAAAGATTTTACCTGGTGTTATTATCACGGACAGAGAGTTGAGCTTGATGAATGCTATTGAGAAAGTTTTCCCCAATGCTAGGCATTTATTGTGTAGATGGCACATTTCAAAGAATGTTCTAAGTAATTGCAAGAAGTACTTTGAGTCAGGAGATCAGTGGGAGAAGTTTAACTCCCAATGGGAAACAGTTGTCTTGTCTGCCACTGAATCTGAGTACTTAACTCAAGTGGACATATTGCATAAGAACTTCAATACCTATCCTTAAGCCCTACAGTATGTGTCAAGTAGTTGGTTGACCCCTTACAAGGATAGGTTTGTCTCGGCTTGGACAGACACATGTATGCATTTTGGAAATCGAACGTCAAACAGGTGTAGCTTCTAAGCAATTATCAAAACATTGTGTGTTACATTTATAATTTAGCAATAAGATGTTGATATTAACAAATTTTATTTTATTGACCAGGGTGGAAAGTGCACATGCAAGGTTAAAGAGGCAATTAGGGTGTAGTACCTTGAACTTTGAGTTATCATGGGGCGAGGTGCACAGTTTGATTGAGTTACAATACACCGAAATCAAGGCATCGTTTGAGAAGAGCTCAATAGTTGCTAAACACAAGTTTGCATGTGCAGAATTAAAGGAGATTCGGGGCATGGTATCTATAGTTGCATTAGAAAATATCCTTGTACAGATGCGGCGTGCTAGAGCAATTGGGGTTGATGCTTCAGCATGTGGTTGTGCAAACCGTCGGTCCCATGGATTACCCTGTGCACATGAGATTGCAGAATACAAAAGGGAAGGTCGACCTATTCCACTTGACCGCATTGATCAATTTTGGAGAAAACTTGATATCTTGCCAGCTACTAAGAAACAAAATCTGAAATTGATGTGTCAACCATATTTAGATTTGTTTCTCCAGATATTCGAAGATGAAGATACAGAATCACAACTGCAGATGCTAAAGAAGTTGAGGGAGATAATAGCTCCACATTGTACACATCTTCTAGAACCCACCGAACCATATAACCGTACCCGAGGTCGGCCAAAGGTAAAGGTTGACACATCCACACGTCGTGACCCGTCCGCCTTTGAGTACGTACAGTCTCGACATGATAGTTGCTCAACTGGATTCAATGTGGAGCCGAGTAACTCATCAGGTCATTTTGTGCCACAGCGACAACCAAAAGAAAAGGTAAAATGATGTAGTTATAGATGGTAGAATATCTACTTTTATTGTCATATTTTATTGGCATATTGATGGTTATTTTCCTAATGAATTGGGTGATATAATGTTTTCAGGTTTATCCTACCCAAGCTGCAAAGCCAATATCACACATTGATGAATTTCCAGCTGGAATAAGAGAATACATATTCAAAACCAAGGATGTCCAGGCTGATGGAAATTGTGGTTTTAGGGCTATTGCTGCTTTAATGGGAAAGGGAGAAGATGGATGGATGGTTGTGAGAGAAGATCTAGTTGATGAGTTACTCTATAACCACCAACTGTACACTCGGGTTTATGGGTCAGTGCATAGGGTAAATGAGATCAGATCTGGATTAGCACACTTTGAGGGTGGTTTTGCAGGGTATGAGCATTGGATGACAATGCCTGATATGGGACATCTTATTGCATCCCGTTATAATGTGGTCTTGTACCATCTGTCAATGCAGCAATGCCTTACCTTTTTACCACTTAGATCGAATCCCATGCCTCTATATGCGCGTAAAGAAATTGCAATTGGGTTCGTAAATGGAAACCATTTTATTCAGGTATGATCTTAAAACTTTTATTTATGTATTTTTCTTTATGCTTTTTAGTTTTAGTCCTATTGACAACGGGTGTAACAAACATGCAGGTATTCATGAAAGCGGGTCATCCCGTGCCTCCTGTAGCTACCACTTGGCGACTTCATCGCGATGTTGTGGCAGCAGACTGGGATTCTCCTTATATTGATAGAATTCAAAATTTCCTTAATGTAATTGGTTGTGGTGTTGCAACTACTGACACTTGTGATACTGTAGACATTGACTAGCCCATTTATAATATCATCTATCTTGTTTTATTGGTCCCTTAATATACTGTAGACATTGAGTAGCCAACTTGTTAATTTTTTTGGATTAATAGATCGTTGCTTTGGTCTAATAAAGTAATTTAGGATGATAATGGCAGAAAGGACTTATGGATTTTGTGTTAAAATTATGACAAATCAATTTTGTTTTGTTTGTTACAGATTTGCACCTGTTCGGCATTAAGTACCCAAACAATATTCTAATGTTCGGTTTTATGTCACCAAACTAGTTCACTATGTTCGGATTACAATGACCGAACGTATCCTTTTGAATTACCGTAATGCCGTTCGGTGCCATGTAACCAAACGTTTCTTAAATGTTCGGTTTCATAAAGTCGAACAAGGGCTTTATGTTCGGACTCATACTACCAAACATATCATTTTGAATTACCGTAATAGTATGTTCGGTGCCATACAACCAAACATTACTTAGATGTTCGGTTTTCTAAAGTCGAACAAGAGCTGTATGTTCGGAGTTATACCACCAAACATATCATTTTGAATTTCAGGTAATACTACTGTTCGGTGCCATGTAACCAAACGTTGCGTACATGTTCGGTTTTCTAAAGTCGAACAAAAGCTTTTTGTTCGGATTCATACGACCAACCATATCATTTTGAATTACCGTAATAGTATGTTCGGTGCCATACAACCAAACGTTACATACATGTTCGGTCGTCTAAAGTCGAACATGGCCATTATGTTCGGAGGCATACCACCGAACATCTCATTTTGAATTTCCATAATACACCGTTCGGTGTTATGTCGCCAGATCTTACTTAGATGTTCGGTTTCATACAACCGAACAAGAGCATTATGTTCGGCATAGTGGTACCGAACATATCGTTTTGAGACTTTAGAACATATCTTCCTTTAAACCATCCAATTTATACATCCTTTTTGTTCAATAGGTGACTAATTATATTCCAATAATTAAATATATTCCTGAATATCAATTCAAGCCCTCAAAGGGCGACATAAAACCACTTACATTGATACAACGTACCCTGTTTACAACCTACCCTTTTTGAGGCAGGACTTGCGTGACTTGCTAGTACCCTTGAAGCTGCTGTAAAAGTGAGTATGTCAACTTTTTAACATGTGACCTAACATTTCATAGTGGACCTCTTAGGGTGGCATAAACTTTTGTATGACCTAACAATTTTTTTTTAGATGGAAATGCCACTGCTTGATCCGAATACTCCAAGGGAGAGTATTAGAAGCTCCCACCAAGTGTAGGAGGAGAATCCCAATTACACGCCTAAAAATGGAAGAAAAAACCAAAAAATTTGAGAAAAAAGGGTTAGAATTTAACCCCTGATGCAAGTTATTTCTCCTATACTCAATTTCTTAATATTATGTTACTTTAAACTCCATTATTTATCTTATACCAAGTTCTCGGCGTCCAAAAACTTTTGACCATTTTTTGTAAATTTCGGCATGGTCCCGCCTAAAAATGGAACATACCAAGTTCTCGACTTTAAACATAACCTGCAAAAAACACATTTCCACCACCACAGATAATACAATTCCAGAAACCCACATAATTCAAATCCAAAATAACTTACAATATATGCAACCTATCCTCATCTGCCCACCACTACATATAATACAATTCTAGAAACCCATATACTCCAAGTTCAAAATAAACATATATGCAACCTATCCTCATCTGCCCACCACCAAATATAATTACAATTCTAGAACCACATATAATTCAATTCAAAAAAGTTACATAATCCAAGTCCAAAAAATGACATCATCCAAGTCCAAAAAATTATATCTGCCCACAACCCAAATCAAGTGGAGCTCCCACCAGTACGACGCCTCCTATTTGCCCGAGAGTATATTAAATCAATATCCGGTGTGCATCCTTCCTCAACAGCATCAGCTCGACCCTGCAGAACTCGTACTATGGCACGAATCGTCCCATATAGCATAGTAGGATCTGTACAAGCATCTGCACGATCCATGTCTAACACTGGCAACCCAATCTTCAATGCATGATCAATGCACTGTGGAATAATGAGAAAGTAAAATTAAACAGGATTCATACAAGTGGGCAATAAAATTTCATGTTTATATATATATAAATAAAAAACAAGGTTGTCAATGGAAGGACGACCTCTTGAGGATCTCTGCGTACTGGCTGGACAGGTGGCTCCACAACTGGAAGTGGGAAGGCCCGGTGAGCTGGGTTTTGCACACGAGTATGTGACACACCCCTAAACTAATCCATATACCCTACAATGGTTTCTCCTGGAAAACTCACGGGGGAACTGCGTGCATTTGCTGCCAACAAATGATTCATCCACGTCTCCAATTGATTACCAACAACATTGAATAATAGACTGTAGGATTGCACAGATGAACCACGGGTAGATGATGTTGGTTGTACTGGGGCACGCGGAATGTACTGGACACGTCCAAACTGCCTAAGAACCCTGTCAGGCTGGTAGGGTTCAACAATATCGACACAATGCAGCAACCCAGCGTAGTATGTGAACTCCTCAAGAGGATGATGAGCCCTAATGCAGCTATAGGGATCCCAAACAACCTGAAATAAGAAATAACGTATGTAATTAGCGATTACAGTTGGAAAATTTTAAATATATTAGATATGAAATTACAACAATCTAAAATATCAATAAATATCATACCGACTCAGACTGCAGGTCGTCAAGTGCCTCCCTTAAGTTATATAAATGTGATAAAGAGCTCCCCTGATCCTTGAGAGGAGCCCAACGCAGCACACATGGATCCACATCAACATATCCAACTTTATGGGGTGGTTGAAACATTGGGAAATGCTCATACACCCATGCCTCTAGAACGGTCAAATAGCCAGCAATCTATTTACAATCACTCCCACTGGCCATACCCAAGTGTCGATACAAAGTAGCCAATGCAGCAGCACCCCAACCATACTCATGGACTGTATCCAAATCCTGTAATACGTGGAGGAGGCCAACTGACACCCTGCCCCCGCTCTTGTCTGTGAATAAAGTAGAGCCAAGAAGGTAAAGCAGGTACGCCCTCGCAGCATAGGTAGTTCTTTCAACAGTAGGCGCGTCACCAAGGTTGGCAAATTTTGTCTTCAGCCATGACAACTTCACAGACTGGCCACGGACATCTCGTAGAGCAAGACTAGCATCACTATCCTCAACTCCCAAAGCGCTCACAAGTAGGTCCCGTGCAACTGCATCATCTAATTTGGGGCAGGAGACAACTTTCCCAATCACAGGAATCCCTAAAATGGTGGCGACATCGTCCAGGGTAATAGTCATCTCACCAAAAGGCATATGGAAAGTGTTCGTATCTGGCTGCCATCTCTCCACAAAAGCTGTGACCAAGGCTTTATGGGTCCATCGAAAAGAGCACGTGACAAGTGGACTGAGTCGCGTCCTCTCAATGATCTGTGTCAACACATGGGGGGGCTCCAGGATTTTCGTATGAGAGTGTGGTCGCATGACACCTCGATACTGCATTAGAAAAGTTGAACACTTTAATAATGTCAAACATGATATGAATGTAATACATATAAATGAGACTACTCAAAAAATAAAATAAAATAACAGACATATAAATGAGATGCTATTATGACTTGACATACATCTCTGTTGACCCAAATCTGTGATGCGACATGTGTCCTGAAACTAATCAGGAGCGACTCATCTACTGGACCTCCAGGAAGTAGTCCAATCCCATCCCAAACAGCAGCAGCAGGAGCATCTTCAGGTGCATCAACAACATGTGCAGCTTCTGCATCAGGTACGTCACCAGCTGGGACATCTACTGGTGGGGGTACTGGTGGGGCAATAGGTGGAGGAGAGGGTGCTACATCAGGCTGAATCCCACCCCGGGGACGGCGTCTGCCTCTAGCTGGGTGTTGTTCAGCATCAGGTACGTCACCAGCTGGGACATCTACTGGTGGGGGTACTGGTGGGGCAATAGGTGGAGGAAGGGGTGCTACATCAGGCTGAATCCCACCCCGGGGACGGTGTCTGCCTCTAGCTGGGTGTTGTTCAGTCGCCGCCCGTTGCCGTCGCCTAGCAGATGCAGTTGGTCTGTGCCGACCACCTTCCACTGCATCCATATCTGAATAAAAGGCAATAAACGAATTAAATTATAAACAATTTATATAAAATGTATATATATAGATCATAAACAGTTATAAACAATTAGTGTCTTATTAGAGATGTTCATTTTCATCTTGGATTAACCATAGACAGAGAAAGAGAGAGATATTATAAAAAAATCATGCTTTCTTAACAAAGCTAGCTTATTAATATTAATAATTGAGCAAAAGATTTACAACAATATCACTGTCTACAGAGTGCATGCATTAATGCAGTTCAGGAAACGAGGAAGCCTTGAGAGATAAACTACCAAGGACACCAAAAGGTCTCCCTATCCGCAGAATGAGAATCCCACATGTTATCATGAATGCGGTACTTGCTCTTGATAACATAATGCCATAAATGACCTTGTTCAATGGGAAACCTCCACAACCACTTACCGGTGAGAGCGACATTCCTAGAGATAACATTCTACTCAAAACGTCCACCATGAGAGTAAATAAGAACGAAGACAAAAGATCCCCTTGCCTAAGACCTCTCAAAGCCTTGAACCACCCTCTAAGCTTACCATTCACCATCACAGCAAAGTTCATAGAACTAAGGCATCTTCTCATTCATTTCCTCTATCTAATACCAAAACCTTTGTTTTGTATCAAATAATCAAGAAAATTCCAATCCACATGAGCCATGTTTGGATGGATTTCCTTATTATTTACCCTCTGTATTCCCTTAAATGCACAATATGCCATCTTGCTTTGATGAGGAACCCAAGAAATCATCTCCTATCAAGGTTACGTATTAAATACCTCTTTTAGGGATGGATAATCTCCATTGGCAGCATCAAGGAGAGAAATTTAGTGGCTCTTTTCTTTAGAAATTGGAAAATGTGTGTGGTGATTTGGGTTCTAAGTTTGCAAGTGGTTTAGGAAAAGCTTCTTTACCTTTTCCAAAGATTACATATGATAATGAAAGGCATGTGAGTGAATTAATGAAGGATGTGCATGCTCTTAAAGGGTCCAAGGGTGAGAAATGCAACGTTAAACACAAAGCCAAAGCTGATGTTAGGGGGAAGAAACTTCTTTTCAAAACACAGGACCTTGCGTGGGTGGTTTTGGGTGCCGGAAACAAACCAACCAGCCGTGTCATGGGTTCTTAAACCTCATTATTCCCTCGTCAAACTGCAAGCTTTGTTTTAGATTGGGAGTCCTGATGCGGCAGAATTTTCATTTTCCAGAAGCTTGTTTCTTTCTTTCGCTTATAATTAGAAGTTCTAATAATAGTTAGTAGCTGCTAAGGGTATAATAGTCCTTCATCAAAAAATAGGGTATAATAGTCATTTTCGCTTAATTAGATTATAATAGTCATTTTAGCTTATTAATTTTCTCTTTAAATAGGCTTTTAAGGAATTAGTTAAAATTTTTATCCAGAATATTCAGTTTGTAACTAATTGTTGAGAGAGCTAATAGCTCCTCTTTCTGTTGGAATCAATGTTTCTCCCATTTCTCTTCCATTTTCTCTCATTTTCTAGCAATTTCTTGCTAGAATGTTTGATTTGTAGGTTTTGTGTCCATCAGTTTGGATGTCCCAGTAAATGACACTTGTATTTTACACTACTCAAAAAATAAAGTTGGTACTGTGATTTGGAGATATCACCACAAGTATAAGAACAAATAAAAGTGAGGCCATTAACTGAACCGTACTTTATAAAGTGTTTGAAAGAACAAATAAAACATAAAAATGCTATCACGAATGCAAAAAATTCATTTCAATTCCTTTGTATCCCTTTATAAACAGAATAAATTTCAATCAAGGCTTCAACACACAAATAAATTACGATGACCCTAAAACAAATTCATTAAAATTTGAAACACCCTCAATAAATGGATAACAGATATAGAGAGAGAGGGGGGGGGGTGAGGAATGGGTTCTTCTAACCATGTTACTTATACCATAGTTATCAACTTATCAATATCTTATGATACATGAAACAAGTTATGTGATACATTCTATTGGTAAAACATCACATATCACCAGTATGTACCATATCTTGACAGTATCTTATGATATACACAGTATGGTACATAGGATAAATGTATAATACATGCACATTTGAACTGTTTTTGGCAGTACTTGAAGGAAAAAAACTATTTGAAAAGAAAAAAGAAAAAAAGAAAGAAAATTATTATACTATAGTTTTTTAAAGGTGCTCTATTAGGAATAAGGAAATTGGAAACTCTCTTTCGCAGTCTTTTGCCTCTACAAAAAATACTGTTTATGGTGCTCAAAATGTAAAGCCACTGATTTGTGTTCTCTTCATTAAAGGAAGTCTAATATTTAAAGAAACATGGAGAATTCTCTATTGAGCAAGAAGCTGTGAGGGTCTTAATATCTTAATTGACTTAAGATCACCCCTCTCTGTTTCTTGCAATAAATGGCAGGAAAAATACATGATTCAATACTTGATGCAATTTAAGGGAGAAAAATAACTTTATCCACAATACATGATTTAAGAGCTATTGCTATGGTCATAACAATAACTTAACCGCAATCTTGACAATAAATACAATGGGTATCAAGAGTAGAAACATATTCTTCATTTTACTAACACAAAACACAAAACAAGCTGTGTTTTTTTACTGTTCGTGCATGCAATCCAAGAAGATATTTCATTTTGGTGTCATTCTTTACCGTAATAGAATAAAGTCATAAAGCCCTCCTCCCCCAGAAAAAAAAGAAAACAAAAAAACGTTTCATAGCTTAGGTCCAAAACACAAATTAGGTACAACTATTAAAGTGAATGATTTAGGTAATACAGGTCCCAATTGAATCTGGAATTCTAGTTCAAGGGCGATTGAAGGTAATGAAGCAAAAAAGATGAGTTTTGATTCTTTGCACCCAATTATAATTCTTTCTTGCTTTTACCTTCCTGTTTAACTCATCACCAATAATGTAACTTTAGAGTTATTAGGCCTGGACCAGCCCAGCCATTCAGACCAATGAATCGATGACCCTGGCCCTCAACCGGTCCAGCTTACTAATTGGATTGCCTAGGCCCAAAAACTGTGACACCCATTTGACCCAACCAATAAAACCATCTAGAAAAATAAATGCATGCTTCACATCTACCTTCTTTGTTATAGCCTTCTAGGGATCGCTTATAACAGTTTAATTCATCTTTCGCATTTTTTTGTTTTAAACTCCAATCCCTTTTGCAAAATAGGAGTGACAAAATTTATGAGAACAAATTCTTGTAACACATTAAAAAATAGCACAAATCATAAGCTCCCTCCCCCCCCCCCCCTTCTTCTTTCTCTCTTTTTTCCTTTTTCTTAAACATTTCTGTGACCACTACTCTTTAACAATAATCATCAATTTTTTTTTTTCCAGTTATGAAGCCAACTCATAACAATTTTCACACCGCAGGTTTATAAGTTACCTTCCATTGTATTCTGTTTCTAAGGATCTGAAATTGGATTTTTTTTTATTTTATTATTTTATAAGCAACAAAAAGAGAGACTATTATAAAAATAGAATGAAGTACAAGAGGAGAACAAGTGCTCCTCCTAAGGAATCAAGAGATTTTATAAAAGATTATCCCATCCTTTTATCCTGTATATGAACATGACAAGACCTCTTCCTTTTTACTAGGATAAATGTATAATACATGCATTAGTGCGCACATTAAAAATCTCATTATCAAAGAATTCAAGAAACACCCTCAATAATCCTCATTAGTGACATCCTTTTTTTTAATGAAGGTCCTTAATGACATCCTTGCAATCTTGAAACCCCCATTTAGAAATACCATCCAAGCCTTGCGCCTTATCTCTAACACAGTTGCTTTATTCTTTTTTAACTTGAAATGACACTCCAACCAAAAAGCTTGATCTGCCCAATTGGACACCACCACTCCAAGCCCTAAGTAACTGGCCTCACCATCCCATTAAAATGGTACAAACTGGAGAAAGAATTACGCACCTCATTAATGATTTGAGATCCATCTTCAATCCTCATTTTATCTTCATTTTCCACACTTAACGAAATTCCTTTTACTCTTACCATTACCAATTTATGACCAAACTTTGAATTGCTATCCCCCTCTTTATGCCATTTCACCTTTTCCTTTTGACTCCACATAACCTCTTTCCTAAACAAAACCTCTTGTAAATTAATCTTAATTTCATTTCTCTCAACTTTTTGGGCTTCATCCAAAAATCCGTTGCCACTTGAGAAGGAAGGGATATAGGGCAGCGTTAAATGCTTTTTCATTAGCGAAATCTCTTTCTACCAGGAATTCAAAAAGTTTTCTTGTGGATTTGTTAGATGTTGATTTTTCAACAAACTTGTAACCTATGGTCAATTCCTCTCTTTTCTTCTTTATCTTAGATGTTGATTTTTCAAAATAATTCCTTTGTTCGGTTTATGGGTTCCAAGCATAGCCCTGATGTTCGGTCCTCACTCACCAAACATAGCCAATACGTTCGGATTTACATATTCGAACACACCCGCGAAAATTTGAAAGCTTTCAATGGATTCAAACACGAATAAGAATAGATTGCAGGTGCAACAGAGACAACAATGGCAGAATATCAACTGTAAATCTCTACACAGTGTATACACATTTTACCTACAATACGCACCTTCTAGTGAAAGGGTTTTCTTCCTCGTCTTCTCCGTCGCCGGTGGTCACTGATATGGGGGCTGGGGTTGGAGAACTCCTTCAAATGGCGGACTGTTGCCGGTCGGAAATGGGGCCGTGGGGTTTCTCGCGTCGAGTGTGAGAGGGGTGGCTGAGAGGGTCTCGTGTTTGGAGGGAGTGGAGGATTGTCGCCGTCGAAAATAGAGGACTACCGGTCGGAAATGGGGTTTCTCCAGTCGCGGTTCAGCGGGGTCGCCGAGGAGGACTGCCGGTGACTTTCTCCAGTCGCGGGTGAGCAGGGTCGCCGTGGAGGACTGCCGGTGACTTTCTCCAGTCGTGGGTGAGTGAAGTCACCAATCGCGGGTGAGAGGGGTCGCCGTGGAGGACTACCGTTGACTTTCTCCAGTCGCGGGTGAGCGGGGTCGCCGTGCTTTCTCCAGTCGCAGGTGAACGGGGTCGCCGCCGGTGACTTGCTCCAGTCGCGGGTGAACGGGGTCGCCGCCAGTGACTTTCTCCAGTCGCGGGTGAGGGGGGGGCTGATGGTCTCGTGTTTGGAGGGAGTGGGGTGGGTGAGACTTAGGTTTAGTTGAAGGAAGGGTACTTTGGACATTTTGGGGGGTGGGCATATAGTATTGGGGGGTGGGGTTAACAGACGGGGTCAACTTAACTATTTTTGGGGTTGCATTAGCCGCTCCCTTTATGCAGCAGGCTTGAACATGAGAAATAGGCCCGCAGGCAGGACTGGGCAAGGCAGATATTTTCGGCCTAATGAATCTTTGGGCCAATCTGGAGCTGCCATGGCAACAATTGTATTGGCCCAGTCTAGCCCGCTTGTTACTTGTTAGTGAGATTTGCTAGGAAGTTGATAAAAGTTTTTAATAAAATAAATTTTAAAAAAAAAAAAATCATGATTTTAGCTTGTATGAACAGATTTATGCAATTTCCTTGATATGCAAACAATTACAAATAATTTGATCTATGCAATATGCCGTATTAAATTTTAATACTATAGTTGGTTATTGGCATGAAGAGAAGGGTTTTAGATTGCTGAAAATTTTAGGTTATTCTGAAAATTATGAAGATGAGAATTCATTATCCTGAAAGATGAAAATGAGTATAAAAAAAATCAACTTTAGATTCAACCATAGTCCCTTCAAAATAGTGGAGGCAGTGGAAAAAGCTTAGGACCTGTTTGGTTGTCCAATTTGAAATTAAACAATTTAAGAAATTTTACATAGGGTTGAGGGCATATATTCATGTCCTTGAGTTAGAATATTTTAATATGTTAAGAGTTATCACTATAGTTGATATTGTAGAATCAATTCTAATGAATTCATGGAATGCCACTATTTTGAATTACTATTCTTGTTTGTGATGATGACTATTATTTTCTTGAATTTGCTAATTCAAGATAATGGATTGTGCTTTTAATACAATGTAAATTTTCTTAAATTGTTTTATTTTGAATTGGACAACCAAATAGGCCCCAACCCCTACATGATCTATTTAATATATAGATTTGGCATGTTTATATGATTATAATCTGAACTTGATTCAGGTCAATCCTTAAAATGCATTTAGTTCAAGTCTTGTTGGTGAGTTCTGTTGAGCTTTGCCACCCTAACAGTGCCTAACAATATTAATATAAGAGATATCGTTATTATATTTTAGTAAAACGCTTATTTTCCTCAGCTGTAAAATTAATGTCCTTAGGAAGTTTATAAAAATTCAACCAAAAATTTGTTCTAAAAAAATTGGTCCTCATGTATTTTCATAATAAATTTTTATTTAATCACAATTGGAGAATTAATAAGGACAAATCCCAAATTCTTCTAGGGTAAATTGCAAATAACCCTCCTGAAATACAGGGGTTAGCAGAAAATCCCTTTAATGTTCAAAATCAAGAAATGCCCCCTTGAGTTTTTTTCAATTTGTCCCACTGTTACTCCCCATCTACAAAAAGTGACGGGAAATGGTCACGTGCCATGCACATGACGCTGTAATTGTAAAAAATACCCCCTCTCTCTCTCTACCCAAACCCCCATCCTACCCTCCCTCTACACCCACAACGACGATTAAACCCAAACCCCCTACGCCCACAAACCCCCTGCACCTACAGCGGTGATTAAACCCAAACCCTCATCCTACCCTCCCTCTACACCCACAACGGTGATTAAACCCAAACCCCCTACGCCCACAAACCCCCTGCACCTACAGCGGTGATTAAACCCAAACCCCCATCCTACTCTCCCTCTACACCCACAACGGCGATTAAACCCAAACCCCCATCCTACCCTCCCTCTACACCCACAACGGCAATTAAACCCAAACACCCTACGCCCACAAACCCCCTGCACCTACAGCGGTGATTAAACCCAAATCTCATGGCCCATAGCTACCATCGCCTACAACCTTAAAGAAAAACAACCACGATTGTAGGGGCGGAACTACACATGGCTTTGGGGGGGCTTTGACACCCCCAAAGCTTAAAAATACCTTACATATTTACTTAAATTTAAGTTAAATTTTTTAAAAAAATATATCAATGGCCCCCCCAAATTTTTGTTTATTTCAAATATAATCTTTCAATCATAAGTAAATTTTCATTCTCATGCTTATATTTTCATATTTTATTTCAAAATTTTGGACATAAAAGTTGGTAAAATCTCAAAAAAATGACATTTGTTGTATCTTTGGAAATTCCAAGTAATATGAATATTGTAAAAAAAATTTAGCACGACATGTGAATTAAAAAATATGTATAAAAAGTTTACTTTGGCCCCCCCAAGAAGAAATTTCTGGTTTTGCCCCTGCACGATTGCCATGGGTTTGATGATGGTGATGGCAGCCCACCCCTTCATGTTCGTGCCTTAGAGTCCCCCTTTCTATTTTTTTTCATTCCTTTTTTTTTTTTTTTTTGAGTTGTGGAGTTAGAAAACCAAGAAGCAGAGAGAGAGAGAGAGAGAGAGTCAACAAAGGTCGACTCAATGTGGCTCAATGACATTGGCCTAATGACGGTGGTCTCCGGCAACTAAGGAGATCAATATATGGTGACATGATAGGAGTAGAACTTCCATGTAACTATGATAGGGCCAGGTGGTATCACAAGCCAATGGAATTCAAGCAAAGTGGGAAAATCAATGTACTTGTTGGTCCCACTTTCCCATTTTGCTTGAATTCCATTGGCTTGTAATACCATCTGGCAATATCACAGTTACATGGAAGTTTTTGCCATTAAGATGAATAGATGGAAACGGTGGGCTTCCATTTGCGGATCCAAATTTGGTGACAGTGTAACTCCATGGCAAAAGAAAAAAAAAATCGCCGACGAAGGCATGTCAACAAGCGACAACGATAGCTAAGAGGAGTTGTGTGTCCTTTGCTAATCGCTATCATGCCTTTGAGAACCAAGTCAACAAAACCATCGCCTTGGGAGACCTCACTCATCAGCAGGGCTGGCCCTTAGGTCAAGCCACTTAGGCAGCCGCCTAAAGCCCCAAAATTTTGACAAAAAATAAGGGCCACAACTTGGTTGTTACCTTTGTAATAAGTTCTCCTAAAAAAAAAAAAAGTTTTTTTTTAATAACTAGATGAGAAAAGGCCCTAATCTAAGTTTAAGGGTCCCAAATAATTTCTAAGTTTCTAACCCAAATTCATGTACAATAACCCAAATTGCCAAATAATCTACTCAGCTCAAGCCCCCCCCCCCCCCCCCCCCCCCCCCCCCAAAAAAAAAAAACATTTAACCCTAAATCAGATCAGATCTAATGCCTCTGTCAATTTGCCTCAAGCCTCCAAACTCCAACCTCCTCATCTCTTCCTCTCTAAGTGCTCTCAATTACCTCTCACAGCCTCCATTCTAATTAGATCATATCAAAATTCTACTTGGAAGATTAAAAATATTTGATTACCTCTCAAACAAAAAAAGGACACCAAATGTCTAAACCATTCTCTCTTTAATTAATTATTTTCTTTACTTTTTCTTTCCTATATATACACAGGAGTACTTTGATATTATTGGGGGAGATTTATTTTAGAATTAAAGGTCTTGAAAGAAGTTTTACCAACAAATTTAAAAAAGCCAATTGAAGTACTGAATTATTTGAAAGAAATGAACAGTTGTTTCCTAAATGCTTGGATAACTTATAGAATATTGTTGATCATACTAGTTACAATTACATTTGTAAAAATAAGTTTTTCAAAGTTGAAGTTGATCAAATCTTACTTTCGTTCTACTATGTCACAGGAAAGATTGACCGGATTAGAAATATTATCCATTAAACATTATATGGTAAAAGAGTTTGATCATGCTAACTTAATAAGTGATTTTGCAGCTCAGCTAAAAACGCAAGAAGAGTAATATTTAAGTGATACTTAGCTATAGTTGATTCATTTCTTTTTGGTATTATAGCTTTAAATTTTGATTTTGTTTTTGTTTTTTTTTTTTTTATATATATATTCTTCTTGTATATGTGATTTTTTCTAAATTACAAAGGAAGAAAATCATATTTTATTTATTTATAGTTCTTTTAAAGATTTATTTTTGATCTTAATTTATATAAGCAAATTTTAGTATTCATATATTTAGGCAAATTTTGTATGTATTAGGGAAAAAAAATTATTGCGTATAAATTTTGTTGTGCGTATGAATATATATAGAAGGCCCCATTTTAGGAGTTCACCTAGGGCCCCAAAAAACTCAGGACCGGTCCTACTCATCAGATAGCCATAAGGACCTTGAGGTATGCGCATCTGTATGGGAGTGATGATGCTAGGGTTTATTCTTGCTTGGTGGGTACACACATTTAGGCTACGGATTTGTATGGCCATTTATGGCTTCCTCTCTTATTTATTTATTTATTTATTTTGGTGGATATTGTGGTTCTGGCGGCGACGACAGGGTTTTTAGCGTCAACATTGCAGCAACAGCAATTAAGGTGGGTCTAAAGGGTTGCTCCGATGGGGTTTTGACGGTAAATCTCAGCAACCATGGGTTGAGCACGTGAGGGGGAGGGTGAGGAGTAAAACCGACTTTTCATTTGTTTGCTTAACACCGTCAATTTTATCAAACAGCTAATTTGTGTTGGGGGACGTTGCAATATTTTAAACTTTAAAGGGATTATGTGCCATGCCCCATACATAAGGGAGTTATCTGCAAT
The DNA here is from genome assembly GCA_039720395.1 of Liquidambar formosana. Taxonomy (NCBI): domain Eukaryota; kingdom Viridiplantae; phylum Streptophyta; class Magnoliopsida; order Saxifragales; family Altingiaceae; genus Liquidambar; species Liquidambar formosana. Next base: position 44,833 of record JBBPBK010000197.1, on the reverse strand, counting down.
TTGTTCATTCTTCTATATGTCATCTCGATTGTGTGCCAGACATAATTTCTTTTTGTTTTATTCATGGGTACACTACAACTGTGGACAGGACAATAACGTAGCTTTTTTTTTTTTTTTTTTTAGATGAACGATCGCTGACTTGGTATTAAGCCTCAGAAACCTGGTACAAATCAACAAGAAATTGGTCCCTAATAAATTCCAAGACTTCCTCAATCCAAACACAAAAGTCTTCAATGTTGTGAGCAAATCTGGCAAGGCCATGAGCAACCGTGTTCCCTTCGCGTCAAATATGGCAAAAGGAAACCACGTCAAAAAAATGAGCAACATCAAAGAGAATATCCTCAAGAATAAGACCCAGCGAAGTTAAGCAAGGCGAATAAGAAGTAAGAGCAGTAACAATTTCAGCATTATCCCCTTCCACCTCCACGGAGTGCAACCCCAATTCGCGAGCCAACACCATAGCATAACGGACAGCCATAGCCTCCACTACTGCCACCGGAAACTCACCAGCGATTTTCCTAGAAGCTGCCGCAATAACATGGCCTTCCCAATCCCTAACCACCACACCCAAACCCGTACAATGATGCTCCCCAAATAAAGCACCATCCACATTAATTTTGAACACACCCATCCTGGGAGGTTGCCAACGAACAATTGGCCTACTCCCACCGACAATCCCTGGCGTAGTGGCAGCTCCCAAATAATCATGCCAAGCCTTAGCAGCCATCCCTACAGTCACGAGTGGCTCCTCCCTAATCCCTTCAAAAACCCAAGAGTTCCGCCCATGCCAAATTGCCCACAGCGTTAACATAAATTGCGCCATCATCTCCATCAGTCTGCTGATGAAGCACGCGCAGCCAACCCCTGAAGTCTGACGCCACATCGCCACCTCCCTGCCATCTCAACCCACTAACTTGCCAAATCATTTTAGCACAAATACATTCCCTAAGACAATGTATAATGGTTTCCTCCTCTTGTCCACACAGTGGGCATAAAGGATCCTCAATAACTTAGCTGACAGGCCCAGTTTAAAATTGTTAAAGAGTTTGGTAGTTAGTTGGACGGACCTGAATTTATTCCGGCTTTTCTTTCTTCATATAGCGTGTGTTAGGACTTAGGATAGGGCTACAACTCGGGTAAGGTTGGGTTGGGTTTAAGGAAAATTAAAACCGCAACAAATCAAATTGGTTTTCTAAAATTGGAATCTGGATCGTACCAAGGCTACCATGGAACCAAACTGAGTAAAATCGGATCTGTTTGATCAGGTTTTCAGTGTGGTGAAGAAAAAAAAAACCCAATAATATTTTTTTCTTTTCCTTTTTCTTTTAAAATTTTATTTGATGTCCAAGCTAAAATGAAATTGACAAATGGCATCTCATAAGTCATATCATATATATATTTTAAATTGAGGGTTCTTTGGTTCAGTATGATTCTAAAATTCCCTTGAATTGAGAATCGGACTGAATTGTTCGACCCTTAAAAAATTGGAACAAAGCCCAAACCGTATCCTATTCAAAATCATACAAAACCAAAGTAGATTGAATTACTCAAATCTGTTCGGCTCTCGGTTTTACCCAAACTAAATTGCACCCTAATTATGAAATATTAAAAATTTAGCCATTTTGGACTTATTGGAACGAAGATAAAATCACCCACAAATTCATGAACCAAATACCAAGATGGCACCTTTATGTTAAATTTATGCAACTTGTACTGATTGGTTGCTCAAATTTCACTTCGAGCAAGGCTTCTAAAAAATGAAATTAATGTAAAATTTGCATGTCAAAATTTCAACTACGTAGTATAAAAAAAAATGTGTCTTCTAATAATTGATTCAAGCCCCTTGGAAAAGGATTTCCTGCTCATGCACACAAGAACAATTGCATCTCAAAGCTCTTAGCCCAATATCGATCCCCCCATTCTCGGATGCTCAATGTTAGGAGAGGCTTTTGGCATATGATTGTTCGCAAAATGGGTTTAATTCTTTGGTGTTGTGAGATAGATTTTTGGATTTCCTAGCTTTTCAGTTTTTTCTAGTAGTCATGGTCCGTGTCATCTCTTGGATTTCTATAGGTAAAAAGTCAAAACGGGAGCTGTAAGTAGTATAGTTTTGATTTGGAGAATTGATCTGCTTTGTTTCCACGTATCGTATCTAGAGTTGATTAATAATTCTGTCATTCGACTAATTTGGGGCAGCTATAGCGCTCAGTTTGGTAGTTAGGTGAGTACATACTGTCATACCAAATTATATCAGCACTCGCATTAGGGGTTATACCCTATGCATTGGTGGGTTACGGGATACATCGGACCTATGCATGAGATATGTGGGAGATAAAAATCCCCACGATGCCACGTGTACAGAGTTAAGGGTAAATATGACATTTACCAAATAAAAGAAACCCTTCTAGGGATGACTTAGAAAACAAAGCATTAATGGGGGATAATAATTACAACTGTTACATGGGTGAAGTGACGGTTGGAGCAGTAACAGTCACATGGGGGGAATGAAACGGCATGCAACAACCCCTTCATTAATGAGGAAACTTCAAAGTTGATCATTACAACTGAACCGGTACAGGTGCTTCGAGCTCAAGAGCACGGATAGAGAACTCTTCAGAGAAATAAAAAGCACAGTTAGATGAATAGTCCTAAAGAGGTCAACCAGCATGACTCCAAACAATATGGCATAACAGTCCAAAAACTCTCTAGATCGAGCACGGCATTGCCTGACGAGCTCGATTGGTATGGAGAAGAGCACGGCTCTCAGGTGGGCATTCCTCCATAGAACGAGCTATGCACCTTCCTTGCCACGTAAGTTCGGGATAATAGTCAAAAATAGCAAGATAGATTCTAAACAACCTACATGAACACGAATCTCGATAGACAAGACGATTGCAAGCAACGTGAAAGATTGTCCCACTACCACATACAACCTCTCTCGATGCAAGACAAGTGGAGGCCCATATCAACCTCCACATCTCCTAAATGGCTAGTGTCAAAAGCAGGGCGTCACTTACCCAATAAAAAGTGAGCAAAAGGGGACTAAATGATGATATGTCTGCCATCTTTTAGAAACTCTTCACCTCATTCATGAGATATAAATAGGGTCATCAATAATGATCCGCAAAGGTATACATAATCAATTCTAAGAAATCTCTTATCTCTTTTTGGGCTTTTTCTTACTTGAGCGTTGGAGAACCTTTTGCAGTTCCCAACCCAAGACTTTCCTAAAAGAGAGAGAAGTGGAGTAAAAGACAGCAATGTCCCTCCAGCTCAATCAACATCACATCGAAAAAGAAAGGAAATTTCAGGGCAGACCTTGACCAGGAATTTTCCCTTCTGCCCTGAAATTTCCCCCAAAGGGTACAAACTCTAATGCATGGTGATGATAAAACTTATCTTAACACGTGTTGACCTCATTAGGACTATATATAATATTTACTTTAGAAATTAAAGATCAAAAGAAGAATAAATAATAAAAATACCTAGGGCTTATCCTAAGACATCATTCCTATAGATGGTTGGCTTTAGGACACATTACTAACATTAGTCACACATTATTGTAATTTCTCACATAATGTGGTAACTTATTACATTATGTGGTAACTTACTCACATCAAAGATAATTTGGTCACACCCTTGGGGTTAACCCAATTACATGCAAGCAAATTTGGTAGGTCTTTTTTTTTTTTTTTTTTTTTTTTTTTTTTTTGATAAACAAGATTATATAAATTAAGGATCAAAAGGACCAAAGTTTCCAACTCCTTCACCCCTGTCTGCAAACAAAACAGCGTCAAGCAGTGAAGTGATGGGGATGGAACGAAAGGTATTACAAAAAACAGTCCAACGGGCAAGCTCATGGGCCGAATTATTAACCATCCTAGGAACCCGACTGAATGGCCCATTGAGGGGGTAGACTCCAATCCGCTAAATGTTCCAAGACACGTGTTATTGTGGTAACATATCACATAATATCATAACTTGTTACATTATGTACGTTGTAACTTACAATAAAATATTATTGGTCATAATGTGGTAACACGTGACTCTCTCTGGTCACTTAGTCATTAAAAATAAATAATAAATAATAAATAAATTTAAAAAAAAAACAAACTAGTCACACCTTGGGTAACCCTATCACATGTGTGCAAATTTGGGGTGGTCACATGTTATGGTACTTGGTCGGATTTTATGGTTACGGTGGAACCTCTTTTTTCTTTTTATTTTTTGATAAAAGCAATATTATTTTATAAAAGCAAACAATAATCTAAGTCTACATAGATTTGGTTCCTAACGCAACTTGAAATTTCTTTCATCCAGACTTATACATTATTTAGATCCCCAATAAATCTGACCAAACCATGGGTTGCTGTATTACTTGTTATTCGCACATGGGTAAAAGTTACTAATATAAACCAACATCTAACCGCTCATTGAATGTTTTTTCAATTATCAAATTCATAGATAAAAAATTAACATCCTTTGAATTTATAATTGTGATGACCCCCTTGGAATCTCCTTCAGTAATTACTTTAGATAGACCCAAATGCTTCGCAAAACCCATCGCAAACCTTATAACCAATACTTCAACTATCTCAATTAGAAAATGACTTTTCATTCTCTTTGACGTAATTGCAATAAATTGATACTTAAAATCCTTAACAACCACACCTATTCCCACACAACCGATCTTAGTAAAAATGACACCACCAACGTAGAGCTTGTAAACTCCTTTAATAGACGGGACCCATGGATTAAAGCCCTTGTCCCCTTCCCCGACATTACCTTCTAAAGCACTACCATATTCCGAAGCAATTTGCACGCACTCCAATAATTGGAACCTTTGATGATGACCATTCACTTTTTCGATTTGTCAGGGGCATCATTGCGCGTTTCCGTTGATTTCTTCACCTTCTAAAAATTTAGAGTACAAAAAAATGAGGACAGAGAGGGCAAGGGCAAGAGGAAAAAATGGAGGGGTGGGTTGAAGGCTAGTTCCAACAAGGGACTTAAAAATCGCGATATATCGACGATATATCGCGATATATCGTCGTATCGGAGGGTAACGATACGATATTATGATGCGAAATTGAAAGATTTGCAAAAAAACAAAATGTCGAGAGATATCGTCGATATATCGCGATATATCGACAATATCTCGATATCTTTTAATATCGGTAGAATTCTATGAATTATCGTGGAGATTTCGTCGATATATCGACGATATATTGTCGATATATCGACGATACATCGTCGATTTACAGTACGGTTCGACACTGCCATCACTGGCGGTTGTGGTCTTCTGGCCGTCATCAAAGAAGAAGAAGAAGAAGAAGAAGAAGAAGAAGAAGAAGAAGAAGAATCATCACAGACTCACTGGCTTGTCGAAGAAGAAGAAGAAGAATAAGAATCACAGATTCACTGGCTTGTCAAAGAAGAAGAAGAAGAAGAAGAAGAAGAAGAAGAAGAAGAAGAAGAAGAAGGAGAAGGTCGACATACCTCGTACAGTCGTACATGCTGTTGTGGTCTTCTGGCACCGGCGTCACCACCGTCGAACCTCCATGGATGGCGTGAAGCTTTTTTTCCCTCTTTTCTTTCTTTGTTTTGTCCAGTCCTTTCTGATTGGTAAAGTGACGGGTCACTTTCACAGCCCCACTTTATAAAACCTACCCTGTTTCTTCTTTTCTTTTTTTTGTTTTAATGACAACTTTACTAAAGCTTCTAAAATACAATAAACATTTTATTAAAAGACCCCTTTTGTATATTATATTTTATAAATATAACTAGTAACCTATAATTCTTTTCTACTTTACATTCTTAATTTTAACTTTATAATATTTTTAAAAGAACTCTACTAATTTTTTATTGTTTTTTTTGTGTACTCATAATTTTTTTTTTTTTTTTATAAAATAATGTTTAGCAATTCACATATTTTAAAATATGATTTCAAGTCAATAGGCTTTAGTCTAGTGGTGCTTTACATTTAAATGTTACATTTGCATAAATTTGTATTATTTATTATCTCATCGTATCACACTATTTATACCCTACACAACACATACTTGTGTTATACACATTTAAATTGTAATTTTTTTATGCTAGATTGTGTATTAGAGTCTAAATCATTGTTTCCTAGAGTTTCAATAAAAAAATCCGCGTTTAACACATAATATCCACCATATCTTTAAAACGATATTGATATTGTCGATATATCCAACGATATATCCGATATATCCACATTTTCGGACCCTCGATATATCCATCGATATCGATATTAAAGTCCTTGGTTCCAACTTCCAAGCATTAGGTGGATGGGACGCAAATTTATAAAACTAACCATTTATAGAAATTTCTCACTAACCACGTCCTTAAAGTCGTTGATGCTTCTATATATGGGATTGACACTATACAAAACAACTAAAAGTTGAAATGAAAACAAAAAAGGAAGATGGTTTGTAATATCTATAATTAAAAAAGAAAAAAAAGAAAAAAAGGAAATATTATATATAGTACCAAAATACAAATCTTGTGTGGCATTATGTGAATGGACCAAAATCCCCTCAATTTATTTAATAGATCTTTTTTTTTTCTGATATGGGTTGGGTGTTACACAGGGTGCTTCGTATAGCACCGCCCAAAAAATAGAAAAAGTAGCAAAATATAGAATTAATTATAAATAGTTAACAAATTATTAATTTATTTATCTAATTAAATTTATTTTCACATTATGTCTGTAGCTTATTAAAATTTATAGGCATAAAAATCAGATAAAAATGCATGTAGTTTTGCTTAATTTACTATCATAATTGTCTTTTGTGCTTGAAAATCAAGGGCGAAGTCAGAAATTCTATTCAGGTGAGACGAATTTACCAATAACCGACAGCTGGCGATGATTAGCTTAGAAACGTTGTCTCTCCTTAGCTCCTTACTACCGGCAACATTTGAGTTATTACAATGCATGGGGTTGTGTGTAAGAATATTGAATATTCTAAAAAAATAATGGAGGTTTGACAATCTCCTTTTTTTGACAAATCTTGCACGCAGTAGATGGAGATTTGACAAAATCTCCTCTTTTTTTTTTTTTTTTTTTTTTTTTTTTTTTATTAGAATCATTTGGACTCAAACTCCAAATGACAGAGGGTTTAAGAATATTCTACAAAAATAAAAATTCAAAAGCTTAGGAGATAGGTGAGATTTGAAAGTCTAACGAGAGGCATACTATATAATAAAAGATCTAGAAAAGTTAAGGGTGGGCGTCTGCACCCTTAGTGCTAACGTGGCTTCGTCCCTGTTGAAAATACAGAGAAAAATAAAGGAAAATAAAGTGAACATGAATGTCAGGTAAGGATAACCTGTTACCACCGATTTCCCTTTTAATTAAAAAATTAAAAGAGTCCATGCACCAATTACTATCTGGTGGCTACTGTTCTGTATGGAAACCAAAAAAATGAACTACCTAGTAGTGATGGTGGGTAAAGCAAATGACAGGAGTTCTAGGGTTCAAATTTTGATCCAATTACTTCAATGATTCACGTTATCATGTTTTATTTTATTTTAGGGCTTGTTTGGTTGTTTAATTCAAAATTAAACAGTTCAAGAAATTTTGTATAATATGCAAGGCATACTCTATTATTTTGAATTAAAAAATTCAAGAAAATGATAGTCATCATCACAAATAAGAGTAACAATTCAAAATAACAGTATTTCATGAGTTCTTTAAAATTGAACCTATAACATCAATTTTAGTAATAATTATAACATTTTAAAATATTCTAATTCAATGTAATAAATTTATACCTTCAACTCTATGTAAATTTTTTTGAATAATTTAATTTTAAATTGGACAACCAAACAAACTATTATTTTCTTTCTTACTTTCTGGGCAATGGCACAATGGTTGCATGATTCTCATGGAAAGTTTGTTGAATTCTCAGAAGTTTGATGTGCCCACCAGTCCATAGGAGAAAACAAAAGAAAATCAAGTTGTTGGGTCAACTATTTGAAAGTTCCTTGTAATCCCAGTTAGTTGAAGCTCAAGCATCGGTCTTTGTATGGTCAGGGCTGATGGCTCCCACAAATCAAGTGGTCTGGGAATCACATAACCCAAAAATTGAAGTGACAACCAATTGCTTGTGATAACATCACTAAGTTTCATTGAATAAACCTTTTTTTTTTCTTTCTTTCTTTCCATTTTCAATTGAGCTTTCGAGCCACGATGGAAAGGACCTTTGTGGTTCCTACATTGTTTATTCTAAAAATCTGACACCCTAACACATACGAAAATAGAGTAGAGCTCCTACTGTTCCAAACTAAATCTTTCAAGCATAGTACCTAACAGACCGTCAATATCAGAAGGGATCCGCTTGTAGTCTTCGTTTAATAGACTTGCATCAGTTATTACCCACAAAAAAAAAAAAAAAAAAAAAGAAATAAAAATTACATCAGAAAACACATGAATTTAGGAGGTTCCATTGATAGGGATCCACTCTCCTTGGAGGAGAAAAACTTTCATGCAATCGTGACATAACCACATAGTATCATGTGCTAATAAAATCAAGAAAAGTGAAATTGTAAGAATACTTTTTGACCTTACAATCTCATTTTGCTTGGCTCTCATTGGCCGTAGGTAAAATCTTGATTTATAATCACATTTGTATGGAAGTTCTTCTCCACTTGAAGCTTCACTTAGATTAAATGCTTTTGGTCCTCCCTTACCACTTCAAAAATAATAATAATAATAATAATAATAAGGAGAAATATCCAAAACCTCCCTAAAAAATAAAATCAAATCCAAAATCCTCATAAAATATTTTTCCTATCCATCTAATATGAAAAAAAAAAAAAAAAGAATCATATCCATTAACTCCAACAAGTTGACTTCTTGTTTACTGCTGTTAAAAAAAAGATTAATCCGACTAAAATACCATTTTTTAATATTAATATGTTCACTAACAAACCCATTTAATTGAACTTTCATTTTTATCCTTTTAGTGTAATTAAAATAAAATTAACTATAATTAGTTCTTCTCAACCGTACACATGGAAGAAGGAAACCTATGAGATATTAAACAAAGCGTCTTCTCCGAGTTGCCTCTCACATTGGTAGCACATTGGTAGCAGTGGGTCTCTCTCACTCTCTTTCTCTTGCCTCATGTACGTGGCCCCTATATGACTAACTTTATCTCTACTTTTTCTCTCTGTTTCTCTTTCCTCCCGTGTGTAGCAACCTTTCTCTACATCACAGAAGAGGAAAATCAACCAGATTCACCTACTATTACAAACCAGCCAAGTCATTGGCGAATGCCTCCATCACCGAAGTAGGAAGCTAGAGAACCCCACCCATGTCTTTTAACTGACATAGCTAGGGGAGCATCTTTACCCATCGCATGGATGGTAGCTTGGAGAGAGAGAGAGAGAAAGAGAGTTTATTGCACATGGGGGGAAGAGAAAGAGGAGTGAGGGAGCGGTATGTAATAATCAATATGCACGTTTGGGAAAAGAGAGGGCAAAAGGAGAAATTCAATTAAATGGGTATTTTTGTTATTAAACATATTAATATTAAAGAAAGATATTTTAGTCGAATCACTCTTTTTTTTAACAGCAGTTAACAAAAAGTTAACATATTGAAATTAATGGATATGATTATCTTCTTTTCATATTAGATGGATAGGAAAAATATTTTATGGAGTTTTTTTATATGATTTTATTGTTCAGGGAGGTTTTGGATATCTCCCTTAATAATAATAATAATAATAATAAAATAATATTAAAAAATCCGGTGACGTGGGGTTGAAAATAAATTGAAAGTAGTATTATTGAGTTCCACTACTTTATCCCTATTGGCACGAAACATCATGGGAATCCTTTTAGGCGCTGTGAATGGACACTTGCATCAGCTATCATGGGCGGGGCCAAACGGGACAAGGGGGTCTGCCGGCCCTCCTCAAAGATTTTTATTTTTTATTTCACACATTTTATTTTTATTTTTGATTTTAGTACAAATCATATATTTGGCCTTTCTCAAAGGTTTTTTAATCAGCTTATTTTATATATTGGATGGGTTTTTCTTTCTTTTAGTTTCTTAACTTCTCTCATTGTAATAATTCTTTTTGTTAATACTCATGTGTAGGTTAGGATTAGACCTATTAATAGATTGGATTTTAATCCGAATCCAATTCGATAATTAGGATATGGGGAGAAGTGAAATACGTTAATTCGTTAATAATCTAAATTCAATAATCTGTTAGTTGACAAATCAAATATGGATATTGCGTAATCCGATGCAATTAAATTATGATCCGATGAATTAAATAATATATTAGATTATATATTTTATTAATTGTTAGTTTATCACATAATCTAAGATTCTTATGAATGTTATATAGTAAAATTGTTGAAATTTATTTTCAAATTAAAAATATGTTTCGTACAATTATACAAATTCTAAAAAGTTCAGCTTTCTTCCCTCTAAAATTCTTGCTAGTTTTTTGTTAGCTGTACATTTTGTAAGATTGTCAGATCGGATCAGATTTTCGAATTGGACATCCGAAAGTAACAAATTTGGATATGGATTTACATTTTATTGCTTGATTACCAAATTGGATTGGATCAAAGCTCTTTCTTATTAGATCATATTCAAATATACTTTGATCCAGTCCGAATCCGACTCATTGACAAGTCTAGTTAAGATTAGATAACACAGTTTTTAAATAATTCTTAAGTCGATTGGATATTGCTAGATCCAAGGTGTCTAAAAAAATTTTAAGTGACAAAATAACTAATGTAATGGTGAAACCATTAGATTTAGCAATATCTAACGACTTAAAAAATGCGTAAAAATTTGGAAGAAAAAATTGTGTAACTTAATCATGATCCTAAGATTTTTCTTTTCTCTTGTTATTATTTGGTATTTTGCATCAATATAAAATTCCAAAGATCAACTAAAGTTTGGCCATATTGGACTAAATTCTTGGTTCATTACCAAAAAATTATATATATATATATAGATAAAACAGGAAATAAAATTAAAAAATAAAGGGTAAATTGCACAAAAGGGTCTAGAGTTTGGACCATGTTTCACTTAAGGGTCCCAATTTTCAATTGTGTCACTTTGGTACCCATATTATTAGTTGGGTTTCAAATTGGGGTCCAATGTTAGAAATCGTTTGTTGAACAAACGGAATTGCCCCTATTTTTGCACATGCCGTGCATGTGATCAAATTAAGATTACATTATCCCCATTTTGCCCTTCATAGTATAAAAAGCCTATTTTACCCTCCCTATCAGCCTCCTTTAAATTGTCCCTACTACCACCAAATTTGAATCTCTCCCTTCTCTCTCTTTCTCTCTCTCTCTCTCTCTCTCTCACACACACACACACATCAGGTCCATGCAATGACTAACATTACCTCAAAATCAAAAGAGCTTTAGCCCAAAAAGAATATATATGTCCCACATTACAAACATGCATGCATGGAATGGAACTACATATGACTTTAATCAACCTCTTCCTCACATTGAGAATAATGACTTTAATCAACTTCTCTCTCTCTCTCTCTCTCTCTCTCCATTTTTTTATATATATAATTATGAAAATAGCATAGAAGTAGCAAACCCATTTGGACCAATTTTTTTTTTTTTTTTTAAACAATAGTACACCTATGTCTCCCTTGAGAATGAACACCATGCACACACACATGGCAATTTACCCCTTTTTTTAAAGTAGTGTTCATGTTTAGCATTACCCGTATATACCATCACTAATATAATCCCTTCTATGTTCATGCACACCGAAAAACATACTTAAACATGTCAAATAAAATCATCACCAATTGAATCATAGCCACCTGTTTTCATTCAATAGAAAATAGAAAATATCTAACCCATTACCACAAAATTAGGTAATACAAGCACCTATGTAATAGTGTTTAATAACATATTGTTTCAAAAATATAGATTAGTCAATCTAATATGTTCAACCACTATTAAAAGAAATGCATATTTAAGCCCTCGCTCTAAAAGTGTTCAGCATCATCAATCTAATAGCATCAAAAAAAGCAAAAATTGCTGTTTCGATCATCAACAGCTTCAGTGTCTGCGCATGAAAAGCACAGGCCAATATTAAGTTATGCAAGAATATAGGACAACATGAATATATGACTTAAAACACCTACAAAATTACATAAACCACTCATGCCCACAATCGACCCTCATCCCTTCCCAAATTCATCACCAGCACACAACTACCCATGCCTAGCTAGGGATGGCAATTTTGACCCGCCCCATAGGAGCCCCGCCCCGCCCCGCCCTCATAGGGGCGGGTTTTTTTGAATTTTTTTGGTTCTCGGTTCGGGTATGGGTTTTTTTTTTAAATTTTCATCGGGTGCGGTTCGGTTTTGGTATTTACTAGCCCCGACCCGTAGAACCGAACCGATCTGTAAAACCGACCCGCCCCGCCTGTCCTTTTACAATTTTACCCTTATATATATATGACCTATAAGTTTAACCCAAAAAACCCTAGCCGCCTCACACTTCACCCTCACCCCTCACACCTCAGAGCAGATCTCTCTCCCTCACTCACGCTTCACCCTCAGTCCCTCGCCGTCCGCCGTCCGCCGTCCACCATCCGTCGTCCGTCGACACTGGTCCCCGTCTGACCTCCTCACCCTCATGGAGTCATGGCCTCCCCACCCTCACAACTTCCCCACCTCAGTATGTACTTCACCCTCACGGCCTCGCCATACCTTAGTACTTCACCCTCACGGCTTCACCGACTTGCCCTCACGGCTTCCCCTCATGGCCTCGCCGGCTTGCCTTCACGGCCTCCCCTCACGGCCTCGCCGGCTTGCCTTCACGGCCTCCCCTCACAGCCTCGCCGGCTTGCCCTCACGGCCTCCCCAGTCCCCACCTCACCCTCACGACTTCACTGCCTCCATCATCGGTTCACCGCGTCCATCACCAGTTCATCGCTTCAGATCTACGCCCACGGTCACGTGTACGCCGGATCTACACCAGATCTACATAATCCAGCATTGCGGTAGTTCCTCGAATTTCAACTAGACCAAATCTGCATTCCTTTCACCACTGTAAGCCACTCAACTATACTTCCATTCTCTTTCTCAAATTTTAATATATATTTTACATGAAAATGATGTGAAATGGAAAGGATTTGTTAATATATTGCACTGAATTATATCTTTGAGTTGGAAAGGATTTCTCTTGTCTGCCTCTTAGGTCTCTTATTTCTTATGTTTTTCTTATATTTGTAAAAATTGAGTTAAAATTTTTTTTTTTTTTGCTTGAGCGGAGCGGGGCGGGGCGGGGATGGTTTTCCTAGGAAGCAATAGGGTCGGGGATGGTTATTAATTTTTTTGCCCCGTCGGGTTTAGGGGCGGGTTTGGACATAGGGTTTCAATGTTAGGGTCGGGGATGGTATATGGTCGACCCGCCCCCGACCCGCCCCATTGCCATTCCTATGCCTAGCCCCACTCAAATTCATCCCTTCCCAAACTCATCCTAGCCCCACTCAAATCAAACCCACAATACTCTTCCCTTACACCCTCCAACAGCCACTACAAACACCATCATCACCAAAACGCAAACAGCAACAAAAATCATTCACAACCAATCCGGAAGCACAGGCAATAATTATCCAAAACCAGCCCCAAAAACAACAGCAAATTTCATCCAAAACCAACCCGAAAACTGTAACAAAAATCATCCAAAACCAAACCCAAAAGGGCTACAAAAATTCATACCCAAAAAAATAAAAAAATAAAAAAAACTAACTGGCCGGCAGTAGCCATCCCCAGCAAAAAAAAAAAAAAATCTGGTCAACAGTAGCCATCCCCAGCACCCAAAAAAAAAAAATCTGCCCCACAGTAGCCATCCCCAGCATCCAAAAAAAAAATTCTGGCCAGCAGTAGCCATCCCCAGCACCCAAAAAAATAAAATCTGGCCGGCAGTAGCCATAGTCTTGATCTGGTGGCCATGGCCGCACCATTTTTTTTTTAATAATGGAGGAAAGGAGAGAAAGTCAGGAGAAAAAAAGGTGGCGGGATGAGGAAATGGAAGAGAGAGACCATGAAAAGAGATGAGTTTATATAACATTAATACATACCCAGCTGTGCTAGCTTGTGTATTTGGGCCTGATTGACACTCCGTAGTAGTGGATAGATACCATAAAACATGCATTACCTACATATTGTCAAAAAAATGCAAATTATTACTAAGTTGGCAGTATAATTTAATGTTACAATTGATGTAAATGATGTCAATCACCTGGCTTGTTGGACCTCTGCCACCACTGCCTTCACTTCTTCCACTGCCTTCACTAAAGGTGCAACTCAGTCCGGGACGGTCCGGGACAGGGTATATCCGTCCTGTCCCGAAGTAATTTGGGACTTAAAAATCAATACCAGAATCGAACCGAATTTAATATTGTCCCGTCCCGTCCCGTCCCGTCCCGAAAAATACCGGGATAGAACGGTCCGGTTCTCGGTATTTATCAGTTTTTTTTCCTTGAATTAAAAATTAAAAATAACTACTTCCAATTAAAAATTGTCAACTTGATTAGCCACAAAATAAGCCACATATACCTACTCTTCCACAAAATAGGCTACATAAAATCATAAATACATAATCATTAATTATAATTCATTCATTCATTCATACCGGTTTTTTTGTTTTTAGGCAAAAGTAAAAAATTCAAAATGTCAAAATGGGTTTTATTGATTTTTTGTTTTGTTAAGTTACAATGAAACGGTATCGGAAAGGGTTGAAAGATGAAAATATTCCAAAATATTAGTAATATATAATTATATATTATATATTATATATATAAATATATATATAATATTGTATTTAATCGGTACTTGATTCGGGAATTCGGTTCGGGAATTCGGTACGGGACGGTACTGAACACCCCTAAACCAAGTCCCGTCCCGAAAAAATTCGGTTTTTAAAATTTGTCCCGAGTCCCGTCCCGAACACTATTTGTCCCGTCCCGTCCCGGACCGAATTGCTCGGAATGGTCCGGTCCTCGGAATTCCCCGAACCAAGTTGCACCTCTAGCCTTCACCACTACCACCACTACCTCCCCTGTCATTGCCTTCACCCGTTGAACCCCTTCCCCTACCTCTAGCACTACCAGCCCTTTCTCTACCTCTAACACCCCTTCCCATGCCTTCACCTCTACCACCTCTTCCTCTACCTCTAACATTCCTTCCAGTTCCTCCACCTCTACCTCTTCTTGTAGCATCACCACCATTCCCACCACCTCTATTTATGGGAGGCCTACCACCCCTATTTATCAGAGGCCGACCACCCTTGCCTCTGCTTCCTTCTCTAACTTCTTCGATAACAGGTGCTGATTTGCATAATCGAGTGTTATGACCCAAATTTTTACAATTTTTGCATCTCACTGTGTTATTCTTTCTATTAACAGCATTTCCAGTTGGTGTTTCATCTTGACCCTTCTTTCTTGCTTTTTTAGGTCTCCCTGGTGCCTTCCTATAAGGAGGTGGTCCCACTGGCTCACAACCACTAGCAGCCCAATTTGTAGAATCACCAATTGGTTAAATCATAGGGGCATATGCCATACTATTTGTAACCTTGTGGTAGCATTCATCAACAAAATCCTCTAGATTCATTGAAGCTCGTAATATTGCAACCACTGCATGGCTGCATGGAATGCCTGTGACCTCCCATTTCCTAGACATGCAAGTTCTGGCCCCTAGATTAACAACTGTGGTTTGACCCTTGTATTTAATCTCATAGATCCCATCACCAGCATATATCACTTCACAATGCCTAGCATCCTCTTTCACCCTATCAAACTTCTCCTGTATCTTAGGACACAAAGGTCCCTCCCACTTTTCCATTTCTTGTTTCCTCACTTGAAATCTGTTCATGAGCCGTCTCCGAATCATTTCAAGCACTGTAATAATGGGTTTTTCCCTTGCTTCCAATATATATTTGTTCCATGACTCCGAAGGATTATTGCAAAACATGTCACATTTTGACCTAGTGCTGAAATGAGATCTACTCCACATGCTAGGATGATTCGTCAAAAGCCAATTATATGCACCCACTGACACCTTTTTGATTGCTTCCATATGGGTCTCAAACTCATGAACAGTGTAACAACTGGCTGCCTTCCACATCAAATCCTTCAAGTCCTGTCTCTTGTGTTTTTCTCTGAAATTTGAGTACATATGTCGTAAGCAGTATCTATGGTCAGCCCCAGGCATCATAACCTCAAAAGTGTCAACCAACCCCTGCACACATGAAAGAATTATATTAAGCAGTACACAATTTGATTTAATACACAATTTGATTTAATCACATTAATGCATACATAAATTTTCATATTAGTTACATTAAACTAATGAAACATAAAAAGAACCAACATATAAATTCATGCCTTTTGCCTATCAGAATTAAAAGTAACCGTCTTGTAGTCATGGCAATCTATGGCTTGCAAGAGATTTCTCATGAACCAATTCCAGGTTTCCTTTGTCTCAGCTTTAACTACTGCCATAGCAACTGGGAACATCTGGTTGTTCCCATCTCTACCAACAGCACTCAATAGTTGACCTCCATAACAACCTTTCAAGAAGCACCCATCTAGGCCTATGAATGGCCTACAACCTGGGAGAAAACCTCTCATCTGAGCAGCAAATGAAATGAACAACCTCTGAAAGGCTGTAAGCAACTGTGGATGGTATCTCTCAACCTTCATTTGCACATAGCTAGTAGGATTCTTTGTTCTAATGGCATGACAGTAGTCCCATAGTATATTATACTGCTCCAAATGCTTCTCTTCAATCATTTGCAAGGCCTTCCTCTTAGTCCGATAGACTTTGGTTTTGGAAACATCAATCATTAACTCTCTTTTGATTGTTTTCCGCATTGCCTTCAAATTCTATTCTGGATTATCTCTTACCTTCTCAAGATAATAGTGTGCTAGCCATGTTGAGCATGCTTGTGTATTCTTGAAATTGCGCCCGCACCCGTGCCCATGTTTAGGATGGTAGTTCTTAATCTGGAAGTACTTTTTATTTGTAGTCCATAAAGCATGAATTCTCCATCCACATAGCTTCTTGCAATCAGATGTGATCTTTTTCGCATTGTTTTTTTTAAAGTTCAAATCAAAGCCCTTCACAATTGAATACTTCCTCAACAACTCTCTAAACTCTTCATACTTTCCAAACTTCATCCCTAAAATCAACTTAGGGTTCTCCAAATCCCTATCTCTATTGTATAGAACGTCCCTTTTTATCAAAATATCATCATCTGAATCACTTAGAAGACTAATAAGCTCATCGGATGGAGCATAGTCAGATTCAACATCACATTCAAGAAATGAAATCCACCCCATGTTTTGCACACTGCCACTTTCACCTCCACCAACCTCCCCTGCCCCTACCACATTGGTTGCCCCTTCACCAACGTCCCCTGCCCTTACCACATTGGCTACCCCTCTACCAACGTCCCTTTGCCTTATAGCTACATCAATCAATGCCTCAACATCCTCATTGTGTATTCCCTCACTATCAGTTAGATTGTCCTCATCAGGATCCCCAAATAGTATCCTCTCACTCCTAACACTATCTCACTATCACTGCCACTTTCATCGCTGTCTTCCATCCATTCATCCACCTCAGCCACCCCATCCACCCCATCCACCTCATCCACCCCAACAGCCCTAGTTTCATCATGTACCATTTGTGCCATCCCAGCTGCCAACCATTCTTCCATCCAAGCATCGTCAACCCTAGCTGTCATCCCTCCGTTAATCCATCTTCCATACTTTACATCATAAACAAATAACAGCAGAAAGTCAAAAACCCACAGCATTGGTTGGACCACAGAAACTCAAAATTAATAAATAAACATATAAAACACAACAGCACTATGGAATTGCATTGGTTGGATCACATCAACAGCACCTGTCGGTGATCCTTGAAAATAGTAAAGCAAGTTCGTGACTTTTATCTCACAAATTGGGGACCACATCAACAAATTGGGGATCACAATGTCACCCACAAACCCAACAATGCCACCCACATAAAAAATGCTTGTAACTCACAAATTATAAAGTAAATTCAAGACTTTTAGAAAACTTAACCCATGCAAACCATGCAAACATGTAATATTTCTAACAAAAACTACAAATGAAAGAACAAATTTAACACTGATTTAATCGAAACCCTAAAAGCCCAAAACCCCTTTTGTGTATGTACATACATAGAAACCCTAAATTGAACTGTAAAAACGGGGGCAATATGAATGCCCTAGTAACTATACTCTGAAACCCCAAACCTAATTTAAACGAAAATGGTACCCAAACCCATTACATACCTGATTATTTGTTTAGGGTTTCCACTGTGAGAGTTGAATGATTCCTATAAAATCCACAAAAACTTGTCGTTCATCTTCTAATTCGTTGTCATCAACCTCGTCTTCAACTACTTCTTCAATTGCAGGTGGTTGAATGACTTTGTTTCCACCGTGAGAGTTGAATGACTTCCACCGTTGAGCAGCTTCAACGATCGAGATGCAAGAGAAATTTTAGGCTTTTAGGTGATTGAGAGATGAGATAGAGAGAGATGAAAGGGGAGAGAAAATATCGCAGGAGAGAAAAATACAGCGGGATGAGGACTAGACTTCCACCGTTGAGCAGCTTCAATGATCGAGATACAAGAGAACTTTTAATGTTTCAGGTGATTGAGAGATGAGATAAAGAGACGAGAGGGGCGAGAATACAAAGAGAACATTGGAGAAAATATCGTGGGAAAGAAAAATACAGGGGATGAGGACTGGCAGCTTCTAGAACTGTTTAGAAGAAAGTGAAGCTTACATTCAAAACGATGGCATTTTTTAGGGGGTTAGGAAGGTCATTTCACAATTATCGTTAACACCGTTTGTGATTTGTGGTCAATGTTAAAGCTGGGTATTAAAGTGAAGCAATTGAAAATTGGGACCCTTAAGTGAAACATGGTCCAAACTCTGGACCCTTTGTGCAATTTACCCAAAAATAAAAAATAAAAACTTACATAATATACACATCAATTGAGGGGATCCCACAATGTCCAATGCTTTCATCACACGACGGACATTCCACGTGAAAGAAGTGCACAGCATGCTCACAATGTCCAATGCTTTCATCACACGATGGACATTCCCCGTGAAGGAAGTGCACAGGATGCTCAATTTTTTGACTTTTTTTTCTTTTGATTTGATGACTGCTTTACAAAGGGAACATAAAAAGATATTTTCAGAATCGGGTCCCCACTGATATGACTAGTCTTTATGGGACAACAAAAAGACATAATTTTCCCTGAATTGATTTTTTACTGTTATTGCCTAAACTAGCTTTGAAATAAAGGGGTTTGTCAATTACAACACCCTTTTTTTTTCTTTTTTTTTTTGGACGGTTAGGGTGTCCGGCCAGCTTGCACGCACTTCAACTAATCCCTATCTGAACGATCTTAAAAACGCACTTCCCCACACTTTTGCACTCTCTGTGTTACTAAATTATTTAGTAACGGAGAGAGGGAATCAATTTTATAAGGCCATGTTTGGGAGTCTAATTCAAAATTAAATAATTCAAGAAACTTTGCATAGGATTGAAGTATAAATCCATCACCTTGAATTAGAATATTTTAAAATGTCAGAGTTATTATTATTGTTTATGTTGTAGAATTAATTCTACAAAATTCATGAAATATAACGATTTTGAATTTCCACTTTTATTTATGATGATAATTATCATTTTCTTGAAATTGTTAATTTAAGATGATAGATTTTGTCTTCAATACTATGTAAAATATCTTAAATTGTTTAATTTCGAATAAGCCAACCAAACAAGTCTAGAGGCCCTAAATTTTACATAGTATTAAATATACAAATTTATTACATTAAAATAGAATTTTTTTAAAAAAAATTGGAAACTATCATTATAGTTGATGTTATAGGATCAATCGAAAATATTCAAGTGCAAACCGTCCCTGACATTCCAGATGAGATCACACGGTTTGAAGTCGTGCTTGGCAAATAGGCGTGTGCACATGAAAGTCATGTACGATTCCGGGCCATGAAATCGGTCCCAGACGATGCAGACAAATCGCACTTGATCAACTCTATAGGTACAATTGCTATTATTTTAAATATCCACTTATTTGTGATATTGACCATTATTTTTTTAAATTTATCAATTTTAGGAAATTGAGTATAAATATAGATGTGAGAGCCCAAAGCTCCTGATCCCTTTGTACGAGTAATAGGTAATATTTGTAAACGAGAATACTTAAATTCCCAAATAATATTGGGGATAAGAATTGTCTAAATTTCGTGGATAAAAAGCCCTTAGATAATGCTTGCAAACAACACTAGTTCAAGTAAAAAAAATTAGGGTACATTGCGAAATATGGGGAGATCAGCAAATAACTTTTCTTATGTTTTAATTTTGTCAATGTGCCTCTCTTATGTTTTAATTTTTGTCAATATACCCCACCGTCACTCGTCATTGATGAAATTTGACGAAAATTAGTTACATGACTACAGACGCGATACCATGTTGCCCAAAATCACAAAAACCCTTGCAAGCGTCATGGCCAAGTAGGTGGCCTTGGACGATGGGTTTTGTCTTCCAATTGAATTAGGAGACACATTGACAAAAATTAAATAAGGAGCGCTATTTGTTGACCTCCATACTTTATGAGGGTTTTCTGCAATTTACCCAAAAAATAAAGAAATAAAGGTTTGCACCAAATTGGAAATCCAAACAAATAAGAAAAGTATTTTCCAAATAAGTTGGACCAAATGAGAAAAGTTATCGATCAATTAAATTCCTAAAAAATCTTACATTTTTAGCTAGAACGAGTACTTTTGGATACTTGGTGATCGACTTGGTTGGGACTAGTATATATTGCAACCATTGTATCATTGAGGCGAGATTGCTAATCAACATTCATTTTTACCCATCTTTAATGTATTTGGTAGAAATAAATTTTTTTGAATTATCATCAATCTTGTAACTTAAGTGAAATCATAATGGTGTGTTTGGACGAGGGATTTACAATAAGGATTAAGACTAAAACAGGATTTTAATCTCATTTGCTATTATTGTTGCTACCATATATAATTTGACATTATAATCTCATCTTAACTCAAATCTTTTCTACCAATCTTTCATACTTCATTAAAACGCACTATAAAAGAAAGTTTGAGATTTAAATTGATTCCCTTCTCATGTTACAGGGGTAGGGAATAGCTCTTGGAAGTTAGGTGCAGGTTCTCTAAAAACCAAAACATCACCCCATCCCCTCCCAAAAAATTTTATAAAAAAAATGTAAAAAAATAAAAACTACTTCGATAAGAAATTGGGGATGAGTGAGGGCATCATATGATTTGTTGAAAGTTGAAACAATAAATAATGTACGAGAATCCAAAAAATAAAAAATAAAAAAAAGACAGGCTGACATTCTAGGAAAGTTTGTTGAATTCTCAGAGGTTTGACATACTCGCGTGCCCAAAGAAAAACAGGTACTTCTGGGTTGGAGAGAGAGCTGGCAATTTGAAGTTCCGCTGGGCGTTGACTCAATGGATTGGTTCTAACGTCCCAATTGGTTTAAAAATTAGGATAATAGCACTTGGTATGGTTAGGATTAGGGGCGTAAACGAGTCAAGTCGAGATAAGTAGTAGGTTACTCAAGTTCAACTTGTTAAATTAACGAGCTCAAAGGTAACGCTTAAGTTCAACTCATTTAACTTATAAATGAGTTTGAATGAGCTTTTTATCAAACCGAACCCAAGTAATAGTTTAGATAAGCTTTAAAATGATACTCGAATTTAACTCATTTATCTTACGAACGAGTTCAAACAAGTTTTATATCGAGCCAATTTCAAGTCAAGCTCGAATAGCTTGCCTCGTTTTATAGCCCTAATAATCAGGATACCTTTTGGGGAAATTTAAATTGGTCCGGTAACGAAAAGTAATTATAATTCAATAAAAATTATTATTAATTTTTTAATAAATAATTACTAACTTAAAAAAATACTATTAACTATAATTATTTACCAACCTGCAATTCCCTCTGTTTTTTCTTGAGGGTGATCCTTTTGAGTTTTGTCCAAGGGCGAAGTCCACGTGACCACCTGAACGTCAGGTGCTACGAGAGTTTGGTAGCCAACTCTATATATAGAATCTTCGAAAAATACTCTATTTTCGTTATTTAATTGGTCAGAGGCAATAATCTTATTCGGTCCCACACTTAATAGGAAAAATGCTCACATGATCCAACAGTTACGGCCCAAAAATATTCTACTTTGGTTATTTCATTGGCCAAAATCGTTGGAATCTTTACCCGCGTTATGACCAATTGGATGGCCATTCACGATTAGTTTTATCTTTCAATTGAATTAAGCGACATATTGACAAATAAAACATAACACTTATATGCCCAAGACTCTCTCAGTGCCTATCTGATGTGAGACAGGGGTCCGTAACACTTAGGATACTAAGTATCTTAAGTTTTCTTTTCTTTTATTTTTTATCTCTCTCTATTGCTTTTCATATCTCTCTTTATGTGTTCATAAATGTTTTATGAATGTTTATGGATGAATGGATGGTTATGAATGATTATTTACGTATACATGGTGACTAATTAGAAAGTGATTGAAATAAACTATATAAATTAAGAAACCTATTTTGGGGCTATATGGGTGCCTATAGGATGTTTCCTAAAATCTTCCCACATCGTAATTTAGTTTTCGAATCCTTTCTTATTTTGTTAAGACTTGCTTTTTCTTAATTGGAGTCATGTGTTTGGTTTTTAAAAGGTTTTCTCTAAAATATTTTCTGGTTTTCCTCTTTTTCTTAAAAAATGAGGTGGCAACTCCTTATTTGTTATTGTTTTTATAAATCTTAAAAAACATATTTTTATTTATTTAAATTTCTATACTTTTTAAAAGGGCGATCAAAACTTGTGGTTCACACATTGTACCTTTAGATTTTAAGTTAGGAGTAGAATTACCTTTAGATTATCCAATAGCATTACTTTGTAATCACTTCTACTCTTTTTCTTCTCCCTGTTCAAAGATAGACTTTAACAGAGTATATCAATGGCTTCCCCATAAAGGTAATTGTTGTATTATGTGGTTTCTTCGAATATAATTAGATATTTCAATTACATACAATTCTATTTATTTCATAGCAATAAAAGCTAAGTTTTTTTGGCAATTTATTTGGTGAAATAGTGTGAAAGTTCTCTGAATTGAGGCAAATTTTACCAAAACAATCGCCTGATTATTATTTGGCTTTCTATAAGTCATATTGTACTTTGAAAAGTTGGAAGTAAAACTTTTCTGGCACACCACTCTTACATTACAACATACCCAGTGCCTTGAAGTTTCTGGATATCAATTAATTAGTTAAACAACTATACATATGAAAATAATATATTTATTCTATCCTGCCTATTCGTTATACAAACATAGCTTTAAAGAATACTCCACATATTATTTATTTATTTATTAAAATTTATATGAGTATTGGCTATTTAGAAGTAGGTTGTAGAAATAAAATATTGAGATGCAATAAAGGAACCCTTCTAACTCATGTGAGTTTTGAGGTGGAATGTTTTGTATTGGGATGGGTGCTAACATTTTAAACTCCACTTGCATTATAACATGGACGTTTTCTGTAGAAATAGTTTTTCATGCATTAAATATTATTTTTATTTTTATTTTTTATTTTCGGGTTCCTTCCTCGGTAAATCCTACGTCTTACAAAAATAACTAGGTGAAGGAGAGAATAAAAAAAATAAAAAATCCGTGGGATTTGCAAATGCCAAGAAAACATCGGCAGGATTTGCAAATGCCACCCACCTCAGAAATCTAACAATTCTTGGCCTTCAATTTTTATATTTTATTTTTTTTGTTACAAGGAATTCTTAGCCTCCAATTTTATTCTAAAGAATAGGATCCTAAGAGATTTTTTTATGTGCAATCTGTCAACAATTTCACAGTAAAGAATAGTATCTTAAGAGAGTTTTTTATTGTGTAATCCGCCAACAGTAATATGTGAACTTATGCATCTGTGCATCACTAAAACTCTACTTATAACTTGTATTAAGAAATCAACTATTCGATTGGATTTACTTCATATGTAAGTTATGTATATTAAAAATTAAGTTGATCTCATTGAGATTACGAGCTACTCCATCCAAATATATGCATCTCCATTTGTGACCCTAATTAGTAAATATTCGTTTTATATCCAGATAATACACATACTTACTAGGGGTGTTAATGGTTCGGTTTGGTTCGGTTTTAGGGGAGATTTCAAACCAAACCATTATACTTCGGTTTTATTCCTACCAAACCATACTATAAAAAAACCAAACCAAATCAAACCGAAAAATTTCAGTTTGGTTCGGTTCGGTTTCGATTTTAACCTATCAAGTAGTAACAAATAATTGAAAATGAAAAAAATGACATGCCAAACTCCAAATAAAAACATTTTTAATAAAAGCATACATTAGCAACCAAAAAGTACAATAAACATTGTATCAAAATAGAAACATATTGACATATATCAATATGTCAAACTTTGATTTTGGTTTTCAGTTTTAAAAAACCAAACCAAACCGAAAAAACCGAAAAATATAATATTACTATATATATATATATAAACTGAAAACCAAAATCAAACAAATTTAGTTCGATTTTCTAAAATTAAAACTATAACCAAACCTAATGACAAAAAAATCAAACCAAATCGTCAAGATTCAATTTGATTTAATTTGGTTCTCCATTTTAACCAAAACTATTAACACCCTAGTACTTACATAACTTTTAAAGAAACTTCTATTTGCGGTATAAAGTTTAAACTTAAAAGTAAACGCAATAATTCACGTACTTAAAGCAAACTCCTATTCACAATTTCACACATGCCCAATCCCGGCCTCTAGGCCCCATTAAAAAAGGAATAAGAAAGGGGGGATTTCAAAAGAAAAAGAAAAAGAAAAAAAAAAAGAAAAGAAAAATGCAGCCATGCATGTGATGTACGCGCGTGATAAGCACGTTGCTTAGGCCTTATCTAAAGGGATAAATCCTCCCGTCTGGTTCCCTGCATATTCAGTAGATGGTTAGAGTCCTCACACGTCTCGAGTCCATCAATCTTTCAGTATTTGCATGGCACTTGAAGCAGCTAGAAAGCAAAGGCTAACACTTCTTAATTGGATTATGGCTTTGCCTGCGGCGGCACTTCTTGTATTGGTTTTCTTAGTAGATTTACCCATCTCAAGCTCCACCATCGTTACGACTCTACCCGGTTATACCGGCGATCTTCCCTTCAC
Source organism: Liquidambar formosana (assembly GCA_039720395.1). Classification (NCBI taxonomy): domain Eukaryota; kingdom Viridiplantae; phylum Streptophyta; class Magnoliopsida; order Saxifragales; family Altingiaceae; genus Liquidambar; species Liquidambar formosana. The sequence goes on along the minus strand of JBBPBK010000197.1, from coordinate 19,469 downwards.
ACTTGAAACTGGGTGAGTCCTTTTTTTATTTATTTAATTTATATATATATATATATATATATACACACAATTAATTTACGTTGAATCTGAGCTCCGTCGACCCTTTGTTTCTCTCCAAAATTGGGCAAACAAACAAAGATTATTCTATCTCATAGTGAAATTTTGATTGATCTTTGTTCTCACAGGCAAAGGGATCCCGAAAAGAAAATTCTTGAAGAAATCGAAACAATGCTGATCCTTTGGGTTTTTATGTTTTGAAAATTGTTGTTTCGAAAAATAATAAGAAAATGAAAACTAACTATGGTTTGGATTAGTGCCAATCTTTCTGTCCGTACGTTTCTCTCTCTGTCTCACACACGCACATATACAAGCAGACAAAGACATTCCTTTCTTTGTTAATACTGGTTTATGTGCTTTGGTACATTAGATACGTGGGTGTAGGTGAAAATGAGGAAGCGCAACTATTTTACTATTTTGTGGAGTCTCAGAGGAGCCCTAAAAAAGACCCTCTTATGCTTTGGATCACCGGAGGCCCTGGCTGCTCTAGTCTCATTGGATTTATGTTTGAAAATGGTATTTTTCCCATATTTCCCTTCTCTTCCTTCTATCTCTAAATTCACACAATAAACCCAAATTTGGCAGTGGTAGACGGTTGAGAATTATTTCCTTCTTTTTTTTTTCCTTTTTTTTTTTTTGTTCTTTTTAATAACGTTTGGGGAGAGAGAGGGATATATTGTCACATTCCAAAAACTCAATTTTTTTTAAAAAAAAATTATTTCTTAAAATACCCTTAAAAGATTATTCTCCTTTTCTAATGTTTTGTATATTTGAGAACAAAACTAAAATATCAAAACATATATATTAATGTGAAAACATTTAATATTGTCTCCTAAAAAGATTTGTTATGATGTTATATCAATCTATTAGAAATGGAGAGAGTATCTTTAATCATGTTATGATGTTGTACCTTTAAGTATGTTGTACCTTTAAGTATGTTATTATAAGTACGCTTAATTTCATTGATGTACAGGTTACTTTGTCCAGAAACGAACACAACCCATGTTTGTTCCCTTTTTAGAAAAAAAAAAAAAAAAGGAAAAAAATGTCAACCTGGGTTTGGCCTGGGCGTCCACGTGTATATTATCCTAAAATTATTACTTATGCAATATATGTGAGCATTTTTTTATTTATTTATCAGGGGAGGCGAACAGATTTGGATTCGGTGCTGAATTGATATCCATGCCAAGGTAATCCACGTTCTTAAATGAGAGATTGGATGGCTTGTATTAAAAATTGAAAAAATTATCTAATGAAATCATTTTGGTTATTTCAGTGGTACATTTTCAACTTTTAATCCAAACCATCTAATATCTTATTTAAAGGTGTGGATTACTTTGACATGATGTTAAGTTTTATCAACAACTCAGCACCGAATCCAATTCCATACCAAACAGATAGCAACCTTTTTGTCTAAGAAAAAAAAAAATCCAGATATCTACCTTTCAACCAAAAAAATAAAATAAATAAAGTTGACGTTATAATGCATAACATCTTTATTTTATTTTTACTTACTTTTTTATTAATTATATGTTGCTATCATAGGACAGGAATTTGAAAGACGCGGCTCTAGCTTGGAAATTGAAACCGATTCTTGAATATTAAAACGAAACAACATTTGGTCTGAACACGTTGAAAATAGAGCAAAACAGGAAGGTGTGGAAGCTAGGAGAGGGCTCATGAACCAGCACAGTGGCGTAGGACTTAGCATTTTGAGATGTGTACGATAAACATTATTCTTTAAGGAATGTTATATGGAACGAAGGATATTTTAGCATTTTTAACCTTTTTCTTCTTTTAATTTTTTGTTTATTATTTTTTCCATTTGTAGATTTGGATAAATAAATAAGGTACGTACGTCATAAAATCATTGTATATAATGTGTTTCTCAAATTACGAATTTGAATATTCCTAAATTTTTTTACTTATACTTATTAATTTCGAATTAAGAATTTATGTTACTTATTATTCTTATAATATTTTTTCTTAAGTTTTGTCCCATGCATTGCACGGGTTTACAACTAGTTAGAAAAATAATACACTGCAACATGTGTAAATAGATTTTCATTCTATTTAGTGTGAGAAGGCTTGTAAGGCTTTTTTGGGCTATGTCGTGAATGTGGACTTCCTCATTGTGTATTTCTTCGTGTGTTATTTACGTGTATTAGCTAAAGATTTTGATTTTGTTGAGTCAAGTTTGAGAAAACACAACTAACTTATCAACCAAGCACGCACCGGAGTATATCCCGAGTTCGAGTCTTCACCCCCTCATGCGTTCAGACCAAATGGCCTAGGATACCCTTTTGACCCAAAAAAAAAAAAAAAAAAAAAGACATCTAGCTAGGCCCTCAATAATATTATGCACGTTTGCAGGAGATTTGCACATATTTTATTAAAACTGGCCATGATATGTTTTTTTAACTATATGCGTAGGTCCATTATCTTTCACTTACGAAGATTACAGTGGGGGCTTACCAACACTTCATGTAAATCCATACGCATGGACACAGGTGCAAAGTTCACGCCGCTATTATACTCTTAATGCAAATTTGATGGAACCACTCGAGTGGTATAAATTTCTTTAGAGCTAGTAGTACTGTTATATCTAATTAGTTAAAAGGTGGGTTTTTCCAGGGCCTCAACATATTATATTTAGATGCACCCGTTGGAACTGGATTCTCTTACTCAGTAACCTCACAAGGGTACCATGTGGACGACCGAACATTTGTGGCACATGCCTATGAATTTTTACAGAAGGTACGTAATGTCAAATCCATACCTATAAAAGGCTCTGCATGATCCGCGGTTTAATTAACCCGTGGCGAACATGGTTAAGTTGGTAGGGTAATTATTTGGCCGTAACAGGACCAATATGTAATCCCCCTAAAAAAATATTTGTTCACACCTTGAAACTTGTTTATATGCAGTGGATGATGAATCATACTGAGTATCTTGAAAATCAACTCTACATTGGTGGTGATTCATATTCTGGGATACCTATTCCTATGCTTGTGCAAGATATCTTAGATGGTAACATGTACATGTTCTCAATTCTTAGTTTTAGCATCTTTCATTGAAATTAACCAATTAATTAAGCCCTTGTACCCAGTTTTCGCTTAATCGATCTTTGCCCTTTAATTAAGATTAGCTTTTTGTTCATTTGGGAGGTGCAGGTGTTGGAAGCGGGCCACTCTTCAATCTCAAAGTAGGTGATCTCACAATTGATTTTGAATGACTTTAGCTCTTTGATTTATTCTAACTCTCTATTCTGTAATGTCTTATCATCTCCTTGGCTGGAAATAGGAAATCCTTGTCTTCTCTCTGCTTTATGTCTTTCCTTTTTTTGTGGGTACGCAAAATAAATTTTATTAAGATTGAATCAATATTCTTACAAACAGACCCCACAACAAAACACATACTCCGCCCACCAGGATAGAGGACAACCCAACTAAACGAGCAGCTAAAATTCCACACCAGAAAAAAGAGTTCACCCACACACAAACAGAACAGAGCATAGTTTGCTTTCTATTATTTTCTTTATATATATATATATATAGAGAAAGCTTTTCAGGCAAATCCCAAACCCATATAGAACCCTACAATCCATATGAACTAAGTAAGTTCAAGGCCCATAAAACCTTGTGTGGGGTTTAGCAAGAATCAGACACCTTCCCTTGTTAACTAAGCCATCCCTTGGGGTGAAAAGCATAAACTACCCCTAACAAACACATGCAAAATAGAGTGTAGAACTAACCAATCTCTGCTCTCAAAATGCTGCCATCGAAGGAAGGCACAGATTCATAATAATGTTTGTGAGCAGGGATATGTGCTTGGGAATCCAGTGACAGATTCATTTATTGACGACAATTCAAGAATCCCATTTGCTCACCGGCTGACGCTCATACCAGACGATCTCTATAAGGTGATTGAATATATATAGGAGGACACTAGTCCATAGCCCCCAAACTCATGATCATGCTTCAACACTAGCTTATAATCTTTCTTGTGAATGCAAATTTTGAAGGAGGCCGAAAAAAGTTGCCACGGGGATTTTGTAAATGTAGATCCAAATAACAAACAATGCGCGGTGGATATTCTAGCTATTGACGAGGTAAAGTAATTATATTGCCTTGCCTTCATTACATAATAATAGGAGTATATATTTTCATCACTTTTTCTCTTAGGCGTTGAGAATTAATTGAGTGGCCGTTTGAAACTTGCAGCTGGTCCGTCAAATAAATGAAGAGCAAGTTTTGGAACCGGCTTGCAGTAACTCAGCCCCACAACCAGATGATGCCATTTTGTCCCGAAGATTTCTCAAGCAAAATTCCAAACATTTGTTCAGATCACTACCCACTGCTCCTTCACATTGGTGTCGGGTAAAAACACTCACTCTCTCTCTCTCTCTCTCTCTCTCTCTCTCTCTCTCTCTATATATATATATATATATAGGAAAAGGTATTAACATGTCGGTTTCCTTCTTATTAGAGCTATAATATGGCGCTTTGCACCATCTGGGCGAATAATGCAGCTGTCCAAGAAGCCCTTAATGTTCGAAATGTATGTGCATTCTATGAGTGAAAATATCTTGATATATAATATATATATATATATGTATAGCTCACCAAAAAATGTTTGTGGTGCTAACTAATCAGGGGTCGAAAAGCGAATGGGAAGTCTGTATTAGCATTGACAACTACACCGAGGATGTCTCGAGCACTCTGGATTATCATCGAAATCTCAGTAAAGCAAACCTTCAAGCTCTGATATATAGGTAACTTCATATAATATAGGGTTTAGCTAACGCTTATTCTTAAATAGCGTTGCCGATCTAGGGTTTTATTGAAAGCTTTACAGTGACTAACATATTTTCTTCCTTCACCATAAAAGTTATCCATAATCTACTCGAACATACAAGTTAATTAAGAGTACAGTCTTTTTAAATAGCGATGCCAATCTAGGGATTTTAAGATTATGTTATAAGTGTCCCAATTCAACATGCCTCACTAATAAAAAATCGTACTTCCTACAGTGGAGATCATGACATGTCTATTCCACACATTGGTACACAAGAATGGATAAGCTCTCTCAATTTGACTCTAAATGATGTTTGGAGGGCATGGTTCGTTGATGGTCAAGTTGCAGGGTGGGTTTCAAAGTTTGCAAATCTCTTCGAATCTATTTCTTCTTCATTTTCAATCCCCCCCCCCCCCGGGGGCCCTGCGGCAGGGGTCAATTTCAAGATATTTTTAGCTTATGTCATAATTTATTTCATGCAGATACACGAAGAAGTATAAGAATAACGACTACAGTTTGACATTTGCGACTGTGAAGGCAAGAAAGTTCATTCACTTGGTTTTTAACTGAATTTACGTACACAACAAAAAAAAAAAAAAAATCTAGAAGAAAGTTTGATTTCATTTTTTGGCCTTGTGCAGGGAGCTGGTCACTTCGCTGCAATGTACAAGATCGAGGAGTGTTCTGCCATGGTAGATAGGTGGTTGGCTCATTTCCCGCTGTGACTAATGGTGATTCCACCATTAGTTAGCTGAGGTTGTAGTAATAGAAAAAATTTATGCTGTGAAGTAATTACAGCTAGCAATATATTATATGTTGTAGAACTAGGCTTAAGTTCATTCTGCCCATACATGATTGACAATGGTGCATCGTCAATTCCTTCGTCTGCTGTTTTGTAGGAGCATGCTAAAAATTTAATGGGCAAATAAATTGTTGATTGTGTTTTATGAGACTATTTAAAAGGTTGGAGTCATCTCCCTAGTTGCTGTTTTTTTATTTATTTATTTTTTAATTGAGCAATTTTATTAATGGAAGTAAAGATACAGCAAGGAATAACCAAGGCCAGCCCGCTAGGGGGCAAAGCATAGGCTAAAGGCTAGCCAAGACACAAATTCAAGGTTACAAACAACCAAAACAATAACAACAACAAAATGAATCCTAAGCAGCAGTTGATCAACTTAGGAAACATCAAACTTTGTAATCCATGAAGACAAATGACCAAGAACGTGAAGGACATGAATGCGAAATTGATTCATCTCCTAAAACCTTCCAAAAATAATACTATCATAAATTAAAACAGAATTCTGCTCAGGATAATTCTTCAAGCTACCCTCACCTTGGGATAAACTCTGTATTGAAGGATACAAACACCCTTTTTTCTTTTAAGAAAAGACACATTAGGACAGACCGGCTAAAAATTCAATATGCTAAAATTACAGCAGAAAAAAAAAAAAAAAAAAAAGTTGTGACAAAATATTTTCTTTTAAAAAAAATTTGGGAATTTGGTTGTAAAAGACCAACCACTAATAAAAAGAGAAAAAAATTTAAGAAATACAAGTTTATAGAATGGAAAATTAAGAAACCAAATCCTATGAAAACTAATATGTTCGAATAAAGAGAAATACTCTCAAAAGAAAAAAAATAAATGTAAATGTCATATCTGTAATGAAGAAATTTATATTACACCACACTCATACTTAAACCAAAAAACAAAAAAAGGTGAACTGGTGAACAAAAGATAAAACTTCAAGACTAAAAAAAGTATGAAAATAATTATTAAGTCAGATTCTCCAGGGCGAAGCATGAGGGGAGTGAACTCGAGGTTGCTCTTCCATGCTAAAGACCTAAATGAAGGCATAAGTAAAGCCACAATTCCCTTAGTACATAATTCCATAATCTGTGAGGTTCAATCAGAATCATGTAATTGAATGTGACAGTGAATAATAATGTCCCCCCAAAAACTGAAAACCTCCCTGATGTCCAAAATCAAGCGATTTCCCCCCAAAATCATTTTGAACATTGCTTGATTTTGAATATTTGAGGGGAACATTGCTTAATTTTGTACATCAAGGGGGTTTCTGCTGACCTCCCATACTTTAGGGAAGTTTTCTGCAATTTACCCTTACCATAATATTACTCCATCCATTCCAAATTGATCGTCCCCTTTGAAAAAACACGTATTTTTTAGAAAACCTTATTAAATGCTTTCACATCAATACATATGTTTTGACATTCCAATTTTGCCTTCAAGTGCATAAAACATTAGAAAAATAGAGAATACCTTTTTAAGAGTATTTTAGTAAATGAAATAAAAAGAATCATTGACTTTTGGAATGTAATAATAATTTTGAAATATCCCAAAAAGGAAAGAATGCCAATATTTTAGGAACACAGAGAGTATAATTAATAGATCATGTCACATCAGTTGGGAGTAAAATTAGAAAGTGAAAATTATCAATTACACCCCATTTTGTCGTATCAATTATAAAGCAACAACCAAAGCAATAACAAAATGAGCTAAGATTAGACTCATATGCCATTGAAATTAAAACTTATAAGTGTGTGTGTGTGAGAGAGAGAGAGAGTGAGAAAGAAGGAGAGAGGAATGGACCTCAAAAAACTTTCTTAGCAACAAATAATTAGAAACCAAAGTACAATGGGAAGTGGCCAAATAACATATTCTACAAAGCAATAACAAAAAGAAAAGAGTTCCCAACATTGGTAAAGCGTCACACATTGTGGTCCCAGGAAAAACATGGTTTCACTTCATCCACCATTATTACAGAAAATTTCAGAAAACTCACAGGAACTTCCTATATGGCCTCCCTGCATCCTCATCTTGCATGTGCTGTCACCAACATTCCCAAAATGTCAAGAAACTCAGAAAGTTGACAGGAAGGTTAGAATGAAAAATCTTAATACACTACTTCATCCAAACAATAAAATAACAAAAATGAAAAATAACACTCCCAAAAAACAGACTACGTTTACTGAAATTTACGTAATCAGGCAAAGTAGACTGTAGATGCAATGAATTACAAATTAGAGGTCAAACAAAGATATAAATTTGAAATAATCTTTTCAAAAATATGCTTTTGATAAGAAAGCTCAAAATTTGCATACCAAAGACGAATTAAAAAAGAGGCTTCAAATGTTCTTAAAACAAGGGTGTGAATACAAATGATAAAGCAAATTGGTAAATAAAATTACACCAGCCAGCCAGCCTGTTCAAAAAATTTGTTAAAGATAATTTATCAAAGCAGGAATTGATAGAAGAGTGAGCGATTTAGGATTTAGGGAGAAGACATGTGCATCAGAAAACAAAGAAATGCGTTCCAAAGTATCAAAACAGTTAAATGAAACCAACAAGGACAGAGGTAAAGATACTGAGGAAGTGATAAAAGGAATTGATAAACAAGACTAACAGAGAAGTGATAAAAAGGAATTGATAAAATCGGGTGTTTTGAACCCCGTTCTTCGAATAATTCTTACTCTCCCAAAGAAACCTATTTATTCAACTGAGAGGCAAATCAATCTCTTCAAGAATCTACACCAGAAGTAATCCATAACAGTTACAGCTCAATTAAGTGAATAGAATAATAAAAATCCCAAACAGTTTCTGCCCAAAGATCCATTGAATATATATTGCGGCTTAACCATCATAGAAAGTAAAAATAAGCCTATTCCATTGGGCCCCAAAGTCACTGCTCATATTAGATTGCACAGCCACTTGGCTTATCTTATCTTCCATAGGTAAAATGGGTACAATTCCATGAATAAGCAATGAAGATTTCTTGATATGCCTTAATATTAGCAAAAATACAAAAAATAAAAAATAAAATGAAGATATCTTGATGGATTTCTGATTTCCTAAACATCATCTCTCCTTTAGTGGTGAACTAGGACGAACAAATTTCAACTTGTCAAAGCACTACGTAACCCTCAAGGACAGGAGGATACCATTCATATTGGAGTCCATACAGCATGCTCTATATAATGATATTCCTCACCCCCACAAGCCCAACAATGGCAAGCCAACAATCATGCCCATTGCTACCATATTCAGACAAGCTTTGTTTTGTATTTCCTTTTTTTTCCCTTTTTCTTTTTTCTTTTTTTTTTTTCATTTTTTTAAGGTACAACATTGATAATAGAACTTTTATTAACATACACCCACACAGGCACTTATAATTTATTTTACCTGCTGTTAGCACCCTTTTGATTAAATTATGTTCATAACCATTCAATAATACTTACTAAATTATCCATTAAATTATTGGAAGCTTGTTTGAAAGTTTTTAAACCACAAAAATATTATTAATTTAAAGATCAACAAACAAGTCTTGCTTGGCGCACATACGTTTTTGGATCTAGCTAATTTTATAAGCCTAACTAAGTCTTGGTTGGCACATATACGTTTTTAGATCTTGCCCATTTTATAAGCCTTAACCAAGTTTGACACATCTTCAATCCAACGAAACTTGGAGTGAATACTCACATAGAAAAGGATTTTAAATGAAGCAAATCTAAGCCATTAACCAGATGGGTTAAGGTGATCTTTTATGTTCCTTTTCTCTTTTATTTTCTTTTTCTTTCTTTATTGCTTTTTTTCTTTTCTTTTCTTTTCTTTTTTTTTTTAAATTGAAGTTGAGGTGTTGAAAATTAACTTCTGTGAATATATAAAAACTTACTAGGGTAAGTAGATCATCTAAGAGACATTGTTGAAGAAATTATAGCGAAATATCAAACCGTTTGAACTATCCATTACCAGGGGCGGAGGGAGGGGGGTCAAGGGGGGGCAATTGACCCCCAGACCTTTTGTTTTGTTTTTTTTTTTTTTTTTTTTCTTGAACTAAAGTAATTTAAAAATTTGACCCTGCCAATTTTTATTTAACCCCTCAAAAAAATTATTTTAACCCTCTAGTTGCTTTTTTGACCCAAAAAATTGATGAGTTTGACCCTTATATGCATTATAATCATTTTTCTACCCTATAGTCCTATACAAAGTAAAAGAACAAAATCCCATTATTATTCGCCACTAAGAAAAAAAATTTTCCAAAATATTTATCATTAGTCTTGAGTCCTGACCCCGCAAGACTAATGGTCTGGCTCCGCCCCTGTCCATTACAGTCTCAACTATAACGCATGCCCAAATCCAAAGCTTCCCAAAACATGATTGAGGACACATAACATGGTAAAATACATCAAAATAGACGTTAGCACGTTGGTATTATACAAAAATACATATTATTTAATAAGTGTTTTTTTTAATTGAAATAGAAGGCATGTTTATTATTTATTACTATATTCGAAAGAAATAATAAAATATTTAAGACAATTTATATAAATAAGACATAAATTAAAAATTATCACTCGTTAAAAGGCAATTGTTGGCTAATAATAAAATTACTTTTAAAAAAAAAAAATCTAAACTTTTTAGGTAGTTTTCATAAATAAAACAAATTAGTATTAAAAGAGATTGCTTTTTTGGGGAAATTATAAAATACAAGGGAAGAAATTATAATTTTATAAGTTATAATAAGTTAAAATGTTAAACCTTTACCTTTATAAGTTATAATATGCTGATCCCAGCCCACCGTTTCCTTGTGCTCTCTCTCTCTCTCTCTCTCTCTCTCTCTCTCTTCAAAGATTGAAAGAAGCCACACATGTTTGAAGATTTTTTTTTTTTTTTTTTTTTTTGATAAGCAACAAAACCAATATTATAAGCCACATATGTTTGAAGATTTCTATATTATAATCAACCATGCACTATAAATGTTTGATTGGATGAGTTATTAACATTTACTCCTTATTTGAATGCACATGCAATTATATTTTAATTTATAAGAAAACAAATAATTTTTTAACTAAAAGACTTATTAATTCAAACTTTTTCCTTTGGTATCACTAAAAGAGGACAACCTTTTAACTCATTGAAAGATCTAAAAAGGGAAAGCATTTCAGGAGACTTCCAACCCTTCGAGCTACCGTCGAAATTTGGTCATCTTGTCCATTGCAATGTTTTCCTCCTATATACTTGGATCATTGGGATTTATAGTATCAGACCCTTCCGAGACCGGGTTAAGCCAATGAGATCTTGTCCATCTCAAACAAGACTTTGAACCATGGTGGTAGAAGGATTGTGGAAATGAAAGAAACAGTTGCTGGAAATTTAGACAACAGCTATTTCTGGGTTTAACAGCAGCTTCTTGAGGGGTTAGAATGGTAGGATGATGGTCTAAAGGTGGGAGTTTGATTGGGGTTATGGAGAAATAAGGTTAAGGGTTTAAAAGGGTTTGGAGATAGAGGATTTTGGTGAATATAAAGAAAACACACCAGCAGAAAACTGAAGAAGAGGGCAACTTCGGTGAATTTAAAGAAAACACAGCAGCAGAAAACTCAGAAAGAATTAAAAAAAAATAAAAAAACAAGAAGAAGAAGATAATCCAAGAATCACTCCTAAAATCCCTCAAGCATCACACTTAAAGTCCCATAGGCATCACGTACACCTAGGGTTAGAGAGAAGGGCTCACACTCTCAAAGCTTGTGAATCACTCACAAGGAAGAAAATTTTGTAATACTTCATTGATTCATTCTTTGATTTAAAATTCAACTAGTACATGACTTTAGATAGCCCCTAAAAGCAAAAAACCTTCTAACCTAAGCAAACTTACGGAGCAAGTCGGGTTCGAACATAAGCCAATTTGGAGAAAAAGTAAGCTTCCAAGACAAGCTAGTGAACTTAGAGCTAGTGGACTTGGACTATTACAAAAGGCCCAACTTAAATGATGCAATATCATTAAAATCCCAAAAAGAAAGCCCATATATGACCCAACCCAATTAGGGCCAATAAAATTACAAAATACCCTTAACTCCATAAACCTTAATATAATTTAAATAAAACTAAACTAACAATAGATGATCTTAAAGAAATGTTAAAATAAGACAACTCTAACTAACTCAATTGAGCAAGATCCCAAGTAAGCCACATCTTGAAATTGATCCAATTTTCATGGTCTTTTGAGGCTTGCATCACATGGAGCCTTTATATAGAACTCCAATTACATAAAATATGGTAAAACTTAACCCTAAAGTCTACGAAATTAAAAATGCAACAATCCATTATCCCATATGAATATGGTAAATCCTTGGTCTTCAAGCTAATAGCCCAATCTGGGTTAATCTATTGTAGCCTATGTCTACTGTCCCCATCAAAGAGTTACACAAGAAATGTGAGGGGTACTCAAAGCATTTATGCAAAACAACGAGGGTGGTTTAGTAAACGAACCAAGTAAACATCATCACAAATTTCAAATGGAGGCAATAAACCATGTGATGTGAATAAGCTATCTCGTAACTAATTTTAAATGCTACCCAAGTCCTAAATAGCGATTGGATGTCTTTCAGGGTGCTGATACAGATGGCAGGCTATTTAATTCTTCACTTCTTTGTCTCTCTACACTTCTATGAAACCAAAAATAGATATGAGATTTAATTTCTCTGCCCGTCAAAAACTTTTGTCTAAATTCTATCAAAGATGGTGATTTCTTCTCCTACTCCTCATCTTGCCATGTAAAACCCAAATTTGTCCAAAGGGTTTTTAAGTGAATGATAGAAATTATGAGGATTAAGGAAGGCAAGAAATCCAACCAGTGGAGAATTAGTCACACACAAAAAACCCATTTAAAAAGGGCAAATTACATTCCCCACCGACACCCCCCCCCCAAAGCGAATTATATGGTGCTTGGCAACTCACCCCCTTAATCTTTAAAACAGAACCCCCCCCCCCTCCGTGGCGGCCCCCCACATTATGAGAAAGCAATATAACCCTCTCCGTCAACGTATTACCATTGCTGATGTGATTCACAGCATGTAATATTTCGCATAACAATACGGTTCCGTATGATTGGTACTCCCACAACAATCACACTCGCTATCACGTCAACCACCAGTACAACCACCACCACGAGAACCATCACAGAAAGCACCTAGAAACAAAGTTGGTAAGACACCGAATAGGTGGCAATTGAGACAATCACAATAGATGGTTGTCACAAGGATGAACGTTGTAACCAGGAGTAAGCACTAGCAATGGGAGCAAAGCCTCACTAGCAATGATCTGATACTTAAATCCATGAAGATCATAATTGAGGCCAGATAATAAGGAAGCGATCATAAACTCCTCCCAATATCGCTTCTATTGCTCCAAATTAGTAGTAAAAGACTGATACTACAATAATTCATCTTACAAATTATTTAGAGTACTATAGCACTCAACCAATGGTTTCCCAAACTATTTGATAGTGAAGATCTTCTCATACACCTCACAAACTCGAGAGACATTACTCTGATTGGAAAAAGAGTCAGCAATAGTCTCCCAAATCTTCTTAGATGAATCACAGAATTCAACAATAGTATCAACGTAGGGTTCTATCCTATGCCACAGCCAACTCATAACAATAGAACCCTCACATGTCCAATCTCTATCAGTGGGATCCTTGATATTAGGCAACTATCAATCAAAATTTTCAACTTTCTCTTCCTACATAGAAAAATGTTTACCGCATGTGCCAAGCTAAATAATTTAGGCCATTCAATTTTGTCAAAGTAATCGATTGGGACATACCATCATCCTTAAGTGGTGGTGGTGTTCTTGCCTTAGTTACAGCCGTGGTTTTTTCTTCTGCCATCTCAAAGACAATATTCCAAGATTGGGTAATAACCAAAATCACAAGCCACACTCAACTAACCAAATGAAAGACAAACAACAACTAATGCATCAAAATAGGAGCAACCAATGACCAATCACTATATATCAAGCTGCTACGCAAACAAGATTAACCAAACACAACCAAAACAGGCCCTTCAAAGCACTGATTCACCTCTACCAACAACCACAACTCTTGCAATTCGATCGATCCAAATAGAGAATCCAAGACAACAAAAATTAAGCAGCCCCGACTGCTCTTTGGGTTCAATCGGCTCGTGTAGATGAAGTTCCAAGCATGGAAACAACTCCAAAGGCACTATAAGGGAGATATAAATAAAAAATAAAAAATAGGGCCAATTTCTCCTCAAAAAAAGAATAATAATAATAATAAAAATAATAAAAATGAAAAATAAAAAGATATGTTAGATGGATCCCAAAAATTCAAGAAAAATCACCATAAATCTTAAAGGAGGGAGACAATCATGGTGGTATAACCACTGGTGCTGTACTGGTGCTGGCATCATCATCCAGCTGGTGACGTCAGCACAAACTCGTCATCTTCAAAGACTCCCAGGTTGTCAGAGACTGTGCTTAGGGTTTCTAGGATGCTAAGGTCAGATTAGAGTTGTAGGATTAGGGTTACGGTTAAATAAGAAGAGAAAGAATGACAGAAAGAAGAAAAGGATTAGAAATAGTTTTAGGGTCTGTTAATCAACCCCTCACCAACATAATATTATTTATATAAGAGAAACAAAAGACAGATTACAATAATGCCCTTAGGCTAATAGAAAGAAATCACAAGCTAATAAAATAAGTTTAGAATTAACACTTATTCTTACAACTTTTTTGTAAATCAAACGAATGTTGGAAAACCAAATTCTAAGACTACCCTTTTCCTTTACTTCCCTTTTTCTCTACTTTCCTGCATAAGTTTCTTGATAACCAAATGCTGCCCAAGGGATTATGAGAGTGGTTCCAAGATTATTTCCTCTTCTTCTTCGTCTTCTAATGTTCTTCTTAATTTTCACTGTTGCTGTATTTTCGTTTAAAAAAAAAACAAAAAACAAAAAAACAAAACAAAACAAAACAAAAAAAAACAAACAAACAAAAAACAAACCCAATACCCCTTATTCTCAATCCTTTTAAACCTTAAAACCCTACCTTTTTTTATGAAGAACCTTAAAAACCTACCTTTTATAACCCTAACCCTTCTCCAACCTTGAAGTCTTCATCCTGACACTCCAAACCCTCAAATAGTTGCAGCTAACACCGCAGCAGCTTTTGTCCAGAAATTCCATCTGCTTATTTCTGGAATTCTGGCAACTTCAAACCTTCAAACCTTAACCAATCCCCACCTTAACCCCTCTAAAAAGCCTACTATCCTCAGCCTTTAATATTTTCCCTTATCTGTCCTATATTAGGTTATTCTTACCCTCAACACTCCCCTCCCACGAGAAATCCCTCTGCATCTTCTCAATTCTAATAGCTACCTTAAAAAGGATTTTAAAGACAGGTAGTAAGAATGTTAGACAAAAACAACCGAACTAAAGTAAGTCTCCCACCTCAAGAAAGGAAGCTCTTATTCCATCCCTTTATCTATAACAGTAGTACAATTGATTCTTTACCATTTACAACGGATAAGTTCTCATATTTCAGACCAGCACTTTATAAACTACCAATGCATTACAAAGCAAATTTATACACTAAAAGAAAGATGAAATGCAATAGGCTTGTTAACAAGATGAAATTCAACTTCATAAATATGCCACCATGTCTTCCCGACAAAGTTTGCTCCAGCAATTTTAAAACTCCTCTCAGTGAGATGCCATTGAAATAAACAGTCCTCAAAAACCCTAATTCTACATCCAAAACCGTATTTACCAATCTATAATCAGTAATTACTCTTAAGCCTACAATGCAATGTTATTGTTTCATCCTAGTTTCATGTCTATTTAGATATACTCCTCAACGAGATAATCCTAATCTCATTAGAGACACATCTTGACTCATATAGGTAAGTCCAAGTCCATACTGATACTCCCAAAACTACAAGAATCACATTATAAGGCTCTCATTTACAACTTTTTGAAGCTTCAATTATATATCTCCATCATCATAGCCACAGATTTTCTCTGGTAAGGCATGGGGTAAAGAACCTATAGATTGTACACTCAAAGTTGAGAATATCAATACTTTCACTAAGACTCAATTATCTTCTTCCTAAAATGGAAATCCATTTACCATTTATAGCCTTGTCCAAAATGTAATAGTGCTAACCACTCGATTCACAATAATATGAAGAATCAATCATTTATGGGCAAACAAGCAGTGACCCACGCAATGCACAGATATGTTACAATATTTTATGATTCTGAATAATAGTAATGTATACTATTTAGATAAGTTAAATTGGGGATTCAATATAACAATATTTTGATTAGACAATATTACCATATCTTATTTATATAATTATTTATTCATTTTTCCTCCTGAAGGTTCTTGAGTCAAACTGGTTTAATTAAGGCATGGTAGTTTTTAGTATTCAATATTACCATACCTTAATTATTATTAGTTTCCCTTCTCAAGATTCTTGAGTTTCCTGTTAATTGGTGTTGACCCTATTTTTTTTTATTTAAAAAAAACAGAACTTTTCTTATTGAAAATAATTTAACGATGACCAATACATTAATGTCACATCATTAGGGAAGTGAGACCATAGTGAATGAGAGAGCAAAATGCATTAGAGTTTAGTATTTGAGAGGGAAATCTTGGAAGACATGACGCATGGCACACTCCCTTTTATATAACAGTATAAATATAAATGTCTTTTCACTAATTATCGTATTCACTTGCATAACTGGTAATCTAGAAGGGTACTCCAATTGAGCATCATATTATCATCGCTTAAGCACAATAGAAACTCAAAAAATCCACGATAAGCAAGCACTTCTGTTGCCTGACCAACACAAATATGCCATTACTAAAAAACTCTCACTTTCATGAAAATTATTAGCCATGCCAAAGGCGGAGGCAAGAGTTATCTCCAATGGGGGCACCGTGCTATAATTCTGTGAAGTGGGACTGAAAGCTATGGAGAGCCTCTTTCTTTTCTTTGGAAAAATTACATTTTGGTAATCATTTCCCAATGTAATTCCCATAAAAGTTTTTTGTCAACTTATTACAAATTGACTGTATATAACTTCAAAATGACTACCACCTTCCTGTTTTGGTATTATGTCAGGAAGCGGTTATCAAATGGTAATTTCTCCCCCAAAATATATATAATATATATATATATATATATATATAATATATTTGAGCCAGTGGGGGCACATGCCCCAAAGGCACCCCTAGCTCGGCCAGTGAGCCATGCAAAGGTAACATCTTTCACAATGGTGCATACAAAGTTATATAGAGAATTCAACAACCTTGCTAATACATAAAAACACACATGTATCAGAAGCATATATTGTTTTAATGATTGTGATAACACATCAATCTATCCAATTAACAATTTCGTAAATTAAAAAATATATCATCAGATATACAACTCTATATTCTCAGTGATGAAAACACCATACTAGAACCAACACTTTTTTCATTTAGAACCAACATGTCATTGGAATTATGAAGTACCCACACTGGACATGATAAAACAAATTCTGACCAACATATAAGGACCATCAATAAGTACTATTGAATGGTCCTAATGCATTGGAAGAGCAATATGATGCAAGCTTTCACTTAAATAGTACTGTGCGTACAATCACCCCCCCCCCCCCAAAATCCCACCCCCCCCCCAAAAAAAAAAAAAAAAAACATTTGCAATAGGCATATGTAATTATCCAATGATGGAATGAGCCACTAACATGCAAAAGAAGGTGTGCAAGCGGTTTTCATCAATTATATTCAACTCTAGGAGAAAAGATATATCCAAGGAAGTGGCACCATTACTTCAATAGTTAGAAACTGATCATTACATAGATAGAAGAATGTTAAAATGAGATAAAGATTTCAAAATGCATTCACATTTCAGAAAACTTGTAAAGATTACCAAAAAAAAAAATTCAAGAATAAATATTAAGATTGTGTTCAAACTTTTGTACAGGCATCAATTTGAATCAAACATCTTATTTTCTTTTCTTTCCATGGTTTATCCAACATCATATTTTCATAACTTGCAAAGATTTATAAGCCGAATCTTATTCGAAAAAGAGGCAACTAGGATAAAAGAATAGTGATTTGCTCGGGCCACAGTTGATCCATGTTTACAGTCATTAGCCCAAAAGCTCTAGTTTTACAAAAGCGCCTCAAGGATGCCTAATAAATAATAAAGATATGTGTGTTCAGTTCTCAGTATCAACAATGTTTTAACTCATTATTATTGAATTTTTCATATTTTATAAAGTCATGGATGACACAGATTGTACAGTGCGGGCGGAATTAAACAAAACTATCAGTGACTTCAAAAGCTCACACCCTTGAAAGTAGATTAAAGGCCAATGTTGAGTTAGATTTCACGAGGATAGGAAAATGTGATGCTTTCATATATCTTTGTATCATCATTAAAATCATATGAAAAATAAAAACAAAAAAATGCCTTTTAGCCTTTAAGTCACTTGATTTTTGACTTGATCCACTGTATAGTCCACACACCACAAGCTAGATTCTTACTAAAATTAAGTTTCTAATTAACAAAAATAAAATCATAAACTTTAATTTTGGACCTATACGTTAAAATATAAGTTTTCAGCCTTGTTTATAACTGGAATCTCTCTTTAACATAAAATAAAAATTAAATGGATACATTTGGAAATCTCAAGCACTCCTACGCGTAAAGACGTGCCCACGCACACATTGGAGTGGCATTGTCACCGGTTTGCAAGAAGAGATAGTCGATTAGATCAAATCCCATTTAAGCAAACGAAGTTTCAGAGTCCAAATTAACTACCTAACAAAGAAAGCTGTGCCAAACAAAAAAAAAACAACCACCTTGATATTTCAAGACAGTCTATAAATCAATAGAAACTCACCCAAATGTAAACCAAATTATTGAACACTTAGGCCAAAATTTCAAGAAACTACAAGTTATGAATTGAATTCGGCGAAGAAAATGAGGAAATTAGGGCATAAACAGATCTACAAAAGAAAATGACATGAAGGTCATTCAGATTGTATAGCAGATAAGAAGATTCATACAAATTTTATAGACTGATAGAGAGAGAGAGAGATAAAAATATGTATACGTACGAATTCTTGACGATGCCCTTGTAGACCAAGACGGGGATTGCAATGCCGAAAATTCCGACGAGGGCAAAGTTGCGGCGAGTCCATCGGAAATTGTGCTCGAGATTCTCCCTCGCCGAGCCCCACTCCTCTATCCACCTGTTCTTGTTCGCCTCCATTCCTCCCCCCATCTTCTTCTTCTCTCTCTAGTCTCTACTCTCCCTCTCTCTCTCTCTCAACAGTTGCAATCTCTTTCAGCTTATTGTATTGGTCATCCTGTCTTTAAATGGCGATAAGACCCATTCTTTGAGAATGGCTTAGCCTAGGCCTAGGGCCTAGGCCATCAACCAAGCAGCAAACACGACCGGGCCTGTTTGGAAAGTGGGTTGTTGTGCTCCCACATATGCTAATAAGGATTTTTGTTTTTTGTTTTGTTTCTTTTTTTGGTTTTTTATAATCGATAGAATTTATCCATATTCTTAAACCCCTAATATCAACAAATAAATATTAATATTTCTTCATAAGTTTGAATTTGAAATCACTCGCTCAATAACTAAGGAAAATGTTACTAAATTATCATGTTATCGGCAAAAATTTTTACCCACTAGGCCACTACTAGTTTAGATTATTTAAATGTTATCATTTGTTTATTTCTCTAATTTAGACCTTTTTTTGTTTG